>JAOUZG010008684.1:897793-914487 GCA_026289955.1 Argiope argentata | reverse complement strand
TTTACAGAAAAGACACTTAACTAAAGCATTATCTTAACAAAACGCATTTACTCATAAAAAATAAAAAATACGCGTTTATATATATATATATATATATATATATATAAACTCTTATTTTTTATTTTTTATGAGTAGATGCGTTTTGTTAAGATAATGCTTTAGTTAAGTGTCTTTTCTGTAAATTGTACACATTAGAAGAAATCACATCAGACGAAAATAGCGGAGAACAATTGATTATGTAAAAGTATCATGTAACGATGTTTCAGACTTCAGCGTGAATCATCTTCTTTCTTTCTTCTTCTTTTTATTACCTTTATTGTTGAAACGTTGGTTTAAAGGGAAGAATACAAATACATTAGGGAATGCACTGTGAATACAGATTGCAGATGGCGAAAGTATGAATTAATTTGTATAGTTTCCGAGTGAATTTTTTTGTCTTAATGTGTCTACGTGAATCAGGTGTTCCATCTTTATTATATTTAAAAGAGAGGCGCTTCTTATAATTTCCTCTTTATTGGAAACGTAAATCACGCATTTTCCTGCAGCCATCCTACAAGCTGCTTTTCATACTTGGATGACCACTCCACCGATCTCTGGATCTCCTCCATGCAGCTCCGGGTCACGAATTGGCTGGCGGGGGAGCTCTTCTTGATCAACCGGATGTACTGAAAAGAAAGGGCACAAAGCAATTAACCGAACCATCATCAGACTGGGAAACGAAAGCATTGTGAAATGACATAGATAAATTATTGTTGCTATTTCAACTTGGCTCTTGAATCGAATTCACTCATGATTAAGGACATGTATGAGAGAAGAATGAAGTGATATGAGTCACCAAAGGCGGCTCCGAAGTACCTCCTCCAGAAATCGGATCACATTTGCGTTTCGCCTTAACAATAACTGACCAATTCATTACAGAAGATTATGTCTGCTGAAAATGCCGGTTAATACATCCGCCAAGATAGAAATACAACTTTCATCCGATTCAAAACTGTCATCCACGGAGCTTAGCAGATTGCGATATTTATGAACATCAGTAAATGTGTGCAGAATTTGTCACGAATGAAGGAAGATTTTTAAATGGTCACGAAGGCTTTCTTTGAATATGGCAAAACATGCGAGAGTAAAATGTCAGATTTTAAAATAAGCCGGCGAAATATTCCCTTGCTAGATGAGTAGCAAAAATAAATAGATCGAGTCGAGTTTTCTCCCTCTCTTCATTTCAAAGAGAACAAAGGAGAGACAGCATTGCGGGCAGTCAAAATCCTCGACACATCTTAATTTGCAATGTTCCTTTTTCTCTTAAAAATAATCATTTCACTAAGGCACCTTTGTGCTGGTCGTCATTTGAACATTAAGAAATAGTAATTATTAAATTTCGTAAATTCGTCAGATTCAGCAGAAAAGACCGAGGCGTCTTTTAGTTTGAAATTTAGCGCGTCGAGAATACTTTATAAATATTATTAATAAACCTCCAAAAGAGAACATGAAACTTAAGCTTCATAATTTTTTCGCAAGTATTTGTATTTTGAAATAATACATAAATAAAATATTTTTACTACTAATTTAAATAAAATATTTTATTTACGTCATTTAAATCATTCTGAAAATAAAATTGAAAAATTGAATTTTGCGACAAATTAGAGAAATTATCCTTTGAGATAAGGCATAAGTTAAAAATATTGTGGCACCTATAGGATTTTTGAACGAATCGATTTTCTGAAATCAGATGTTTAAAATATCATGCTTGAGTTTAGCAAAGATGTTTTTATATTTTGTTTGAATTTTAAAATTACAGTTTAAGCTTTATGGGAGATGGCAGAAAATTTAAGGAAAGCATTGTGCAAAAAACAGAATAGTGCAAGTCTTCTAAAATAATAAGAGTATATAATGATCATAGTTTAGAGTTTAAATATGCTTTTCTGAAGAAGCCATTCAGTACATAAAATATTTAATTGAAAAATTTATTAATCCCTAATCCCAGCGATCCGTGTAGTGACCAAAGCGTCTTTTATTGCACAGAAAATACCGTCTATAAACCATTTCCAATGAAACCAGTGGGTTCTCTTCCACTCATTAAACTTTCCCCTGCAAGGTACCAAAGACAAGTGGAGATGGCGAATTATTTTGGTCTCAGCTTCAATTTTTTAAATAGCTATTCTATGCATTTTTAATTAAAATTAATTTTGCCTTTTGTTAGAGCATAACGAGCAATTTTGTGTCATCCCGGTTGCTCGGAAAACGGCGAGAGAGCACCAGCTCCCTTTTCCGTTTCTCGTCCTCTTTGGCCGTGCCTGCGGTGCAAAGAGTGCGGAGCGAATTACGAAGTGTCCTTACATCCCCCAGGTGTTCCATGGTTTTCAATTTGTCGCAAAACACGGAGATGCCGATAGAGGGATCGTTCGCAGCATCAAGCCTGAAAAGAAAAAGAATGACTATCAGGGGGCTGTGTGAACCGCTCATTCAGTTATCCCAAACATCTGGGTTACAAAAAACTACTAAAAAAAGAATGAACATTGCAACTTCAAAATTGCTTTAGAACAGTGATTCCCCCTCTGCAATGGTGAATTATTTAATAAATTAATAATTAAAAAATTATAAATAGATTTTTTATTTGATGTAGGCGCGTCTTTAACAACATTTTTTCTTAAGTATGCAATCGCTTTCTTCGGATTTATTTTAATTACAGTTTTAATTTCAAAACAAATTTCATCACATACTTTTCTGCATTTTTAGCGCTTATTTATAAGGTTTTTGTCAACTGCGGCTGAATAATAAAACAAACATTCTGAAATGTAAAGTTGAAAAATAAATTCACTAGAAAGTTAATTATTTCATTTTTTATTTGTAAGAAAATTTTATGGCACAAGTTTATTTTGTTTTTAGAGAGCATTAGACGTTCCTTTTATGAACAAAGCATTTCAAAAAGATTTGAAAAGGGCCATTTTTGTAATATAAATTAAAGAATGTCATTCTAATCTAATTCAAATCGTGAATTATTTAAAAAATTCTTAATATTAAACTATAACTCTTTATTGATTAGAGAGTTTATTATTATAACTGATAATATTGGATTATTCTAATATTTCTTTATTCTTTTTAATGACTAAAATTTTTCCGAAGTTTCTAAGGTGAAATTAGCATACGTCAATTATATCAATTGTTCTCTTGAGAGATTGAGTGAATAATTTCTTTACCCAAATAAACTATTGAGTGAGACTGTCAATGTCCTGCATACATCCGAAGGAAGAAGATTCTATAAAACAGTACTTTTCATTCAGCATTGTTCATCAAACTAGCTAGCTCAAAACATCCTCAAGGCCAAATGAGTTCATTATAGAACATTTGATTCTCCTGCATGGAAAGATATCAAAGTTTATACTAATCAGCTCGCCTCAAAAAAGAACTTAAGGCTCATTTCTCCTGACATCCATATAAGTCAACAACAAAACCTTTCTACAGGCGAATTGATACACTATTCATAGGATCTCTGTCAACGCAAAGACAGCCATATTTCCTTCAGGTTTTCCCAGCTGTCTGAAAGTGATATCTCTCAGTGGTTATGCAGAATTACTTTGCGCAACTGTAAAGCTCAAATTTTCTTACCTGTTCATTAGGGAGTCCCAGTGGTTGATGACGTAATTCCACAGGTGCCGCATTGTTTCTGGCTTGTTGCTCAGTCTCAAAAACATGAATTTCGCGAGTTCGATGTCGATTTTGGGATCGAGAGCCATGACATCGATGGTCCTGCAGAAATGGAAGCTTTGAAAAAATTGGCACAGAGGGAAACAATCGTATCCAAATCTTTTGTGATAGACAGACAAATAGTCTATCTGTCACGAAGGATTCCAATATCCCAAGACATATCATGAAATAAATAAAACATTTTGATCATTTAAGAAAAACGTTTCACTAAATATAATAAAAAACACTCTTAATGCAATTTCCTATTATATATTAATAAATTTTGATATATATTAATATATTCATTTAAAACGTTCGTTTGAAGAAGCGTAATGGATTTGAAACAGTAAAAGCTGTCTTTTATTTTACATGATTCAATGTTAATTATGGAATCTAGCCTTGTAATAAAAAAATATTAATTTTGAACGATGAAAATACTCTTGCACAAAAATATGTAGAATATCTTCGTATGTGGTAATTGTTTCCTGGGACAGTTTCCTGAGTCTACTGAGGGATCACTGCTCAGAAATCTGTTGCTATTTTCTGGGTTGGTTTGCATTTCTGATTTTCCTTGTTAGATCATGGATATTTGTCTCTGTGGGACATTACAGAAACGAGGAAGTAATTAAAAGTGATAAATTTAAGCTGATTAGTTATTGAGTGTTTTTGAAGTGTCTTGGTTCTTATGAATATGATTTATTTTAACTCGAATCTTGCTCGACAAAGCGAATTCGGTACAATCTCTCATCCCTTTCTTTCTCGAGGCTGGTTTATGGCTTTCTCATGGCCTCATGGCAGAGTTAGCATGCATTCAATGACATAGTAAATTGGAAATTATACTTCCCCACAGCTACAATATGGAGAATATGTCAGATAGAATCAGTGTAGATATGTTAAGAATAGACAATTATCAATGAAGAAAACGACATCCCCTCTGTACCAGATGACTATGTGAAGAAATACTTCGGGTATTATGCTAAATGTAAAGAACCCTATTTCACATTCTTCTCATTATTTTGCCATTTGGATATAATCCCGTTTTGAAAGATATTCTTTAGATGAAACTTTATGAGTTTCATTATATTTCAAACTGCATTCGCACCAACTGCTGTTTTGGATAATTTATCGGTCACTTTATTCCTGTCATAGCCTACATGTATTTTGATCAATCTAATTCGAGTTTGGGATTTCCTTGAAGAAGGGAAAATATATCTCACTGATTGGCAATAAGATTCTAGAGAACTTAAGGCATATATAATTTCTCTATAGTCAACATAAATAGTGGTTGGATACGACGAGGGAAGTAAGGTAGAAAACTTGATTGCATTATTGAGACCTAGTAGTTCATCCTGTAATACCGTATTTTCTCTCGACAAAATGATTTCACCGATATAGAGTGATTCCATCCTGAGTCCCGCATAATGCAGCCCTTACTCTTGATGAGGATTTTGATCCATTTTTGTGGATATTAAGTCCAGAATCGTTAGATCCACCACCTTCAAACAAGACTTGATAGGATTGAATGTATCTAGAGGGATGTGTTGCCCAGTCAGTCAGTCAGCATTTATATTCATCTGGACTGATGTAGGGCCTATCCTGTGAAATTCTACCCAACATGAATAGTTAAATCATTTTTGCTTTTATTTAAAGTAAAAGGGGAAGCGGAGGTAAGTCAAGGATCACCTAAAGCTCTGCAGTAAGCGTGGTCTCGTAAGTTGTCACAATTCCTCAGATAAAGCCTCTTTAGACAAAAGAGAGCTTACTATAAGAATGTGTAAAGAATGTTGCTAATGGAGACAAAATGAAAACAGAGTTTGATTTAAATTAGTGATATTTAAAGAGGTATAACTCGAATTGTTATTGAGTTAAAGTGAAGCAACAAACCAAGTTGTCTGAACTCGTAGTAATAAAACTTTACTGCAACCAACATTATATCTGAACGCATGAGCGTATCACAGAGTGCAATGGCTTTAATTGTGAAATACCACTATCAGATCCTTAGATATTTCTGCTAAAAATCTCAACCATTTTGGAAAGCTGAATATATGAAACATATTCAGGTCTAAGTGCATTTGATTTTAAATGTCGTTCTACTCTCTCGATAGAAATTGGACTATGGTGCACTGACACTGTTTGCATAGATTTATGCTCGGTGCCGCAATTGCTTCATTTATAGATAACTACTATTCGAAATGCATCAACCAGAGAGGTCTCCCACTTTGAATATCACGTCTAGAAGTACATTTCTACTTATATCAATTCAATTCCTACTATTAACTAAGAGTTCAGTTAACGAGGCACCTATCCCCGGCAGGGGCTTATCCTCGAACTTGGGAGATGTTGACTTGAGCGTGGCAGGTGAAGAACTGGCATAGACTGTTGATCTGCATAGCAGGGAGAGGGCATGGTGAGAGGAGAAAAGCTGTATCACTATTGGCTGTTGGTTATTAGTATAAAAGACTTGGCCCAGGAATTTTAGGATCAGTTTAGGGGCTGACCGGCTTACAGATAGCGTTGAACAGAATTAAAACTTTAGCTGTGGGGTCACTATTGCTTTTCATTTGCTTTGCGGCTTCTATTAAATTGGGGAACATTAGGAAAACTTTTTTAATTTCTTGCATGGCTTCAATCATTTCTTTAAAGTCGTCCTGGGCGGGTAGATTTATTTGCTCGGATCCAGCGGGGGTATCAGTTTTAGATTGCGTTAGATTATTAGCGAGTGTACTTGCATAAGAGACATTTTGCCTACGGAAATTTGAATGAAAGAAATTGATCCTATTTTGTTGGGGGTATGAATTTTGGGGAATTTAGGGCAACCTCGGTAAGCGGCCGTATGTCCAATTTCCTCGCAGTTGATGCATTTAGGCGTTTCTATTTTCTCACTATGATCACAATTTCTAGTTTGATGCGCCAAGCCGCATTTTAAACACCTTGGTAGCATAGAGCAATTACTGGAGACGTGCCCAAAAAGATTGCAATTGTAGCACTGGGATACGGAGTTCCGTCCCCTGTAACTCTCAACATTTATTGTTAAATACCCAATTTCCTTTAGATTAAAAATTTCGTCAACTATTTCATTTTTGTTCAATTCAACTAGATGTAGGGGGAGGGGTTTTCTGGTCTTATATTGTATGAGTCTAGTGATTTTATTTACATGGTAGCCACGGTCGTTAAGGTCAGATTCAATTTCATTGATTTCGTAGTCAATAGGAAGTCCTCTAATAACTATTTTCACAGGGCGCTTAGTCTTGGGGGGGATGATATAAAATTCCAGTTTTTTATCCTCACAGAATTTTTGGATGTCCCTATGCATGTCCACATTTTCAGGAAAGATTTTTATAAATCCATTTGTTAAGGTGTTATTCCCGACACCGAATTTTTCATTTATTTCTTCTAGTATTTTTCTATAATTTTTAACGTACTTTAACATAATAGGAGGAATTTTACGAGGCTTTTCGGTTTCGTTATTATCCTTAGCGACATCGTTTTTCTCAGGGGGGTCTATTTGCTCTTCACTCAAGGCATCAAATCAATTATTTAGACTAATTGGGGGAGGTGGTTCTATGCTTTTAACTGGATTAGCCGTTTTTCTCTTAGGAGACTTTTGAAAATTCAGATCCGGTCTAACCTTACAACAGCCAACAGATAATACGGAAATCAACTCACGTCTGTAGTTCTCCAGCTCCTTTGTCAGTCTATCTGCATGGAATACGGAATTGTTGAGTTGATCTTGGTTCTGGGCATTCTCAACTGCAAATCGATGGGCGCTCAGGGAAGTGTTTTTGATATTAACATGAGCGGCAATTCCATTTGCCTTTGTGCAATTTGTACAAGGACAGAAGTCATTTACTTTATCAATCAGATCTTTCAACGATAGCTTTTCTAACGGATCAACACATCGTTTTTTGCTCCTCACACTCAAGTCAGAATCAGTCGATGGCTCCGGGTCTCGCAGCCTAACATCCTGACAACCGCTCTACTCCATGGTCGAGCAGAATTTTCATTCAAATTCTTGCATCCTTTTAAAAACAACACTGTTTGAAATTCCACGAAAACACTAAACTAACTAACAGAACTAATTCGATATATTCAAATTCAATTCCTACTATTGGCTCACACTCTCCTTATATACTTTGTTCAAGTTTTACATTGTTAATAAAATACTCTTTATTCATCCAATCAGGTTCAAGTAAATTTTTTAAAACTTGTAGCGGATGCCATTTGATGTTAATACAATTTTTTTCCAATATTATTCCCATCGTTTTTTATTAATTTATTAAAAACTAACTTTCTCTCCAAAAAATCTTCATTTCCTCGCCGCCAAATAAGTAACGAATTCAATGTGTCCCCTCCCCCCACTAATGAGGTTGGCTTACCATGTTTTCGGCCGATTATTTTAAAGGATTCTGTTTATTTTCATAATTTTTGATGCACTTAAAATTAAACATTGTCATTTTTAATATTAAACATGACAATTTTTTTAACTAATTTAACAAAACATGATTTTGTTTACAAACAAACTATGTCAGTTGGGTTGATACGGATGAACAATTTTTAATTTCCTCTATTTTGTTTTATTTTGGAACTTTTCCGTAAGCCGGGTGTAAGCGAAAAATAGGCAAACAATGTAGAATTACCCAAATTTTTTGCAGTAATTTTAAAGCGAAAAATCGCTAAATTATGTAGAACTCCACCAAATTTCTTTGGTGATTTTTTCGCTTGTGTTGGCTAACTTGAAAGCACTTTTATTTTAATTAAAAAGTACTTTAGAATGAATTCGTAAGATCGATTAATCGATAATGTCTAATTTTAAATGCATCAAACACTAAGAAAATAAGCAGAATCGTTTGAAATAATCGGTCAAATACATGTTAAGCCTTACTCATTTCGAGGTGGGTAAATGAAGATTTTTAACCAGAAAGTTAGCTTTTAATTAATAAAACATTTACCACTCACTTAACCGGATTAAATAGTAGCCTATGTTCTATTATAGACTATCTCTGCTCTAAATTTCATCTAATTTCATTTAGCCGTTCTAGCGTGATTGATTAACATCATCCATCCTTCCAAGCTTTCACATTTATAATGGTAGTACACATAAAATTTTTACTGCATTCCAAAAAGGTGGAACAGATCAAATTTTTCAAGTAACTAAGTTAAGCTATTTTATGAAACATTTAGGCGAATGAAAATAACAAAACTCCCTGTGACCATATATTTTAATTGCTCAGTTTTCTGCCCTTCCCCCTCAAATTGCAGAATTAAACCAAAATATATCAAATGTGGAGGCGAACATCAGACCAAACAATGCGAAATTTAAGAGACAAAAAATCCAATTTGCATCAACTCCCATGAATCAGGCCAGACCACTGATTTGAAAGGATACAAAAAATTCTCCAAACTGCAATATTCCAATGGACAACCTTCATATCTGAAATAGCCAGTAAAGAATTCAGAAAAGAAAAGAGACATTCAGAAAAGAGGGCCGACTTCAAAAGCCCTATCCTAATTTTCGCCATGAAAACCCTCGATTTGGAAGACTTACTTTCTCCTAAAAAAAATCCTAGAATCCCTCCGTGAGATCAAGAACATTTTGAAGGAATTTTCTTTTTCATTAAAAGTGGCAAAATTAATTTAAAAAAACCCTAAAGCCTAAAGAAAAGCAGCTAATTTTCCTCAATGCCCTGATAGAAAAAACATATTTCTCTTTCATTTTAACTTCTCACCTTTTTCCTCACACATGATTCACTCTCACCAAACAATAGAAAATCCTCCGTCCTTCTGGAAAATGGTCTCCATTCGCCCTTAATACTACCCTCCCCCCTCCTACTAACCTTCAATACAATTGGCTTACACAGCGTACCTCTCCACCTTCTCCAGGTCTTTCTGCACGTCTCAGACTGACAGCCAGCTGCCCTCCCATTTCAATTCGGGAAGAGAAACAGTGAGCCCATCAACAGAAGCTAAGTTTTTCATCCTGCCAGAACAGGAATTGACCTCGGCCCCGAGGTTTGTGCTCCATCAAACAGCACTTACAAATGAACCATTTGGTGTGAGTTACCATCGCGAACGCTCGCTTTTTCGAAAGATGTACGGAATGGATGGTGAAGATGGCGTTTCGAAATCCAGGAGTATAATGTAGTTACTCCAAACAGTAACAACAAAGCATTGATACAATGGAAAGCTTTTTCGAATAAACAATCCCAGTTGCAAAATGTTAGCAATAAGTTAATGCTTAAGAGGGGCCAAATCATCAGTCTCAGGCCCACCCTGATCCAACAGAAGTCAGGGGCATCACCAGACAACGGAACATGGAGAACCGTCACTGATGGGCGGAAAAGCCACTTGGCAGGTGAGTTGCATTCTTTGAGCCTTGCTGAGAGGTGTGCAGGCCACCACCAAACACTAAAAAGAAATGAGAGCGGTAAACCAAATTCCTTCTTAAATTCCCCTATAAAATAAAATTTTTTAAAAAATACAAATAACCATTTTTTTCTATATCCGCCACCAAAAAACAGTTATCAAAAATCAAAAATAAAATCTACAATAAAGTATATCCTGGACTGTTAACAAATAACAGATTTATAATTTTAAACGAAAAAATTGAAAAAAATGAAAAATTTTGCATCTCGCGCTCAACATTGCCAAAAATTACAATCTAACCCTACAAGATATTCAGTGTAAATTTCCTGGATCTGAAAACAGTGAATACAACAGGTATATAGGAATATCACCAAAAATGAGGTGGACTACAGGGATATCTTAAAATTACTGAAAACCAGATTGTTGCGTAATAATACCAAAAGAAGAGAGAACCTTAAAAGTTGTAATAAAAGGTCAATCTGAACTTGAGCAACAAAATGTCTGCATTGATAAAGTTATTCAACTAAGGCAACACAGATCTGATAAAAATTTTCATGATAGAGCTAGCTAAAAACCACAAAACGGAAAATATCTATCACGTTAAAAGCCTGCTACATTTAAAAGTAAAATAGAAAGTTTTCAGGTGCTAGAATTGAAATTTCTCCTATTACAGTTCATTTACTTGCGGAGGCCAAACCAGACACTACCAGATTTAAATTTTATATTCTAGTGACTCTTGTATTTAAGCATTCTCCTCAGCTTGGAAAACTACTGTCCTTATTCCTATTTTAAAGCCTGTAAACAATTCTTCTGATCCCTGCACCTCTAGGTACATCTCTCTTCTTCCGAATTTCAGAAAAATAACTGAACATATCATATTACGAAAATTTAATAACCATTTATTCAACAATACTATTTTAGCACCAGTTTAATTTGACTTTAAATCTAAATTATCACAAACACACCAACTTCTCAAAATCACTGAATATATATCTCCTAATAGAGAAAACACAGGTGCGATTTTTCGAC
Organism: Argiope argentata; assembly: GCA_026289955.1. Taxonomy (NCBI): domain Eukaryota; kingdom Metazoa; phylum Arthropoda; class Arachnida; order Araneae; family Araneidae; genus Argiope; species Argiope argentata. The sequence continues at coordinate 903,411 of JAOUZG010008684.1, read as the reverse complement.
ATATTCAAAAAGCGTTCTATATAGTTTGGCTAAAAGAAATAATTTTAAAAATAATTTCATATTACCCCTGTCCTCCCCCTCTCAATAGTAAAATTAAATATTTTATTTTCATTTTTAATCGAAAAATCATACGGGGAACGCCATACTCTCCACATTTCCCTTCATAAGAGCCATCGTATTGCCAGGAGTCAAATTATTTCCCACTCTCTATTATTATATTATTAATGACATACTGCAAAAGTTTTGCTGCCAAACTCTATCTGTCCAATTTGGACATACACAGTGAAATTCAACTCAACATAATAGACAGGAGCCAAAACGAAATCCTTAAACAGATATATAAAGCGAGATAGTCATGAGAAAAAACTTTAAAGACAATCTTAAAAGATTTTACTAAAATAATTTCAGAAAATTCTTTCAACGACATAATTTTAAAAGAAAGCGAAGCAATGAGAGAAATAGAACCTTATTCCTCAAACCTCAATAATAAAAGACCTAGATTGATTCTACTCCAACGAAATTGAAATTATTCATAGCAATCAAAGTGTTACAACTTCAAGCCTTTCTTTATGCTATTTAATTTTCATTATTATTTAATCACAAATACTCATAATTATCGCAATAACATAGCTAAAGTGCCTCGCGAACAGTACAGCATTACCTCATTAGCTAAAATCTCATTATCTCAACCCCTTCCCACACCAAGGCAAGAATCAGCTCCAGAGAAAAAATTTCACCATCTTCGACAGCACACCCTTTTATGTGAAGAACATCTTCCACCTCCCAAGCAGAAAACAGGGTCTCAACGGCAGGCTTAGGTCGTCACAAGCTACTGAATGCTTCAGTCGAAAGGGGACTTCTCAGATTTGTTGAGTCTAATAGAAGAACATTCGTACGTCAAACAGCGAGGAGCTACTGCAAACGTCTCTAAATGAACTTTCTGCACACAGGCTATGTGTCTTCAAAGGTTCCCCAGCTATGCGGAATATGGAAACCGACGACCTGATCGAAAGTCTCTATTGTTTACATTGAAGACGTCTCCAGTCACACAAAAGAGCATATGTACTGCACAGTAATGACTGGAAAACTGTCGTGTGGCTCAATGAACTGAAATTTGAATAACATTCCAGTTGTCAGGTTTTTAAAATATGGAAAAAAAGCACGAAATATATGGACCACAACTGCACTGCCACAACACTTTAAGCTAGTGGGTGTAATATTATGGATTGGGAGATGTTTTCTTGGCATTGTATAGTTTCATTGATACCTTGAAATAAAGTTTGAATACTCAAAGGTATTTAATTGTTATCGCAAATCAAACAATCATGTTATGTTAATGGTGTACCCAGACAGGGGTGGATTCTTCCAGAAAGGCAATATTTCTTGTCATAAAACCTGCATTATCATTACATAGTTCGAGGAATAGGACAGAATATTTATCTTTCACTTTGGCCTGCACAATCCCTAGATCTCAATCACTTCAGAATTTTTGGAGTGAGATCTAATGGGACATCAAGCATCTGGATCCAGTACCATCAAATCCCATAGAATTGAGAAGTGCCGAATACTGTCTCAACCTACTACAAACCTACCAACATCAGATTCTCAAGCCAAGAGTTCATGTAGTAATAACGGTAAAATGTTGTGTAACATTGTACTGAGAGAGTATGGCATAGGTATTCTCCGTCCCGTCCGAAGCCATTCGGATAAAACAATGGGCCACCGGGAAGCAATCCCCACCCACCACGGATGTGCTGGTTAATCAACTTAATTATCGAAAAACTTAATTCAAAGGACCATATCAAAAATGAAAACGAATTTAAGTCCTCAAAAATTGTCACAGTGTCTCCAAGTATAGTAATTAGCAAGCATTACAACAGTTATTAGATGAACATAAAATTGTAAACGACGTTAATTAAGAAATGCTTTTAAAAAGAAAAAAGTATAAAACAACTATATACAAAGTAAGCTCTTGGTAACCTAAAAGCAAATAACATATATACAAAATATAGTTGCCATATATAATATAGACGTAATATAACTAATGTCAAAGCAAAGGATAAATTTAATCGTGCTCCATGGATTACCACTGCATGAGATTATTGATAATTTCGGAAGTCCTTGCCCTAAAGAGAGGGAATTTTAGTAGCAATTTGATATCCGAATTTCTCCAGCATAATTGCCATGTTGAGTGGGTATTTTCACAATATTCACATTCCTGTTTAATATGTTGAATGGTTCCGGAAGACTTGCCACATCTGCACTTATCAGATTTTCCAAATAATCTAGCTTGGTGAGCATTAAAAGCTCCATGACCAGTTATGATTTGGTTTATGAAAAAGTCGATATATAGTCTTTTAAGATTGTTTGGATAAATTCGGAGGCTTTCCAATGTACTTGACACTTTCCAATTATTTACTTTATTTATTTCAGTTCGCAGCTCAGTTGCAGTAGGACTAAAAGAATAACCAATCGTCTCTTTTTTAGTTGTTTCTTTTGCGTAAAAGCCCTCTCTCTCATTGCCCTCAATCCCTACTGAGAAGGTAGTTGTGATAGTTTGTATGGTGTATGCCCAGTTTCAATAATTAAAGAAATAAGAACTTGTTCACTTTTCTGAGGACACCTTGTTTAATAATTCTATCTTTATTACATAATAGCTATAATGTTCATCACTATTATATAGTAATTATTATATTATCAGAATTGACAATCCTTTTCATCTATTAGACATTGGAATCGAATTAATAATTCTCATGATGTATGAGGATTATGAAAAAGCCACAGTGAAACACTTACGGCAACGGTATTAAACGGATTTTCAGCTGTCCGCCTAATTTTTAAATAATGTTTAGAACATCCTGATTATTATATTCCAAACATTATAAAGAAGAAGAATGAAAGAAACTGACAGAGTGGTGTAGAGGTTGTAATCTATTTTCTGATACCAATTCAGAGGATGCCAATGAGAATTTGAAAATGATTGCAAACGTAAACGCTACGCTAGTCTTCATTATACGGGACAACAAATTGTACTCAATTGTTCTTGACGATACCACTGTACAACAAAGTAGATTTCAACTGGACTTACTTGGCAATCTGCGTGGGCGAAGTAAAGCTGGTCAGTGCTTCTGCCAGCAGGATCTTGCGATCACGATCTGTCTCATTCACGGTCATCTCGTCAAAGAGGTACGTCCAGAGAGTATCGTTGCCGAAATGTGAGACAGCTACCTCCAATATCAAGTGCAGGTCTGAAGGGACGCTGCAAGGGAAGAGAATGCATCAGGTATTCAAGTATATACTCTTTCAACCTTGCTGATTAGAAACTGTGTGCAAAAAGTTTATTCTGATATAAAAGAGAATGCTCGAGACACATAAAATTACCAAATCTAATACTTAATTTCCTTTTAGTTAATAGGCGTTGCCTTTAAACGGGTTCAAAATTAACTTTAACTTAATAAATTATTAATTAATTGATATGTTAAGGTTTATTTATAATAATTGTGGAGGGGAATGCTGCATAAATATAATTTTTATACTATAAAATTAAAAACGAAACAAAACTCCAAAAATATTTTAATAATATTTCCGAATATTTTTTTTATTGTCTTGGTTAGATCATTTATGTACATATATTTTGTGAAGATATTAAATGAATGTCTTCTTGTATACGCTCAACCCGTTGTTGCCAAGAATGATATATTTTTAAACTGCTTTAAAGGCAGGTGAATGAATACTAAAGCGTTATCTTTTATGATGTTTTAAAACAGATGCTAGCACACCGATATTTTTAAGCAGATACTTCATTTGAAAAATTATTAAGAAAGAAAAAGAATCAGATTGTCGATTTTCCTTCACACGAAGTTAACAATATACCTTTTCTATGTTCAGCTTTGTTATAGCATACAAAAAAAAAAAATCAGGAGTACATTCGGATAAATATCATTTTCTGCTATTGAATTTGCTCTATAACTCTGCATGGTCTAAATTCTCCGTGCTAAACCACATAAAATTTTTTTATCTCTCAGCTGGTAAGGGGGTTTGAACAATAGAATTCACAAATACATGGAAAAAAATACCTTTTTTTTAAAATTTGAAACATTTATGCAATTACGATTTTTATATTCATAAATCAAAATTCAATTTTCCAATTCTCTATAGTATAATGTTCATTACACATATGCAGTTTCAAGAGATATGTCTCTTTACGCAGTTGTTCATTTGCTATGGAGACGACTAAAATGTTTCGAATCACTCACTTCTGCCCTAGAAGCCACCGCTGCAGGTCGTCGCGCATGGAGTCCAGGCACTTCTTGTTATTCGATCGGCATGCCAAGTCTATCAGAATTGATTTCAGGTCCCTGAAGAAACAATGGGTAATATTAGTATCATGGTAGAAACAATTTTTTTTAACAATTTCTTACTAGAAAATACCATTAAAAACGGCTATATTGGCGTGCCGTATCAGGTTTATTCATGCTAAACTGCCAAAGTGTTAGAGAAGGTAGAGACTATTTAAAGTCGGCAATTTTATTCAGTTTGATATATTGGATCTGAAGCTACATGAGGAGTTTTCCAAGATATATTTCCTTATATCCTTTAAAGAACATGGTCTTTATATTTTAAGTTAGTGAGCATGTATGCACATTAGTTTTTGAAATCCCAAGCCAAAATCAAATTGAAATCTTTTGAGCCCAATCCTATATTTTATAAATACTAGAGAAATATGCAGTCACAGTATAAAAGCAAAAGATTAAAGATAGAAGTTGCTGGAAGTATCGCCAAGACATTGCGGCACCCATCACTGATGGAAGTTGAACTGCATAACAAATAGCTTATCAAATCACCTTTAGTACCTTAGACGTCTGATTATCATAAGTGCTTCATGTAACCAACTGTGCTTCATTTGATAGAGCGAAAAAGTGAAACTTATTGCTTTCTTAACACTTTGACTGCCAAGCCAAACTTGCGAATGTTCACCACGAGGCCAAATTTTTTTTTTGTATTTGATTTGTATTTTTTAAACATAAAACTACGTATAAAAGCAATAATTTTCAATCTGACTCATTTTGCAACACGTGGGGAGATTTTCATGATGATAGCTAAAGCATCAAAAATGATAGCCAAAGCACCACACGAAAGTTAGTGCGAATTCTTCAATGAGGGATCAGATGGTTGCTTATGCCACAACACTAAGAAAAGGTGTTAAATGGTACAGAAAACTAAAAGTTGAATTGTTAAGAGTAACAGTAGTTAAAACATGGGTTGCATATCGACATGTAACAAACTCAAAAATGAAAATAAGTTTAGGGATTGCTTGGTTTTTCAGCTGCTTGGTATGGATATAGATCCCGATTTTGATTGGCTAAAAATTTTTTTTTAAAAAAAAAGAACACTTGATTGATAGGGTTTATGAAAATGGTAAAAAGTTGAGACGTAAATGTCATATATGCTAAATCAACATTTCTAAGACACAGGGTCGCGAACTGGCCGGAAAAAAAAGCAAAGCTAACTTCCACATACTGTGACAATTGTACTGACCAGCCAGCTTTAATCGTATCGTAATTGCTTCAATGCCAAACACGGAATGTAACTTTATTCCAAAATAAAGGAAATAACAT
>JAOUZG010008684.1:869926-884460 GCA_026289955.1 Argiope argentata | reverse complement strand
ACACACACACACACACACACACACACACACACACACACACACACACATAATAGCTTCGAAGTAAAATTTCAAAGTGAAATTTTAAAAATATTTATCTCAGCTCTGATACCACTGGTTTGATCATCACCGCAATTCAAATATTCTTCTTGCTTCTATCTAGTCTTAACAGCTTGTTATCACATCCCATTTCAGCACAGTGGACGCAAATGAGTACAAGAAGCAATTTGCTTCCGAATGGCCCGGGAGATATCTGAGTGGGTGAGGGGTAATTAGGTAATTAATATTAGGAAGCCTGCATTCGGGTAATTTTGTGGACTGAAATGTAGGAATGTGGTGATTCGTTTTAAGGAATTACCAATTGAGTCGCATATCGAAGAAGACGACCTGCGTAACTGCTTTCGGTTTCCTTTCATCAGTAACTACCTCAGAAGGAAAACGTAACATTTCATCGCAGGTAATTCCAGAAATCAATGATTGTCGCATTTCGAATTATTCAATAATTGATGGGGGTTTACTCTAACTAATCACTGAAGGCAATACCTTTTGAATTTATTGAGGTTGCACCTCGATCTCCAGATTGAAGCAACCCTACCCACCTCAAAAAAGTGAATCACTAATAGGACATTTCTTCAGGCAGAATGTTTAAAAGTTGTGAAGACAGACGGGATATTTGAAAAAAGAAGAATGAACAGTTCATGCCACATAATAAGAATCAAAAGGAAAAAGAAAGAAAGAAAGAAAAACAGGATGAATCAAATATCTCAGATTTTTCAGATACGATTTCGAAGATTTTTTTCACAAAATTGAAAACAAGTGGTTGGACAATAAATGTAGTTTTTTTAAAGTTTTGTAAAGTATATGTAAGCTAAATGTTTATAACAGATAGTTGGCGTAAGAAAATATCACTAAAATTATTCCACGTATCTCTATTTATTCCTACTTGAAATACAATTTTTTATACTGTTACGCAGACTTCGAGAAGCAATCAGTAATTTCTGAAAAAAAAAGAATCCAAGCCTTTAAATAGAGCCCCGTCAAAATGCGAAAGGTTCTTACTTACCATACTAGTAGCTTTATTCAATTCGCACCACAAGTCTTTGGTTTTCGCATTCTTGTAAGCATATTTCTTCAAATAATTCTATGGATGAGAAAAGAAATGAATAAAGGGCGGAGAACGAAGCTACTTTATAAGCGTCCTGCACAGGATAAGACAGGATTTTGCATATTACTGTCAAGCAATGAAAAGAATCGAGTATGAAACTGCCTTTTTTCTTTTCAACTAGCATTCCTGATTTGATGGATATTTAGGTTTTCAAATAATTTAAAATAAAGTTTTTGAAAGTTTAGCAAAGTTTACGTCAAATTTCTATTATGCAGATTTTGCTATTTTGTGTTACTACTTTTATACTGCTTGCCAAAAAAGGATAGAATAACCGAAGCTTTAACTGATTTGGTACCAAATTTTCAACTTATTTTCAATTGCAGTGATTAAACCGTATTTGTCATCCATCCATTCATCCAGCTCGCTGAGTCTTTGAGTTACAGTGATCATACGCACGCGGTTAGATGTAAACTTTTTGCTGGCATATATGATGTAAATATACAGTTTAGATGTTCCAAATTCACATTCCCAGCTCGTATCCTCAAACATTGGCCATCTAAAACGTGGTCAGACTCACAAGGTGCATGACCATATTCCTTTCCTTTCATCAGAATCACCACTTTTTGATTTGTTCTGTACTCATATTCACATTAGAAAAACCAATCCCCATTAAAAAAATGAACCCGAAATTTTGAAGGATTCGAACGTCTATCCGGAACGTTCGAATCCTTCAAAATTTCGGGTTCAATTTTTTTACTATTACAATACTAAAGTTAACGGTAAATTACTCAAAATTATTAGACTAAAAAAACAAGTACTGAAAGCCCTTTTTCTAACACGAAGAGAAAACATTTGGGTCGATGAGCCTGCAGTTATAAGAAAGATCAATTCTCAGAGTCATGCGCGCACAACGCAAAGGCAGACGAAGAGCGGCGGCTCTTCAGACCCGAACTGCAAAGCTCTTAGTGCCACTCCGAATTCGTGTTTTGAAATTCATTTAATTTATATCTTTGCGATGATTCACGATCTTAAAAGTATTCCAACTTATCTGCTTGTTAACTGCGTTTTCAAAGACCTTTTGCAACGCGGCGAAAGAGAACGCATGATCCATCCTAATAGACTGTGGCCAGTGCTGATCTGTTTTGAATCGACTCGACCCGACCAGAAAGAAAACCTTCAGTTTCTCTCCGTCTCATGCATTTCGGTTAAATATCCGGTTGAAAAAACGGTCATAGATTTAGCACATAATACACTAAAAAGATTTTCCTTTTGTTTTCTTCTCTTTAATCCGTCATTTGAAAGAAAAAGCTATTACGGAATCTTTTTGTTGTTTAACAATCATTTACATCAGCTTGTGCGATAGAGAGCTGAAGCTCCATTCAATCTCTCTAAATAGTATTTTTAAACAAAGAATGTATAGTCTTCCTAGAGGTCTGAATTGCATTTTTATCGGACATATAAGAACATAAAAAGCATACCAGCCACAAGATAAAGAAAAGAACTGACCGAGAGGCCTTTTCTGAAATCATCCTTCATGATATGCTGGAGCATCTTCATGACGGCAGCACCCTGAAAGAGGAGAAAGGTATGCATTCCGCAGTCGAGACAATTTTATTCAACTTAATGACTTCCTGTTTTAAAATAGAGTTTCGTGATCCATTTTTATGCATTTTCCGATGTATTTGAATTTTGAGCATATGAAAAAAATGGGCATCATTAAAAAAAAGCATAATTTTTACGAATTTTGTGTAAATTAGATGTAAACATTGTAAATATGTATGAATTTTTGTGTAAATAATGTGAATATTTGTAAATAACTTAATTAGTTTCTCTTAGTGCGAGGAGTGCGCTAAAGCGACTGGGGAGGAGGGTAAAAACTGTAGACATTTGAGAGACGGGAATAATCGAGAAAATCCCTATTCCTGAGGATTTCTCTCTAAGATGTTGCGGTAGGTTACTACCGATTTGCTGATTGTGTGCTGTTGTTTCTTTAAATGCTGTTTGACGTGTGTTGTTGGCCTGCGTTCGTGTCTTTGCAAAAAAAAGTTTATTATTGATCTAATTGGATTGTTTCACTCATTATGTCAGACTCGTTGATTTTACGCACACCGGATTCTTGAATAACACTTTTCATCTCAAACTTTTTTTTACAAATTTTAGGCTTTTCCCAACTTATTTGACTAAAATTTAATATCTAGGGATTTATTCATACATTAAAAGATTAGTTTAACATCAGAATCATAAATCTGTATTTCAGATTTCTTTAAAAGGCAAAAAATTGGTAAGTTGTAACACGAAAATTCGGAGATAATGGAAATATACATATATAGATGTTCTCTTGTGTGAATGCAGTTTTCATGGATTTAAATGGATAGATTTAAAAGTTGAGTGAATATTTTCCTTGTATGTAGCATTTATAAATTTCAAATGACAAGAAAAGTTTCGGCTGCTTTTTTGATTGGTTATATATCAGCCATCACGGAAAACCCTCATTCTATCGGAACATTCCTGCATGGCTGGAAGGAAATTAGTTCTTTCACTATACTCAAATTTCCAACTGAGTTACTTTTAACTTTCAAATAGGGAACTTGCCCCATGATCAAAGTTTTAAAAGATGGCAGAATGTATAAAATTTTCGTATAAGAATGCAAGTGCGCAATTGTATAGTAAATTGAATACAATCGCGTACCAACAACGGTCATTTTTTCCCCAACAATGCTTTCAATGACAACACGCCTATTGCCCCGCTATTGGAAAGATAAAAAGCGTCCCGGTTTCGAGACGGAAGACGCGGAACTCGTGGGTAAAACTTTACGGAAAGGTGAAGAAAAGGAACAGAAATGCGTGGAATAAGATAAATGGAAATTAAACGTGAATTGTCTGTCACCGCCAACAGCATTATTCACAATTTTTTTTGTGTTCCCAAGGATTTTTAACTAGCTCGTATCCGTCCAAACTTATAGAGCGGCAGCGGCTAAAAACGAACCATTTCAATGACATCAAACTTTCCGATGCTTCTTAACTTGTCTTCTTTTCGGTGGACGCAATCTTGAATCATTATTGTAAGGCTTTTAAGAAGAGACAGATATCAATGAAGTTGGGTGGAAATGTCGCTCTCCCTTTAAATTCAGTTTCTTGTGCTTTTGTGTGGACGGATCCCTTATGCCCGGATTTCCTTCTACATAAAACTTTGTTGTAACCTACTCTTTCTGGCACCTTTCAAAACTTTTCCGTGTCTTCTGATTCATGCTGTATTTACAAAGCTGAAGAACCCAACGTGAAATAATTAACAGACTGAGAGTATTCATGAAGCCCTGTCCGGAATTCAAGATCATAAACTTTTTCTTTAAACCCATTTGGCACTTAAGGTAGGCCCATAGTTCAAGTAGAACCATGTCACTCACCTTCTTGTAGGAGATGACATCGAAGGCGGAATCGATCTCGTCGGGAGTGCTCACGTTCCTCACGATCGGGTGCGACTCCAAGCTGGAGTCGTGGCACATCATTCGTGACATCTTCCGAACATCCACCTGTCGAGAAACAACATTTTATCGCTAACCTTCTTCACAACATGCAATCCATTTCGAATGTTCTAATTGTTTAATATTCACAACAGTAGATGTAAATAAAGTAACATCTAGAGAAAACCTTTTAAGCTCGCGATCGCAACATCCAATGGTACGTGACTCCATCTCGCGCAGGCACTGCACTAAAACTGAAAGAGAAACATCCACCTGTTTTGTATATACACCGGGTTTTTTTCATTCAAGAGAATATAACAGGCTCTTAAACCACTTTTAATTGCTCGAATAAGCTTAAAATGATACAAATCATATATAAAAATCTTGCATCCAATTTCCTTTTATTTAGTCTGTTGCATTTTTGTGTTACATACCACAGAATAAATAGATATTAAACTAATTAATGAATCAGCATCAAAATGTCACATCTACAATGTTGATGATGCAAGTAAATGGAAAATTCCATACATCTTGTGCGATGAATTTTTTCTTTCGTGTTCTTAGAACGAATATGCAGATATACTTCTGGAGATGCACGCCTCTTCTATGAAGGTTGCAGTCGAAATAACAATTTGATAACTGAATAAACTTTTCGCCACAAACTAAAAACGTGCACAGAGTGCATAAAATAAATTATATCATTACAGTATGTAAAAAATGAACGAAATCTACCACAGAAGCGAATGGCATAAAGAAACTTTTATAATTTTTTTTAGTTCGAAAACAATACAGGGGGAAGGGGGAGTTCGACTCTAGGGAGAATTCTGAACCGATTCAATACGGATTCGAGTTCTCCCAAGCTGAGATGTTCCTTCACGAACAATATTCTAAATATAGCAAAATTTTAAGTTTCAGGAGAATCGCTTATTTAAAATAGAACTACTTTAATTTGTTCTCTCGTTTCTTATTATAAATTGTTAGGTGATAAAAAGAGCAAGCATAGAAAGACAAAGCCACTCGGATAAAGATTTAAAGATGCAACAGTGCCGTTACAAAAGTTTAAGAGAAAATATTCAAAGACACTTTTGAGTAGATACAGTTCCACATTTAAACTCTCAGTGGTTTCTACGTTCCTGTCATGTGCTCCATACATAAGAAGCGTGCACTCATCTTCAGCATTTCTAACCGAATCGTTTTAACTCTCTGGACAGTTGCCAACAATCCGAGTGCCCGCAAAAAGCAACTTCCTGCTTTCACGGAGAGCGTTTCTAGCACGACTTCAGTGCAATTCTCAGGCATCTCCTGCCTCCCTTGCGATGGGTTGAAATTCATCCCGCATGACTGAAAATCTCAGACCTGGATGATACACAGAAATTCTAAATCCTTAAAACTTGACCTTCGTTTTTCTCTTTAGGTAAGGTTAAGTTACGAAAGTTTTGAAAAACCAAACTATGAAAACTTCGAGTTGAAAGTAATCGAGGAGAAGATTGAAATTCTAGAGATGGCAAAATCACTTACTTCGCTGATGGACGGATAGTACTGCTTGAGCGGGATGTACATGATCAGCGTGGACATGCCCTCGTTCAACCACAGGTCGTCCCACCACTCCATCGTCACGAGGTTTCCAAACCACTGAAATGAAGGCCAGATGTTTTTGAGTTCGAGTTCAATTGAGTTTAAATTCCTGTATATAAGGATCATGTTTCCGAAAAAAAGTCGATGTTGATTTTTGAAATGTTCGGAATGGTAACTATAAGGGGTGGAATATTAGTTTTTCGCATCCCCTATGAGCGTATATCCCATAAAAATTTAAATCCGAGGGGGTTGATGTATTAGCCAATTTTGATTTATAAACACTTTTCAGAATACAATATCACGATCAAAATCAATGATCTAGAGGGAACTTCCTTCTGTGAGAAATATTTATTTGAAAAAGTGATTACCTGGTGGACGACTTCGTGCGCGATGACCCTGTCCGAGTAGAGAATCCTGCGGCGCTCAGGGGAACTGCCGTTGATTAGGAAGCGGTCCGCATTGTACGAGATGACGCCCCAGTGTTCCATGCCGGGCACCGAATACCCGGGGATGCACACGGAATCTGCAAGAGACATGGCCAGATGACATCTCCTCTCCGCTAAAAGCCTTTACCTTCCCCTGGAATTTCATTTGCTGTTGCCATTGTAAGAGGATAAATTTATAAAAGTCGCACAATAAGAAAAATTATTGTATCAACTTTTCCGCGTCCAAAGCACGAAAAGGAATCCATATGCATGTTAATAGCCATCAGTGAGTGAAAGGTTGAAATCATTTTTAACTCCAAAACTCTTCTGAAAACTGATATTTAAACTGAACTTGTTCATTCTATGAAATGTTTTGTTCATTTTCTTTTAAATGAAGAATTATTTGTTCAGAGCAGTTGAGGCGAGTCTGATGAAATTTGAGGGTTGTCACGAACCCTTCCAGTAGAGTGAGGGTGAATACGGGAGCCATTAAGCTACAGAGATTCAGAACCCTTTGAAATTATTTTTAAAGTCGTATTACCATTTTTTAAAAAAATCTAATTTGCTTACTTTTTAGTCTGAAAGTTTAATTTCAAACAAACATGAAAAAAAAATGCAATCAAAACATGAAAAGAAGGAACGAAAAATATTGAATCAACAAGGAAGAAAAACGCAAATAATGATCATTTGCTGAACAACATAAAAGCTAACTGCGCGCACAACTGAGCGATTTATATAAATATCAAAAGCAATGCAAATTTTCATACAATTTAGAGTTATCAGAGCTACAGTTCGACCAGAATGGGTTAAATGGCACTTCCTTTCAGCTTAATCCAAAATTCGGCCACCCCCTTTTTTTGCCTTTTCTTATTGCCTATTTATAATTTTGATTCTTGATGCTCTGACAAAAATGCATGCAGAACACTGAATTCTATTCTTTTGAGTTCATTCTTCGAAAAAATAAGGTATTTACAATTTTCTGAAACGAAAACGATTTTTAACGGATTAACAGATTAATTATAATTAATAACCAAAAGCATTTGTGGACCGGTTAGTACATCTGGAATATTAGATATATTCCATTCCACTTAAATTTTTTAGATATAACTTCTGTTTGATTCCACCAATATGTAATAACATTAGTGCTGCGTTATTTTAATTATCATATACATATTCTATTCAAAGTGCGTATTAATTTTTCAAATGGAGACCTTTCCATGACACTATAGCGTTATTAAAGATGCACATATATGTATCATCTTCCTTCTAAATTTCGCAGCATTGTTATTCAACTCTTTAAGTAATCTATACATATATCCAAAAGAATCTTTCTTAACAGAATCCGTTTAAATACGCAATTAAATACTTGATGAAAGAATTAAAAAAATTGAGCTGTGGGTGAATAACGCAATCTATTGTTGAAAAAATGGGAATTTTTTTAGAAATAAAAAAAATCAGAAAAAAAAATCTGCATAATCACTGAAAAACATATTTAAAATTTTTGACAAGGTGTAAAGTTTATGTCTGCGCAGTAACATTTTGAGAAATTATTGAGGAAAAATGCCCAAATTTAGTTTAATTTGTAATTTATTAAAATTTTAATGAAAATTTCACCCTCTAAAAGCGGCCTTTTCTAAAATTCGTAACTAAAAATCATTTGGCCTGGTTGGTAGAGAGCCAATGCACACACATTCATTATTGATGCAGAAAATAAAACGCTGCAAACCTTGAAAAATTGTATTTCCCCAAAACAAAGAATTGCTAATGGAAATAATGAGTCGCTCGCTCTATGCCAGATATGAACTAGATTCAAAGTTCACATGTAATAAAACCCAAGAGCACTAAAAATTTCACGGCCAAGTTTTTTCCGAACGTTGTCGGCTATGTGGCTGTAATGCAAATAAAATGCAGTCGTTCCCCGTGTTTATAATAGAGATATTTCATACAATGTGGGACACGTTTAGCCAACGAGGTGCAGCCCATCAACCAACTCCTACATATCTACCGGAATTTTGGTTGGAAATTACCTGATGAGTAGTGTAATATTCCCCAAGTCAAATCGAATCAGCATGCCTAGGCATTGTACGGACTGTATTGCATCGTCTGGGAGACATACTATCTATTAACCATCATACTAACCAGGCAATATTGGTTTTAGTAAATAAGTTTTTTCGTAATTTGCTCCAGGGAGCAAAAAAAAAGCAATTTTTATTCATGATATTAAACATACAGCATCTTTTTTGCTCTTTAGCTTTTGTTTAATAAATAGGCTTTACAAATAAGCCTTATTTTGCTTCTGACTTTTTCTTTTCGTGAACTTCCATTATCCTTATTTTATGTACATGAGTGTACAAGGCGTATTGTATTCATTAACGCAGAATACTTTTTCCTAAAAATTTCAAGTTTTTTAGAATATTTAAGGAAAAAAATGTGTAATGCATTTAAGTCAAAAACAAATTATACATAAATTATTCGATATTGATTTTTTATATGTATATAAATCAATTTTGAGAAGAGGGAATTTTGAAAGGGGGATTCTGATACTTTTATTTGCCAAATGCCATAACTTCAACATCCATATAATTTTTATTGATTAACCAAAAGGAATTCATATCACATGTTGGTAACACGATATATTTTGAAGCGCATATTTTTAAATAAAAAAAAAACTTTGACTACTTATGGGTTGAGTGGTTCTCATTTCAAATTGGATTAGCCTGATAAACACTTTTGCAGCACTGCTTATATCTGGACTGACGGACACAAATTGCGTTGAAAGGAAATGGGGCAAATGTACTTAGAAAGCATATCAGGCAGGTATGAATTCAACACATTATATAATTTAATGAAAGAAAATTATAATATTGTTATTTATGATCTAATCAATAATCCGATAAATTAAAAAAAATATTAACCAGAGACACTTGTTTATATAATACCTCCGGTTTCCGGAAAATTTAATCCTTATAGGAAATAACCAGTCACCTCTGCCTACTTTGCAAATAATGAGAAATTTCAATGCGCTTGAAATGTTTCGCCGTTCATCCAACTATTTTGAAAAACCCAATGCTACAAGCACCGGGCGTGCAAGCCGGCGATGCGTCTTGTGCGTGATTTTCAATAAAAACCGCACTTCGCAGAAAGCATGGTTTTGCTTACCCAGTTTGGGCAGGACGTAGGGGACGTCGAAGAACTCCTCCAATGTCCCCAAAAGGCGCAGCGTCATGTTAAGACCATGGGCAGCTTCATCCAGTCGGTCGGGGGGAGCGTACACTCTCACCTGAAAAAGACAGGACGCAATAATTTAAATGAAAAGATAATTAAATGATTCGATTCTACTCTCAAGTTATTTTTATACTTTAAATTATCGCGCGAAAGTTCAGTCACGATGTTAAGAATCAGTGCAAAACGGGACAGACCGCTCTTTTCTCTTCCTGCGTACTTCGTCCGATGAGGTCCGCTTCTGGTTCTTAGAATGGTGAACCAAAGTTCATTCTTTTAGATTGCTGTGATTTTGAGTTTTCACACTCAAATCGACAAAGCTACAAAAGTGTTTTTAATTTTTTTTTTTTTTTTTGCAGAGGATTAAAATTTAGAGATGAATTAAAATCATGAGACCACATTCTTTAAATAAAAATACATTCTATACTTCTTATATGAGAAAGTTTTAAGAAGAAATAAAGGTTAAAATTAAATCTGCTATGCATATTTCAATGTATCATGTCAGAACATAATTTCTTGAATGACCAAGCAACACGTGCTCGGGCAAGTTAAATTATATTTTTATTCATTTTAACGGTTTCTTTGAATGAGTCACTTTAGTATTGCAAACGATCCAAAAAACTTTGTCTCGGATTTACTGTTTAAAAAAATATCACATTTCCTATTTATTTCATTTTATACTATACCGTACTCAAAATGACATTTTTCAAGGTTTTATTTGCTGTAGTCATTAACTTATTTTTTTAATCAGAGCTTTTGTAAATGCAATGACAACGTGTAATTAAAAGCTGATTTTTTGAGATGCTCGTGCAGATAATAAAATTTCAATTTTTCGTCTACGGATTTTTGTTGACGCCAAAAACCTAATCCCAAAAACAACACCATGTTCTGGCATGATAAAAAAAATGCACGAAATGATTGCATCTTTTCTATAGTTCTTAACTTAACATGAAGATTCTTTTATCATTAGCATTTATTTTAGTACAATTTCTCAAGAAAATAGCCGCCTTTGGCGACCAGCTTGTTCGCCCAAAATACAGATTTCTCAGGCAGTTAAACTATTAAATGCCCTTAGTAAGATTTCATTTTCAAAAATATGAATTAGAATCAGTGTAATACAGTTCACTGCAGGGAAAAATTAAAATGCGTGCATTTTACCGTTAAAGTTATTTCACAGAATTTTTGCTTATTTTATTAAATGATTGATAATGATTTATCAGTTATTTCATACAATTACTAATTCTTTCATGAAATAACATCGTATAACTTTAAATAACAAATTTCATGTTTCTACGATGCAAATCGTTCATATTATTTGCGCGGTGGTGGTTGGCTGAATAAGCTTTTTGTTCGGAGATCAACTCGATTTCACTTCCATTTCTTTCCTCTGATTCGATGAGATGACCTCCTTTCCTCCTGGAATCTCTGGGGCAATTTCGCGGCTCCGTTCATTCATTAAGAGAAGCGGTGGATGACGTACGGCAACAAACGTATCCGAGCAGATAGTTTAGTTTAGTTTTGAGGCTATTTGAGAATTTATCTTCACGAAATTAGCTAGTTTGAGACATTTACACTCAGAATGTTTTATATGTATTTAACTATAGTCATACGGCTAAAAATAATGAAATCGATTTTTGTAATGAGTAAAATAGCATTTTATACATACAGATGTTTATGATGAAAGTATTCCGAAATCTCAGAAAAACTTAAGTAGTAAAATCTCAGTTATTAAAAGCTTCTAATGTTTTTTTCAGAAATACTACGAATTTACGCTATCATCTTTAAAATTATTCCATCCTGGTGTCTCTAAATGACCTTCAAGATGCTAAAAGTATCAATGCTGATACCTTCAAAATATATTTTGCTTTAAGTGCTTTCGGAGATTCTATGAACTCCTTGCATTCTCTGAGATCTCTATTCATACAGTGTAAAGAAGGAGCGAGTAAGCGCTCGATCGAGGACATAAACTGACCTGTTTCCCTCTGTAGTCCGCTTGCATGTAACCGAAATCCGAGACGGCGCAGAAGAGCAGGTAGGTGGACATCGTCGCCGATTCCGCGAACACGGTCCTCACCACGTCTTCCGTCACTTTCGCTCGCTCCTGGAAAAGAGAGCGAAGGGGCGTCGGTAAATAGCCTGCTCATGTAAACACAAGGATTCACCAATCGGGAACGAAATCTGTCTCGTGAACGGGGTGTCAAACTGCTGTTGCCAGATGTGCCCACTTAAATAAACAAAAGCAGATGAACAGGTGACTGCAAACATGGCTCATTATAAATGCCATTAAAGCGAACGACTCTTCATTCTCTCCCCTGGCTTTATCTCAGGATGACTTAAAACGCCTTACTGGCCATCGGCCGTAACTCAACCCTTCCTCTTAGGATTATGAAACAAATGAGCGCGAATTCTTCAAATATCCAAAAAAATTCGCACAGGAAACTCCTACAGCGCTTCTTTAACACTTTCAGTAAAAGTATTATTGAAATCATTTCCATTCAAATTTATTAAAAATCATTTTTAGTTTAAATACTCCCTTTCACAATTAATGAATGCTTTATTATAATATTTTCCTATTTTCATCACATGGAGAATTTTTTTTGTAAGTATAAGATATGTTTTTTATTATTGAGATAAAGTCTGAGAAAAAAAAAATAAGAAGAATAATGGATGATTTCAACTGATTAACTGAAGACAGGTCCAGAGGGAAGGGATAGAGAGTAAAGTGATATCAACATTGATTAGTAGGTCCGCTTTAAAAATTATAGCACCTAATGATATATAATCGTCGCGTTGTTGAGTCACACGAATACATTGTTGTCGGTGACCCCGCTCGAAAACACGGTATTTTCAAAAAGCCACATTTCAATGTCCTGCGCCTCCTTGAAGTGGACACATTTTTTCCTCTTTCCTCCCTCCCTTTTCCTCAAAGAAGGAACTCTCTTGTGGTCTTGCACAAGAGAGTTCCTTCTTTGAAGCATGTTCCTTTCATCGACAATTTGTGGGAATCTCCGCACCGATTCCCACAGGGAGGTGGGGTCTGACAATGGGTCAGTTAGTGGATTTGGGACTAAATCCGTAAGATCACGGTTCGTCGGAACCCGGCTCAACGGGAATGCCTTGACAGCTTCTTAACGCTTTCGCGTGTTTCGGACTCGGTGGGACGCGACTCACCTCCTCCGGCATGTTGGAGACGGCCGTCAGGTCTGCAGGATGCGTGACGCTCAGCCTGAACTTGGCCTTGAGACCGGGCTCGTCGAAGCAGGGGAACACTTTGCGTGCGTACGTCGCCTCGAAGCGGGTGGCCAACAGGTGACTGAGGGAAAGAAGAGAAACACCATTGTCCTGATTATTTCAAATAGAAATAAATGTAATAGCTGAACTTTATAATACAGAAAGTACATTGTTATAATTTTAATAATGAATTACTTTTAAGCTTTATTTTTCAAATTAAAATTCTTTAAATATTTTTTAAAAATTATTTTGAATTATATTTATGTATTAAAACAGTTGTATTCATCCAACAATTTACAAATACATTTAGTTTGCAATCTTATTCTCCACATGCTGTTTTTTACGATGAACTGGTTCACAGAGGATATATTTGAATGTAATGATCAACAATAATAAATAATGATGAAATCTCTTATGTATGACTTCATGTCCAAGGATTCCAATAATAAATTATTATTAAGCTTTATTGTCGTAAACATTAAAAGTGTTCCATTTTATTGTCCTGCATATTCTTAGTTCATTGAATACAAGAACCTTTCTAATAGATACATCCCCCCCTCTAAGACGTCAAAGTTTTATTTAAAAGGTAAAGTGTCCAGCCCATTTTCTAACTTATGCCATATTGTAACTTAATTGACAACTTTTTTTTCTTTAACATTTTACAATGAAAAAAATTCACTATCATTCATTAAATATCTATTCGATATTTCTCGAATGAATGATTTCATTGTTTATTAAATATCGAATCGAAATGAAATGGGTTTGAATTGGTAATAATATAATTTATCGTAGAAAATTAAACAAAAAATATGCTTAAAAAATTTCCCAAATTAGGAAATAAAATTGTATGATGATTTAATCAATATTATTAAAAAGATATATATATTCGAATTTCAAGATGATGTAAATTTTTTTTGTTCTGCAATATTTTCAGAAGTTATAATAAAAAACTGAGCTTCTTAGTTTTTAATTAATTAAAATTATAATAAAACAACAGAAAAGTGTCACTAAAGTGTGAATTCTGAAAAAGTATGTATGCGCTAAATTTGGAAACACTGGTTCAAAAAATTATGGCATGCAGAACGCCAGCGCACACGCACATCTTTATCATTATTAGAGATAAAAAAAAAATGAAGGTATCAAAAAATTTCATAAATGTCAGCAATTTTTCATAATAAGTAGGTTCTTGTTTAAAGTGTACTTTTAACATACTTAATGAAACTTTCTTGTTCTTACTACTATAATTTAACTTCAAAAATAAGTAACGAAGAAATTTTTTGGATGTTTATTCATTTTGAAATATTGCCACTTTTTCATGTAGTACAAATGAATGTATGAAAGATATTATTGTTCTAATCACTCGAAAATTGCTTTTTGTAATAATAAATTAATAAATCGCATTTTTTTACTGAGAAACATTTTTAATCTTAAGAAATATCGCATTATATCTATCTATCTATCTATCTATCTATCTATCTATCTATCTATCTATCTATATATATATATATATATATATAT
>JAOUZG010008684.1:855872-869826 GCA_026289955.1 Argiope argentata | reverse complement strand
TATATATATATATATATATATATATATATATATATATAATGCTTATAAGACATTAATGCAGAGCGGTTCTAATTTTCTCTCCTCATATTTCTAAGAAAGCAGCAAAAATGTATAGGCCGAAATTTAACTATTTTTGTTTCGAAATTAAAACTTAAATTTTGAGGAGATAAGGAAATGCACAATGAACCAGACGGTGCGAGATTTTGCAAATGTATGACGTTGAGAAATATTTTTCTGGAATAATGCATCGAGATTCAACTGCGTGAATATCCACGCATAAAGTCTGAGCAGTATTCGTCCGAGTGGGCCGGCTTGTATCCGGAGGTGAGAAATGTCCTCCTCCGCGCCTGCTTTGACGTTGGGGCGCCCAATAGGGTGTGAGCATACTTTAATAGATGTGAATGTGCAATTTTTAAAAATTATAATTTTAACGAATTAAAAATGAAGCGAAAAATATGGATATTTTAAAAAATAACTCTCGAAAATATCATTGCGCAAAATAGATTTTTGCTCCATTTTTAAACCTTTTAATAAAAGCCCTTTTATTGATGACAATTTGAATGTAGAGCAACTTTTCCCCATAAATGCCTTTTTTTTGCGCACACAATTTTTAACAATTGAACTAAAATTCGAGTCATTTTCACTGTTTCATCAAATTTACAAGCACGTGATTTTCCACCATAATTGAAAGCAAGGGAGAAAAAATATCGTTTAATATCTGTGCGATTGACACCTCCGCTCAAAATAGAAACGAATGCATGTGTGCGTCTGTCTGTCTATGTTCGTTGCCGCTCCGTAAGTCAAATCGTTCAAAGCAGATCTTCCAAAGTAGGCACATTCGTACTTCGAAGAATGGAATTGAGGACTTTGGAGACATTTGTTGTAAAATTTTAACTAAATAAATATTAAGCAAAATGTTGAAGTTTCCCTATTTTAACTACTGAAAATGTTATAGAACAAAGAAGGATTTTTAAGTATTCTTAACATTAAAAAAATAATCTTTTTAATAATACTAAATTAATATTCGTACAAATAGCTTTTTAAATTCCGGCAATTACTAAAACCTACATCTTTGCTCAATTCCGAGTAAAAGATGGCTTTGCTTCCAGGGGCTTCAAACCCTTTTCATTGTTTCATAAAATATTCAACCGCTCAATTTTCCCTCATCGTCGAAAATTAAAGAAGTACGAGTCATAATGCCGTGAAAATTAGAAGGAAGAGGAATTAGACGATTACATTTTTAACAACTCTGTGGTACCATGGAACTTATCTATATTGTAAAAATTTATTTAGACAGTTAACAGAACAATTAAAATAGTTGAGTTTTAATATCTACCAAAATTTAACGCCTAAAAACGATTTTTTAAGGGGAATGCCATCATGATATCCAACTATTTGTAAGAGATTTAGTTGAAATCTCTGACGAATCAGCTCTACTTTGCCGAACCAATTGTTCGCCAATGTTGATCAATAATAAATAGAAATCTTGAAATATACCTTAAACTTTGCTTTATTTTTAATCTTATAAAAAAAGTAACCGTATAAAAAAAGGTCAAAACTTCATCCTGTTTCACAAATATGTTGTCAGTGAAATTAAATAAATAATAAAAAAAGGCTAAAATGAAATCTGCTATACATATTTCACTGTATCGTGTCAGACCCGGCAAAAGCTACGAACCGTGTTTCTGGAGCATACGCCGGAGAACACGCCTTCATTCCTTCCTCCTATCTTGTCAGAACATGATTTCTTTAACGGCGCCAAGCACCACGTGCTCGGGCAAGTTAAATTATATTTTTTATTCTCTTTTAATTGTTTCATTGAATGAGTAACTTTAGTATTTGAAACGATAAAAAAACCCAACTTTGTCTCGCATTTATTATTTAAAAAAATATCCCAATTCCTATTCATTTTATTTCATATAATCACGTGCTCAAAATGACATTTTTCAAGGTTTTATTTGAGGTAGTCATGAACAGATTTTTTTAAATCAGAGCTTTCGTAAATGCGAAGGCAACGAGTTATTAAAAGCTGATTTTTTGATAAATAATAAACATTTTATTTTTCGCCAATTTTTTTTATTTCTCGCATCTACGGGTTTTGTCGACACCACAAAACCTCATTCCTAAAACAATATCATGTTCTTACATGATAAAAAAATTAAGAATTTAGAAATGGCTCCAAAATAAAATTTGAAAATTTTATTAAAAATCATTTTTAAGTCAACCCTTAAGATTCCAAACATACCCACCTGGTTAACCCAGATTCTCGATGCCGGTATTCGTACCGGTTCATTCCTGTGCCACTCGTCGAAAATTTTCCAAAAAATTTCAATTTCAGCGTATACATTCCTTTCGGAATCTTCTCTCTCAATAAAATCACGTGGTACTCGTTTCTCTTGTATGAAAACTGCTCGACGATAGGAACGTCCTTTTGGTCACTTTCACTAATCAGCTGCGAGGTGTTTATCTTCAGGCCGCTCTCGTGTATCAATAGATAGTCCGTCTCCATGGTGACATTGATGCGGATCTGCTCTTCTCCTTCAAACACCTCCATGGAGATGTTAGGGCTCAGCAACAGGTCATAGTGGGTCGGCCGAATATGTCGGGGCAGGCGAATCCCCCTCCAGGGCATGTACACGTTGGTCAGCAGCCAGTCACGGACGGGCTCTCTGTGCTTGTCCAGCCAATGGATGTTCCGAGCAATGTTGTACAGTGCCTGAGCATGAGACTGAGCTGCATGGCGAGTGACACCCTTCTGACGCTGGTAGAATTCCCGCACCTGAGAGAGAGAGAGAAAGAGATTGCAGTTCCTTCGGTTGAGAGGATCTCAACCTTCTGAAAGTGTGAAACCAGATATTGATGGTAAACCATTTCAACAGATGCAACCACCTTGATTTTGTTATCAAAATATGTCACTCGAATTTTCAGGAAAGTTTTATGACCCTAACATTAAAAATTGCTTTTTAATGGAACAAAGTGAAATTTTATAATCAAAATTCTTTACAGAAATATATGATTTCTTCGAAATCAAAAACCATTGCTAACGTATATTCAAACTGAAAATATTCCAGTTTATTTAAAATTCACCTTAGTAAGGAGAAATTTTAAAAAGAGAGAGAGAGAGAGAGATGAGAACAAATGAATTACAAAGTAAGTACACAAAAATATTTGCATCTTACAAAGCCAACCCAAACATGAGATGAAAGAAACATCCATCGCTCAATAACTCAAAAGTTGAAGGAAATTATTTTAAGAAGTATTAAAAGATATTTGGAAACTATAAGATTAAAATATTTATAAAAATTTATGAAATTTATGTAAAGAAAAATTTAAAATGCAGTAAATTCGAATGAATATATTCTGAAATACATTTCTATTTACAAAGTCATTAGGCAAAATGAATACAGTTAAAATCTTCAAAGGCTTTACTAATATAATAAAAATATATATAATCTTGATTTCAAAACAAAGAATGGCAAAAGAAAAAAAGATATGATTCGCCCTATAAAAAAAAGTTCATTCATCGCTTGCTAAGAATTTCACAATCGTTTTCATAGTGCGGACTTCAAACAGGGCTACAAGATTTCGTATATCCCCGGAAAACACACTCTCGTAACTGCTTCTTAGTAAAACCAATAACTTCATAATTAATAAAATCTAAATTTGTCATACGATTTTGAAATAACGCAAATAATATTATGTGACAAATGAGCAGTTACGAGGCTCATTAACCAAGGCAGGGTGAATTAAAATGAAATGACTGATTTGGCAAGAATGTTCGATTTTACGAGAATAATGATGAAATGATACGCTACTTATTTTTCAGCAATAATTTGTTTTTCTATATCAGCAGTCAAATAATCTGAAAGTAAATTTAAATTCATTCCATTCAGAATTTTATGCGACATTTAAATGAAATCTGTCGATAAGTGTCCACAGGTTCAAAGTCATAAGAGATTCCTATATGATTTTCTAAAAGGTATTTGGAAAGTGCTGATGATTCTTACCTTTTGAAAATCTTTCTTTGTGCTGTATCCTTTGAATACTTCGGCTGCGAATTCTTCAGTCTCGGCGCTACCGTACACTCTGGAGAAGGATGAAAGAAGGGTCGATCATTCAAGATAAAAAGTGATCGAAAATTCAAAGTACAAATTATATTTAAAAAAATATAAATAACCAACTAAAAATCCCACAGGACCAGCTGCACTAGGTAGAGCACGCTGCTCGCCAGAAAAGGTTTTCTGGAAAATCATCTTAGTCTTCAACTGTGCACAGAGCAATTTTAGCACTGTAGAAATGCCGAACAAGTCACAAGAATATCAACCGATACTGCGAATATTCGCGAAATGTCAGCTGTTTTCTGAAAGAAGTTACAAATAGGGGTGCGGCTGGGCTCGTTCAAGCATTAGTCAGCTATAAAATAGGCCAAACGAAGGGTTTTCCTTCATTGAGGGATGAGCACATTTGTGTCTTCTTATTCATGCGTCTCGTTTTGATTAGGATACCTTTCAGTATATTCTGCGACAGTTTGTCTGCAGTTGTTTTATGCTGAATTTTGAATCACTGTGAATGCTTTAAAAAGATTTTTACTGGATTTAATTCTAATGAGATATGACATTGATAAAATTACTGAATTTTATTGCAAGTTTAATATTAGGAATAAAAAATTTATATTCATAAATAATAGAAGTCATTGTTTCTCACTTATAGAGAGTTGTATAATCAAAATAATATCTTGGTTCATTTGGGGAGATTTTAATTGTGTAATTCCCTCTATTGTAAAGAAGTTGTAAAACTTCTCTCCCTTTCTTCGAGACACATGTTTAACCTCAGTTGAATCTGGCTAGCTGTGGGACGATTCCTTCCTTTGTGATTCTTCCCCTTTTAAGTTGCCAATCGGACTTGAATAGAGTCCAGATAATAAACCACACATGAGTTTTGTGGCCCTCTGAAGAAAGAAATCGTGCTGAAACCTTCAGAGGTAAATATTTCCCCATTGTGGAGGGTCTGCTTAGAGGGTGGATGATTAACAAATATTCCCATGGACAACTGCTGACCACTGGGAATATTTCTGAAAAACTATTGGATGATTGCCATCTCAAGCGCACCAATGCGAAGATGAAAGGCGGAGTTTGACCGAGGTTGAAATGGAAGGTTTTGAGAGGAATAAGAGCCAAGAGCTGAGCAGAAGATGAGAGGAGGTGAGAATTGAGCTGATGAGCTGAAGAGATACCACGTGATCTTGAGGTCTACAGGAGATTTTTCTTTGGAGAGAAGTCTCGAGCTTTTGATTAAAGATCTACCAGAGATATATCCGTAGATTCCTTGAGCTACCTGCAGTAGCCGGATACGCTAACAGCCTGTAAGTTTTCTTTGTATCAGTTGTGAAACTGATAATCCAGATGTAAATATTTCCCAGCATATTAACCTAGATGAGGAGAGCTGTTGTTTTTTATGGAATATAAGCTGTCAATAAATCATTTTTGTTTAGACTCTACCCATTTATTTGATCGACCAGGATCAAGTCATTACACTATCATCATTCTAATTTTCATAAAATGTAATATTTTTATCTTTATGTTAAACACCTAAAATATGTTTGTGTATAGCATTTAAATACTGTAAAAACACCTAAGAGTTTTTGCATAACAAAGGATCTAGATAAAAGGTTGAGTCAAACGGAATATAAACAATCATTTAAAATTTATAAATTCATTCGAAACAAGAAATGCATTTCATATGAAATAATAATAATAATAATGGAAATATGAAAATGAGGATGAGAGCACCTTGCGTTTTTGAGAGATGAATTTTTAAAGAATTTAGAAAGCCCAAGCTCACTTAAGGGGTACTATACAGATTGGTGCTCTATGAAGAGAATAATTTGAGAGAGCAACACAAAATGTACCCTAATGATTCCTTTGACATAAGTGAAATGATTAATTTTGGGTAGAAACTTTTATGAAGAATTTTTATTATTCTAATTATTAAGAGTTGGTCATTGAATTCGCCAGCGATCTTTAGAGGCACTACTGAAAATGTTCAAATGGAGCTGATAATCGTTGGTCCATGAAACAGTTGCGAAATAAATGTGCATACGAAAAGGAAATATAACATTATGTATAAACAAAAAGATGACGTATACATGAATTCATTTCTACGCTTAGTACGAAAATATTTAACATATTTTTTTTTCAAGAAATGATAGAAGAGGAAGGTAAGAACCCGTCGTCTTACATAAGGGGAAAAATACTTTTTAAAATTATCGAGAATAACAAGGAAAGATTTATTTACGATATACGATTTATAGCAATGAAATAAAAAAAGAATAATCTATGAAACACTAAACCATAGCGTGCGTACATGTGTGGGTGGGATGCGACTTAGGAGAGGAAACATGCGCAAATGGTTACTCTACTCCGGAGCTTAAAAGAGCAGACTTAAAAAAAATCAAGTGTTTGAAACAGAGGTGAGAAAATATAACAATAAAATATCAAACTTCAGATGACTAGAAAGGGGTCATTTTTTAAAAACAGAATGCAACGAATGCTCACCTGTTGAGCTCCTCCCATTGTGTATAGATGAGTTGGGCGACGAGGGGGAATCCTTTCGGATTGCGGGCGATCCGCCGGAGGAGGGGGAGGCGGTGGTGCTGGCGTACGAGGCTGGCGTTCCCAGAGAATCGAATCAACCTACAGTCAACGATTTATATTTTTAAAGAAAAAAATTATTAATTCTTATTGAAAATTAAACCTAAAATTGTAATTTTCATCAAATCTCTGTAAATGAAATATTAAAGATTTATATTTTTAAATGAATAAATGTATATAAAAAGTTATCTGTGATTTTTCAAAACATTTTTATTATTAATTCAGTTTTCAGTTTTGTAGTCTTCACGTTTTTTTTTCCCAGTACAGTTCTATTTAAGAGTTTCGCAGCTTAAAATGTACATTATATCCACTTTCATTAAAGCCCAACAGCTAATTTTTAAAATTTTTGTAAGAAATGTATGCATCTTATATATATATATATATATATATATACTGAAGTGACAAAAGTCATGGGATGACTGTTAATATCGTGTCGGTCCTCCTTTTGCCCGGCGAAGGGCAACAACTGGACGTGTCATGGAGTCCACAAGTCGTTGGAAGTCCTCTGCAGGAATATTGAGCCATGTTGTCTGTATAGACGTCCATAATTGTGAAAGTGTGGATGGTGCAGGAGTTTGGGCACGAACGGACCTTTCGATGATGTCCCATAAATGCTTGATGGGATTCATATCGGGTAATCTAGGTGGCCAGATCATGCCTTGGAATTGTCCGGAATGTTCTTCAAACCAATCGCGAACAGTTCTGGCCCGGTGACCTGGTGCTTGTCATCCATAAAAATCCCATCGTTGTGTGGGTACGTGAAGTCCATGAATGGCTGCAAGTGATCTGCAAGCAGCTGAACATAACCATTTCCAGTCAATGATCGGTTCAGTTGCACCAAAGGACCGAGTCCATGCCATGTAAAAACACCCCACACCATTATGCAGCCACCACCAGCTTGAACAGTGCCCTGCTGACGGTTTGGGTCCATGCCGTCATGGGGTCTGCGCCACATTCGAATTCTATCATCAGCTCGTAACAACTGAAATCGTGACTCATCTGACCATACCACGGTTTTCCACTCATTTAGGGACCAGTCGATATGCTCACGAGGCCAGAAGAGTCGCTGCAAGCGATGTCGTGCTGTCAGTAAAGGCACTTGAGTCGGTCTCCTGCTGTCATAGCCCAAGGAAGGCAAATTTAGCCACACAGTCCTATCGGACACGTCCCTCGTACGTCCCACATTGATTCCTGCAGTTATTTGACGAAGTGTTGCGTGTCTATTAACACTGACCATTCTACACAGACGCTGGCGGTCTCGGTCGTTAAGTGCAGGTTGGTTGGTTGGTTGATTAGATTTTTATGGCGCAAGAGCCCAAAGTAGGCTATACTGCGCCAAACATATGGTTTAAGGGGATATCACATGGTAAGTTAAAATTTAGATAGATACCTTACACTAAAATTTGATTAAGAAAAACAATAAAAAACAAGCTGGAGGCAATTAAAGTAAATCGCGGGATTTATTAAACAGCTATATAAAATAATAAAATCCAATAGCCTTTAAAAAGTTAAAAATGCATTGATGGGGAGGCTCTCCCACTAATTCTCGCACGTCAAGTGAAGATGAATTAAAATAAATCCTACGATGGGAATTCAAGTTCGGACACTCAACCAGAATGTGTGAAACACTAAAATCACCATTACATGATGGGCATGTCGGGGCTCTCTCGCCGAATATTAGGTATTTGTGAGTGAAACGAGTATGACCGATGCGGAGTCGAGTCAGTTTCACGTCAGTAGCTCTTACAGAAACAGGGGGCCATAAACGAATGTGTGGTTTAATAAAATGTAGCTTGTTACGAGTCTCCAGATCCCAAGATTCCTGCCAAAGGGAATAGATATAATGAGTAATTGCACGTTTTAAATAGCAATATGGAATTGATGTTTGATATAAACTAGAAGCTGCCTTAGCAGCGTGGTCAGCGTCTTCATTGCCCAAAATTCCAACGTGACTAGGGACCCAACAGAATGAAATAAAAATGCCCTTGTCCTGTAGTGTTTGCAAGCAACATAAAATATCTACTGCCACAGGATGCATCCCTTTGCAAGGATGGGATAATATCTCCAAAGCACTCATGCTGTCTGTATATAAAATAAATTTACGCCCATAAGAAACTTCAATTTTCTGAAGAGCGCAAAAAATTGCCACAAGTTCCGCAGTCAAAACCAAGCAAGAAGTATGCAAACGGTAACTGTAGACGTTTTGTAAAAATTTAATTCCGCAGCCAACATAGCTCTCCGATTTTGAGCCATCAGTAAAAATAGGTTCGTATGATGAAAACTGACTTCTGTGAGAGACAAAGAGTGTTTGTAATATTACAGGTGCTGTAGAAGACTTGTCAAATGTATAAAAGGGGTTCATGTATGAAAACATAGGGACATTCCATGGCGGAAATACATTGAATGATGTCTGTTTAATTTGTACATCACCAAGACCAGCATCAGCAATAATTGTTTTAATTCTCGCATAAAAAGAGAGAA
Source organism: Argiope argentata (assembly GCA_026289955.1). Taxonomy (NCBI): domain Eukaryota; kingdom Metazoa; phylum Arthropoda; class Arachnida; order Araneae; family Araneidae; genus Argiope; species Argiope argentata. The sequence goes on along the minus strand of JAOUZG010008684.1, from coordinate 860,695 downwards.
TATTGAAGGGACGAGCATTGTGAAGTCTTCGGAGACCAATGGGGAGTGCCATTTGTCGTAGTGGATGGTTAGACTGGAAGTGACTGGATCCTGATATAATATTGAGCCGAGAGCATTTTGACATAAAGACCCTGAGAGAGATGACATAAAGACTCTGTACGGGTGAGGTTCTGAATGCACCACAACATATCCTCAAGGCCGAATGATGCACGGTGTCCAGTCTGCGTAAAACAGTGTGTCGAGCTGAGCCATACACAGCACATCCATAATCAAGACGGGATAATATTGTTGCCTGATAAATCCTCAGCAAACAGGGGCGATCAGCACCCCAAGACGTTGTCGAAAGAACTTTAAGGATGTTGAGGAGCGATTCACATTTCTTCCGTAATTTCAAAATATGTGGTAGAAAGGTGAGTTTTTTTTATCAAATATTACTCCCAAAAACAGCATGTCTGTAACAACAGGAATTTCTAAATCACCAATGCGAAATATAGGATCTGGATGTATACCTGTCTTCCTGCAGAAGTGGACACAACGGCTCTTTTCAGCAGAAAGAGAGTGACAATTTTCATTACACCATGTCACCAACTTATTCCCGGCATGTTGCAGTTTTCGTTCAATGAATACTAGAGCCCTGACAAGATATCTGGAGATCATCAACGTACAAAGTATCTTTAACAGTTGAAGGTAATTGGTCTAAAATCTGACTAAGGTGAAGAATAAAAAGTGTCACACTGAGGACACTTCCTTGGGGAACTCCTTCAGCTTGAATAAAAGGGTTGGAATAAGTATTTCCAATACATACTCTAAAAATGCGAGATGATAAAAAATTCTGAATAAAAATCAGCAAATTGCAATAAAAACCAAACTTTAAAAGAGATTGAAGAATTCCATAACGCCAGGCCCGATCATAAGCCTTTTCTATATCAAAGAAGACTGAAACAAGCTGATTACGTCTTACAAAGGCATTACGTATTTCAGTCTCCAGATGGACGAGATTGTCTATTGTAGACCGGCCCCTACGGAACCCACTCTGTAAAGGATGAATGCACTTTCGTTTCTCCAATTCATAAATAAGGCGGGCATTGATCATGCGCTCAAAAGTTTTAAACATGCAATTTGTTAATGCGATCGGCCTGTAATTCAGAGGGTTGGTCATATCCTTACCAGGTTTGAGGATCGGAATAACAATAGCTTCATGCCACTGGGAAGGAAACTCTTTTTCAGTCCATATTCTATTAAAAAGGTGTAAAAGATTTGAGAGAGAAACTGTGTTCAAATGGCGAAGCATGTTGTAAGTAATTCCGTCAGGTCCTGGAGTGGTATCGCGAGCTTCATTTAAAGCCATCTGTAATTCAAACATCGTGAATGACGAATTATATGGAAGCTGTCTGTTAGTTTTAAAATGTAAAGGCTTTTGTTCAGCGCGTCTCTTAGTCTCAAGGAACTTTGGACTATACGAGTCAGCACATGACACTTTCTCAAACGAGTGTCCAATGATATTGGCTATCTCTGATGGGGATGAATACTGGTTATTTCCAGTTTTTAAGACTGGGAAAGAAAACTCTCTGTATATCCCATTCACAGCTTTAATTTTCCTCCAGATTTGTGAGCTAGACGTTGAAGATGTAATTGAGGAAATGAAGCGTACCCAAGATTCCCTCTGACTTTGCCGACGAGTGCGACGGGCATCAGCTCTAGCACGCTTAGAAGCAATAAGGTTATCAATCGTTGGATACCGACGAAATATATTCCACCTCCTTTTTTGTTCTTTATGACTGACGTAACATTCCCTATTCCACCACGGTCTACGGAATTTCGGTGGACGAAAAGAGCTCTTTGGAATGGTATTGCCAGCAGCCAGTATTATGCTGTCTATTACCCTTTGTACAGATTCTGTTATATTTTCAGCGCTAACCATAGTTTTAGTAATTTCTGCTAGTCGGGAGAAAGCAACCCAATTTGCTCGCTGGAATAGGTAACGGGGGGGGGGAATTGTGTCGCACCGTTTCTATCAGCATGAGAGATTATTATGGGAAAATGATCACTATTATAAAGATCACTTTCAACCATGAAATCAAGCAATTGTAAAAGCACTGGGGAGCAAATGGCCAAATCAAGAGTATGAAAGGTGCGTGTAGGCTCATGGAAATACGTGTTCTTGTTATTATTCAGCAGGAAGAGACAGTTGTTGTTAATAAACTGTTCAATCTGCCGCCCTCGAGTGTTCGTACTTTCCGAACCCCACAAATGACTATGCCCATTAAAATCTCCAAGCAGTACAAAAGGTGATGGAAGCTGGTCTACTAAGTTATCGGGATCCTGCTGGCTTACATTGTCATGTGGTGGCAAGTAAACACAGCATACTGTAATCAGAGATCTAACATGGATTTGAACAGCCACAGCTTGTAAGGAAGTGTGTAGTGGAATTGGTGAGCTTGGATATAAATTTGAAGTCAAGATACAAACTCCACCTGAAGTAGATCCGTCGGTTGTAGCATCTTTACGAATACTATTGTAACCCCGAATTTTGAAGGGAATATCCGATTTCAAGAAAGTTTCTTGAAGGGCAATATAAAAGGGATGAAATTTGTTAATGAGAGATTTAATGTACACAATTTTTGAACGAATGCCGCGACAATTCCAGGAAAGAAAAGTACCCATTAAGTGATTTGAGGTGCAAAAGAATTAGAGATGGAAGCATTAGAAGTTGGAGAAACTTCGCAACTCATCTTAAGATCTTCATCCTCCCCCTCCGAAGGGTGTAGGTTTATGACATCAGAACTTTTCAGAATGCCACCGAACAAAGAAGGAAGATCCTTATGTACGAGGCCTTTCACCGCAATTCCCAAGGCTAAAGATTGCTTTTTTTAATGTTTCTTGAACGTCTTTCCTAAATCCTTGTGAGAAAAGCCGTGTTTAGAAATTTTAAGCTTTAAATTCTTTTCAGCTTTAGAAGGCTTCTTGCGTTGAGCTTTAACTGTCTCTGGATTGATCGTATCAGAAGTATCCGTATCTGTATCAGGTGGAAAATCTTTTACTTCATATTGAGTACTTTGGTTAAATAGAGTTTTTTTCAATGCTGAAGCATAAGTAGTGCCAGACGTCGCTCTCCGAGCTTTGACAATACGTCGGGCTTCAGGATAAGACATCTGTTCTTTGAATTTAGTCTCAATTATCTCTTTTTCAAACTTCCAGACAGGGCAAGATCGAGAATATGAGGTGTGATTGCCCTTTCAATTTACACACTTTTCAACTGCCTTACATTCAGCGTTATCATGGCCAACTTCCGCACAGCGAGCACAAGTTGGTTTGCTACGGCAAGCAGTCTTTGGATGTCCAATGGAAGACGGCAATGGAAGCAACGTAGAGGAGTGAGGATGTATGGTCTTACTGGGCAGTTTATATATCCTGCCTTGATAGAAATTGGAAGTTTTGGGGATCCGAAAGTCAGGATGAGATGCTTCGATGGAAGGAGCTGTCCATCCCTTCGTATGAAAATGCGTCTAGCATGTGTAACTCCTTGTGGTTTTAATTCAGATGTAATTTCCTCCAAAGGAACATTAAAAAGTTCTCCTAATGTTATGACACCTCTGGAAGAATTTAGAGTTCTATGAGGTTCGACTGCTATTTTTATATCAGCTAAAGCTTTAATTTTCATTATTTGTTTCGCCTGCTTCATAGAATTAACTTTTACAAGTAGATCTCCTGAGCGAATTTTTAATAGATGTAACATCTCCAACAGTAGCAGAAATAGCTTTCTGAACAAGAAAAGGTGATACATTTTCAAAAGTCTCGTTATTAGTGGAAATGCGTTTGACAAGAGAAAAAGAATCAAAATTTGTTACTTGGTTTTGAACTGTGACATGCCCACTTAAGGAACGAAGTTTGCCTTTGGCACCCATGCAGCATGGAAAAGAGAATTCGTTCTCCAACGGCACCGCCCACCACCGAGCCCAACGAAGGAAGGCAGCCACCGGCTCTGGCCATTGCCAGCCTCGGCACTTACCTTGGCGCTAGCCGGAGCCTATACGCTCAGAGTCATCTCCAGGAACGTTGACCACCCTTAACGCCAAGCCCCAGAGACTGACCCTTTCGCTTGATCAAATGGTTAGGATACCAGCCGACTAATCAAATGGTTAGGATACCAGCCGATTGATGCACTGGGGACCAACAGTGCACCACCCATCCAAAGGGTCGCCACGCACGGTCAACACGTGGGGGGGGGGGGTTGGCTGTCCATGAGAAGCAAGAAGCAAACAGAGCGGCGACAGCTTCTCATGGAGAGCTCCCTCGCTTGCAGTCGAGGGAAAGAAGGATCAAGCAGACAGAAAAGGCGTAGTGGAGAATGAATCATAAAGGGAGGAAAGATCCATGGGAACCTCGGGATTGGGATACCCGTACCCACCTAAAGAAGGTGAGCCCCTGAGGGGCGTTAAGTGCAGGTGGTCGCCCACTGCGCTGTCCATAATGGGATGTGATGCCAGAAATTTCATACTCTCGGCACACTCTTGATACTGTCGATCTCGGAATGTTGAATTCACAAACGATATCCGCAATGGAAGGACCCATGCGTCTAACTTCAACTAACATTCCCCGTTCAAAGTCTGTTAATTCTCGTCGTGCCGCCATAAATCACGAAAAACCTGTTCACATGAATAACTTGAAAACAAATGAAAGCTCTGGAAAGCGAACTGTGCATTTATACTTTTTCGCTGCGATACTACTGCCATCTGTATATTTGCATATTGCTATCCCATGACTTTTGTCACTTCAGTGCACACACACACACACACACACACACACACACACACACACACAGA
>JAOUZG010008684.1:841586-855772 GCA_026289955.1 Argiope argentata | reverse complement strand
ATATATATAATTTTTGTTTAGGCAATTTATAATCCATATTTAATAAGATATTCCTGGGACATTAATAATTTAAATTTGAAAAGCTGAGCTCTTTTGAAACAAAAAATGATTGTTATGAAAATTTGAATGTCTATTCTGTGTAAGCCCGCAATTCCAGACTTCATCATCTTCGTCAGAAAGAAAATACTCCAACTCCAAGAATTTCTCCGAATCTAATTGGTTTAAAATAATGGAATTGCTGAATGCCTAAAATAATGATATTCTAAACTTTATAGCATGGACAGACCCAACCGCAGAAGATTGAAACGTTGATTGTCAAGAATTTTTTATCGAGTCTCATTCAGATAATCGAAGGGTTGATTAATATCTCCATTTCACAATTGTTTTCAGAAATATATTTATAGACTGCAATAAAAAAATACTTACCACATCTAAATTCGTTCGAAAATAAACCTGAATTTTAGGTTGAATTATAAAGTTTTTAATTGATTTTTTTTTTTTTTTTTTTTTTTGCGAAATTACAAAAACTAGAAAAACTTATTTGAGAATGCTCCCTAGATTTCAGTACAAAATAATGAGACTCTCCGCACTCATTAAAAAAAAAAACTAGACTGCTTCCAGAAAAAATGCTTTATACTAATTGAAGCAAATCACTTCCGTTTCATTTTGAAATTTCAAAAGATGGCAGAAATTAGAGAGTTATGCAGTACAATGAAGTGAATGTCGAAAAGCTTCCATAATAAAAAAAATAAGTGATTTATAATTATTAAAATTTGAAAATATTCTTCTGAGGGAGCTGTTAAAAACAAATTACATAAAATATTTTATTGAAATTTTAGCGGGACATTAATCTTGGCGAGCCAGGTAGTCATCAAAGGCTGCTAATAAAAAGTTAAAATAAAACACGTTTGGAACTTAAGCTTCTTTATATTTCAAAAAGTAATCTCCTTTCATTAATGATTTAAAAATCAGACATCAAAATTTACAGCAACGAAAAGGCCATATTATCGCCCTTTTCCGTATTACAATGAAAAATCTATGATTTTATTATATATGATCACATATAATTTATAGTATGCATATATTTCCTTATTTTAAAATTTTATTAAGTTTATACAGTATAATGTTTATTATTATTATTATTGGAATTGAATGGTATAACTTTAATAAATTTTATGCTTTGTAAACACATCTTTCGTGAAACCTTTTTCACAACTAAGAAATTCTTTTATGATACTACTACATGTGTTTATCTAAACTCTCATCTTGTGCTATGCAATATTGAAATCAACCGAGAATGTCCGCTCTGAATCTTTGGACCAATAAAAAGTCATTATCACGCCTTGTTGAGATCAGACGGGCGGTTCACCTCTCAAGCAACGTGGAGTTGCGTAGTGTCGCGAGAGCATCCAATAAAACAAGCTGCTCGCTAGGATTCGTTTCTTCGCTGTACTTGTTCCACATCGGCTTCCAGATCTGATCGGGGCTGTACGCCTTCAAGCCGTACCAGAATACGACCTGCTTCGTATCTGCCGAAAGCCTGAAAAGACAATCAATCTTTCACTTTATATATACTCAAAATAAAAGTAAAGAAAGGTTGAAATTCTTTATTTTTGGTCAATTTATGTTTTAGAGAAAGGGAATTTTTCATCTTACTATCGTGCGTAATCAAAGAAATCGTCAAAAAGTGCGTATTCGAGATTCCTGACTAATCTTCATACTTTTTACTTTTCATTTTTGAAATTATAGTCTATCTGTCTGTGGGAACGATAAAACTTTGAGCTAGATAAAAAAGATATTGGTGGTTTTTACACCAAATTTGTAGATTTCTATCAAAACGTGATCGAGTTAAGTTATATTAACTTGATCACGTTTTTAAAGCAAACTATTCTGGGACAGACCTCGTGATTTCAAACCCGGTCAGATGATGAGGACGACACTTGAGTTGGCACTTCCATACCGTATCAGCGGGAGAATCAAAATATGACAAAATTCGGGTACATGCGATCACGGTAGCTACAAGACACAAAGAGCTTCATAGATAAAATTTTCTGCATCCAAATCAAATCTGGAATCAGTCAAGAGATGTGTACTTCCCCGTACTTCCAGTAAGAGATAAATAAAGTGATAATTCGTAAATGTAACAACTTAGGTAAATATAATTTGGTTTAAAGTTTCAGTATATGAAGCTTAGATTTTTGTCAAATTCTGCACGAAATACTTCGAAGAACTGACCGTCCATATACTTTCTCATGCATGTTAATGCCATAACGCAATGATTTAAATCAATGAAATTTGCCATTTGATCTCGTGACAGTTGGACTTCTATATTATATTATGGCTGCGATAAGTTGCATAAAATTCGTCTGGTATAAATATTTCCATTGCTCTTACCAGTGCATTAGCCGTAGATCAGCTTAAGAGACGCTCAATCGTTTAAATAACTGACAGTCAGCTTACTTGAAAAAGTTCCATAAACAACAACAACAAAGCTATTTTGGGATGGACCTTCTAATTTTGAACCGTGCTCAGATGACGAGGACGACATCCTCCCTCTCCAAATTTTCACATCACACCAGTGGGAGGGCGTTTGGTTGGATTTAACGTGCACTTACACGACAGTTCTCCGAGGGAAATGAATCTCGAACCTGAAACACTCCGGTTTCGAAGCCGAGACCTCGCCAACAGATTACCACAGCCCCTCCCCTGCAAGTAATTTCAGTGAAAAGAGAAATCTCATGCGCATTCTTGAGGAATTTCTGCGACTTGGCGAGATGTAGCCAGGTAACATGTATAAGCATGCCTTAACTGGACGTAAAAAATGCATTGGTAGTATCATAACTAACAATGTATTTTTCTTATTTTATTTATTATCATAAATTCTTTGGCTGGATGTAGAGAAAGGACATAAGGAGTTTGCAAACGGGCAGAAAGAGGAATCGTGGGTTTTACATTGCTGCTGTCTCTGTAACTGTCGAATTCTATAATATGATCCGGCATGACTTAAATTTTGACTTTTTTTTTTCAATTAAGTTTGAATGGCAAATTTTTTTAAATAATATTTTGACATTTGTCTTGATACAGATATTTTAACAAAAAAGTTATAACCAAAATTGTACAGAATTTAGATTGTAAATTGCTTTTCACACTAAATTATTTTAATTATATTGTTAAGAGAAAAAAATTATAAAATTTTTGAAACGGAGTTAAACAATAAAATAATCACAAAAATGTTAAGATTAAAAAGCAGACGCAACAGAAATAATAGTTTCGCATACATTTATAAGAAAAAACTTGCCTTATAGTTTATTTTAATCAACTGTTGTTCATTTTTTAAAAATTTATTCGCTAACTTCTGGTTCATGAAATAATTTCCCTCAATGAAAAGGCGTTCAAAATTTTGCTTGTTCTTCTTCCATCGTCGATATTGTTCTCTTTGCAAACAATATTGGGGAAGAGGATGCACTACTTTGGGCGGTGCATGCTTGCCATTGAGTGGTAGCAGAGGAAAATTGCATCGACTTAATAAACGGCGCTTGAAAGTTTTTCATACTTGTCCCCTTGAAAGTGGAAATCAGTAACGGTGAATATGTGATAAATTACAGGTAGATTTAAAATATTGTGCCTGAAAGTAAATAATTGATTGCATTAATACAATGAAAGCTGCTAGGGTGCTGCAGCACAGATCTTATACTCGAGACACTCATGATTGGATGAAAGAAAGTCCCTGAAAAGATAAAATTTCTGAATCTCTGCCAGTTGCTTTCACATACCTATAATTAAAGAGTACCGAAAAAACCAAAACGCATAGCCAAAGAGAAGAAATTTTTAAGTACCACAAGACTAAAGTAATCGAAAAATAATAGTAATAACCTTTCAGAAGCGAATCAAACGCAATGATTGCGTGAATTTCACTTTAGTAGCAAGACAGTTCACCATGGAAGCAAGTCGGTGCATAACTGACTTATTATGAAGTTGCAGCACCTATAGTTTTTTTTTTCAATTTAAGAATTCTCAATTATTCAGTTTTTCACCTAAAATTTAAAGGCATCGAACCAACAAAAACACGTTATGTTCTCTGGACGCCTGAATATTCCTTTCGTTATATCTGACTGAATGAATATCCAGGGCGAGTTGACCAAATAGATTTATGTGTGTCGAGGGGGGGGGGGTGAAAATTTCAAAGGATGTCCGAATATACAATTTTTTCGTTGTCATCTGCTGAGCGGGATCCTTATTTGTATGGAAAGTCCTTAAGTTCATAAATTGTCATTTCGGTGTTTGAGGATTGAGGCAGAAGAACTATTTCACTCGCAAACTGAGGGCTCATTCTTCACAATGGAAAAAATGGAATAGATTGGTGCAAAACATTTTCTATAGGCGGAAGGGTGTGACAACCATGTGAAAGGTTAACCAAAGCCGTACTCGAACGGTCGGTGAAATGAGGTTTTACTTCCTCCGTCCCCGACTCCAAAAGAGAAAGTTGGAAATCAAAACGTCCTCCATTAGTTGACAAAGATTTAGTTAGATTTAGAAGACAGCGCGAGTGTTTTTCAGATTTCACAAACTATTGTTCAACATGCCGTTCCTTTTTAAAGGAGTTCGTTACTAATCTGAAGGATTAAAAATGTTTGCGTTAAGCTGTGTCGTACGATTGATCTATCTCTGTGTAAGACTCTATGTCTAATCTTACATGAATACTTCAGGAAATCGTCTCGAGAAGGACAGAAGAAATGAATGTAACGGGTACCCTAGACAGTATAATGATGACTTTGTTACAACGCTCATCATGGGTTATGTTTCATCATATCCGATTTGGGGATATAATTTTGAAATAGAGCTCTGAGATCACTCAGGCCCTTTCTTGAGATTTTTCCCATCGCGTTTCTTGTGAAATATAAAAGACGAACTCACTTGTCCCCTTCGATCCACTGCTTGAAGAGCTGAGCCGCCGTATCGAGACATTCCTGGTTGCGACTTTCGCAGGACGCCGCCAGGATCACTCTCCGCAACTCCCTGCGAGAGAGGAGGGAAACTGCATTCAAATGGGAACCAAGTGAACATCATTGAAAGAAATCTTCTTTTGCGTAGGATAGTTAATATTCCTAAATTATCTGCTTCATTTAAATGCTCATAAATGTTTTGTATTATTATTGCCCAATTTATTATTTTAATTTAAAATTTTTTTAAAAGGGTATAATTTAATCGTTGGTTAAAATTTGTACATGTAAATCGACAGGATGTTTTTCTCGTTTTGCTTGTTAAAAAAATGTTTTCAAGAATCGACATCCGACATTTTCCAGCTTTTTCAGAAACTTTTCATTTCAGCTAGTTCAAATAACATTAATTGCTATTTTTTTAATTTGATTATTTTGACTAATAATTATAGAAAATTTAATTTTTCTATTATTTATTTGCAAGTAAATGTACAAATTAAAGGTTGAGATTTGATTTCCTATTTAGTATGTCATGGCTAATAACTTAGAGCATAAAAATATATTTTTTTTCTTTTGCCAGTAAAGTTATTATTTTAACGAATGAAAAGAAACATGGAATAAAAAAGTATTAATGTAGTGATCTGTTTGCTACTTTTACGTGTATAGAATCATCCCCTAAATGTTTTTTCTCATATAACCCCAATTATTTTGAAATTATTTGTCTAAAATATCACATTTGGGAATTCCTTATTGTACGGAATCAATAAAAAGATGAAAAATTAAGAAATGAAAATTCGTCAATAAAGCAATTGCAAATATGTAGATAGCACCTCATAAGAATGCAATTTATGTATTCATAAACTGTACATTCATCCAAATTATTATCTTGAATTTAACTTTTATTGATGACGAGCAATAACAAGTGCCCGTATACTTTCTTTAGAGAGCTATATAAACAAGGTCAAATTAAAAACGCATATCACATATTTGTATAAAATTGTTATCAGTGATGAGGCCATTGTAGGAAAACATTTTTCATTTGGAAATTGATCATTCGGATAATTAATATTTCCGACTCAATTAAGATGAGATTTGTCTGTTCAAACTACAATTCTGAAATTATAAAGATCTGAATCTACATAAAGTGGGATATGATCTAATCATAAATGTCCATGAATGCTGCATGAAGGCTACTAACTACATTAAGATATTCCCTGCAGTGATGTTTTGGTTATAAAGAAGCTTGAACTGATTATTCGTCCGTTATTTTGAGGGGAAATTGAAAATAAATACTCCAAAATAGCAATGTCCATATCATTTCTTGGTATAAAGACTCCTCAGACTCTTTATCGAACGATCACTAAACAGCGCAGTAAATAGATTTTCCAGAAGAAGGCTGGGAATTGGGAAAAGTGACAATTATAATCGTTTGCAATTGAGCAGCCATTAAGCTTAAATACAATAGAAACCGTCAACATTTCAAAACTTTCCTGTTTACCGAGGTACAAAATTCTGTTGATAAATTCGATATTGCACACAAAATTGCAAGCAAAAATGTTTTCTTTTCTTTTTCAACATTACGCTATTTCTGAGATATATCATAAATGTTCAACTTATCAATTCCGATATAATGAAAGTTTAATTTGAAATTTGAATGTAATAAATTCTAAATTTGTGATAAACCTTTCTAAGCACACCTTCGCGACCATTGACACAAGCATGGGATTCACATCGACGGTCAAACTTTTCCAAAAACACCAGGCATATCACGGGCAACACCGACGGTGGTCACTGTTTGTGCAACAAGGTCCATTTCACCGTCGACAAGGATCTCGTGTACATAGTTTTTCAAGGCCCAGCACAAAAAGCTATCCATGGATGATGAATCGGGCGACCTGGGTGGCCGGGCGATCGGTCCACCTCTGTCGATCCATTGCGTTCCGAATGTTCGGTTCAGGTCATCAAACGCATCAATTGTGCGATGGTCTGCAGCTCCGTCATTTTGATACCACAGATCTAGGTGGACATGCTCGCGGGCATAGCCCGTGATATGCCAGCCGTTTTTGAAAATGTTCAGAGGTTGATGTGACGGCACTATGAATGCCACGTTCGGGAAAATAGACGCAATTTTGAGCACCTACCGGTAACGAATGTACTTTACCTTTGTGGAATAAAGGTTGCGATCATTATCGCTTAACTTTATTGTTTCCTTGTGTTCAGTTGTCCGTTTTATTCATGCATATGACGTTTGCGGGCAAACTTTCCCATTTGGAATCTGTTTCCTGAGATATTCCCTACCACCCAACGAAATTTAAAGGAAAAGTTTTAAATCGCCCTATGTAACCATTTCTAACCCACCATTTAATTTGGGCGTTCCTTGAATGTGAATGGGTGTATTTTTTTTTACGAAAGGGAGAAAAATGATTGCGAATGAACCAGTTGAATGATGACTTGATGCACGCACCTCTCCGAGTAGTCACCGGTATCATTCCAAGAACATTTCTTTAGAAGGTCTTTGCTGAGACTGCGGACATATTCCTGTGGGTGGGGAAAAAAATTTAACTCTCGGCAAAAGTATACAGTGATTTAATGAATATTTTGACATTGTAATTATTAATCACATTTCGAAAGTAAAGTTGACATGACGTAATTAAAAATGTACATGGCTTCAAACATTTTCAATTTAAACATTTTTATTAGAAAAAGCTAATATTACATATCGTCGTCATTCTATTAAAAATCACTAACAAAGGTTATAGTTTATTAACACGTCAAATTTAAACTTTTGGCGGAATGAAATGAATGATAGTGGCATTTCCGTCGCTCAGTAACAGAAAAGAGGTAGCGATTATGCCAGATTAAATGGTTATTACATTAAGGTAAAAATCATAAAACCGAAAATTTTGGACGTTGCTTTTACCTGAAGAATTTTACCTAATTTTTGCTCAACATGAACCTGCAACTTGTAATTCAAACAACTTTTCAGTCTTGCTAGTTAGCGCAATGAACTTGAGTAGGGGTAGAGAGCGTAAAAGGATTTTTTTTATCAATTCAATGTCATTTAAGAAATGTTTTTCAAAGTGTCCAGTTCAAGCGAAGATTGTATATTTATAGTTAAAAATTATTATTTATGTGGAGTTAACAATGCAATACTGTTAATGTGGAAGTGGTATGCAAAATTCAAAATCCGATCTGAGCTTTCCAGAGCAATGGTAAGAAATCCGATAAGAAAATTCGAAATACTTGGTTGCTGACACATAATCTGAAAGGAGAAGATGGCTAAAGCTGACTGTTAGAACAGAAGAGGTAATTGATGCAACAAGAGACATCCTATCAGAAGAGCTAAGCATTCCTAATCGCATTTTGGTAAGTCAATTGGATATCAGTCGGAGGACTGGAGCCACGATAATGAGGACATATATCGGCCTTTTTACTTACAAAAACCAAACTTTACAATTGCTCCCAGATACTGCTGTCAATCAGAGATGGGGCTCTATCAGTGAGATATTGAATTTCATCAATACTGGCGGAATGGACCCCAAGAAAGCATGGCTCTTTGACAAAGCCCCTTTCTGGTTGTCTGGTCCGGTGAGCAGACAGAATTATCGCTTATGGAGATCGAGCAACCCTGAATTTGACGAAGTGAGATCATTGTATCCCCGAAAGGTAACAGTTTGGGCTGCTTTTTGTGGATCAGAAATAAGTAGACCAATTTTCCTTGTGCCAACTGTTGAAGCTGATGTTGATGAACTGCTGATAAGACATTGCTTTGTTCCTCAAATTCGTAATCTGGAGAGCGATACCCGTGAGTATTGGTTCCTGCAAAAAGGCGCTCCTCAGCATAGAAAAACCTATGTTTGACACCTTTAATAGTGGAACCGGAATTTTAACCCTTTGCACTCGATGGCTCTTCTTCGGCACCATTCAGGACGGTGCATCATTTCGAAGTTTTATTTATTTATTTTTCAATTTTGATTATTGAAAATACCTACATAATGGTAAAAAGACGGAGAAATCCAATTTTAACACACACACACACACACACAAATTTGGAGCAATAAACAAGCCTTTTTATTTTGAATAATTATGCATCGAATTACTTTTCCGATACGGCCGGGCGCCGTATCGGCGCCGCTCGAGTGCAAAGGGTTAACTTATAAATATCCAAACAGTTATGCTGGGCCATTGCAGTAGCCACTTTATTCCCCATATATGAATCCATGTGATTTCTACCCTTCGAGTCGTGTGAAAGATTTCGTTTCCAAGAAAGAGCCAATAGACTTTATTAACTTCAAAAAGATCCGAACCGATTCATTTACAAGCATTCAAAGAGAAACACTTGATTAGACCCAAAATTGTAACTGACGATTTTATGACTAGGTTGCCTCGTTGTATCACCTCCAAAAGGTTTTCATTTCAAAAAACTTGTGCCTTAAATTATCTTTTAACCTTCTTTTCAATAAAGTAATGTCTTTAGTGCGAATTGCGAAGAAAGTTGTAGGCTCATTAATATACCCCTGTATATATTCTACAATTAATTAGCACGTTACATTAAGAAATTATTGTGATTCTCTTACCAGCATTCGAAAGCAACTGCATGTTCTCAAAACGCCGTCTGAGTTTTAAATAACTTACCATCTCGGCGGGAATGGGCTACTTCGCTACCGCTTCCCATCCTCTTTTACCACGTAATTTTAGTTTATATTTGTTTCTAACTTCCCCGATCCATTTGCATACATTTCCGGTATCACATAGAAAGACGCTTATATTTTGACACTTTCCACTGATAAAATTTGGTAACGAAAATTGTTGTAGAACGAAAACTGAGATCCCGAATGTCATTTATTTGACTCGATGTCATGTTGAACCGTTGTCCTCCTCTACACTGAGATAAATACAATTTCAATTTTATTTTGTTGGAATTCATTAAAATCTCGGTATTAAATTTTTAATTTTCTCTCTTGCAAAAAAAGAAATATTCCATTTTTTCGTGAACAAAAATAAATGAAAAAGAAAGAGAGACAGTTTGAAACCTTAATGAGCTCCCTGACCTCCCGGTCGACCTTGAAGTAGGTCTGGAGACGGTGGAGCTCCGCCAGCGCCACTCGCCAGGCCCCGTGGAACTCCTCGCGACTCAGGTAGCCGATCAGTTTCAGAGGAATGTCGTAGCTCACCAGCCCCGCGTTGGCCAGGGAGAAGGAATCGAAGACGAGATTCACGCGGTCAGCGGGGCTGAACACCTGAAAGAAAAATTAAAAGCACACTTCTTGTTGGCGCAAAAACTGCGTAGCTAACTGCAACCATTTTCTGTTTTTTGTTTGATAACTCATTGTTTATACAAATAAAAGAGTTTTTCATTCATCGCACATAAACAGAGTGCCAAATAGCTCGAGAAAACTTAGCCGAAATATTAGAATAACTACTATTTTGGGGATGAAGTACTTCTAGGATACTTTTATTGACAGAAACGAACAGATTTCCCTTGGCAGCGTTTCATTGTAAGTATGAAAGAAAATACAGTGTGGTAAATTTCCTCCATCAATCTTTTTGTGTTCAGTAATAAACAGACGCCCATAATTTCAAAATTTTTTTTCGGCGATTGACCAAACACTAGAGATAATTTTATTTTAAATCATCGCAAACCCTTCTTTTATGAGGAAATGTGTCTGTCACTTCTTCATATACTTCTTATATGAGACAATATATGCAAACAAAACAAACTTCGTATATGCAAACAAATAAACTAACCCATTTGTCGGAGAAGAGTTAATTTAAATTAAAAGCTGAACATGTACTACCATCCAAGATCAAAAACCTAGTAATTATTTATTCTAATGATAAATCAAAGAATATGTTAAAATGGATGTTGTAAACGAGAAAAAAAAACTGATTTAAGTTTATAGCATCGGTTCCAGAAAGACGGGTCACTCACCAAATGGTTGATGCGGAGAATCTGAATAATATCGATCCAGGTTTGGCGATCGTAGTTCACAGAATAGTAGCCGCTGAAATTGACATTGAATTTTATCCAGACATACGAAGACACATTTACAAAAACTGGAAAAAATTACATATCATTAATAGATTATATTAAACATATGCTTAATTAAGGATAATGTCATCTCCGACAAATGAAAGTTGAGAAAGTAAATAAACGTGACTTATTCATAAAGTTCATGTATTAAAAAAAGGTAAAGAACATAAAAGATGGCGTATGTATGATACTATTAAATAAAACTGCCAAATTTACAAAAATTACAGGGGCGGGAAACCATCTTCTTAAAAAAACTTTATATGCCTGCTTTACATGCTAAAAAAACTTTACATGCATGTAAAGCATGAAAGTTTTTACATGCTTTAATGCTAGTAAAAACTTTACATGCTTGATTATATAATGGGTAATAAATTGTACGTCTTTCATAAAATACATTTCGTACATAGCCGAGGTACGAAGAGTATCAAATTATCGAGCTCATCTTGTCAAATATTACTCCATGCAGCAAGCAATGCTCGCCGAATTTTTGTACACATGTAGGAAGTATTTGAAGGACTGCAACTCATCGATCAAGCATGTCCCACTCATGCTCTACTGGATTCAAGTCAGGTGAGAATGCTGGCCTTTCCATACGGATGATAATTTCAGATTGAAGACATTCGTTTATGATTTAAGTATGGTTAGGAAGGGGTGACATACATAAACACAAATTCTATGCCCATTACGCCCCTAAACAAGTGCACATGTTTTTCAGAATGATATTTCGATAATTTGACCCTCCGATTTGAGCATGCATATCTCTTTGGGCGTCTTGATGGCAACGGGTACTTGAAATTCTCCATATGAAATTCCGATGTGAATCAAACTGCTTGCTAAACCAGGTCTCGTCAGTGAAAAACATTCGGACTCACTGTGGCGATGTCCACGACGCAGGTTCTCTTCTCCAAACTAACCGCTGGTGACGATGAGTTGCCGTGGGTGGAACGCATCTGACATACTTGCAGTTGTATAGATCATTGTGTCCCAAATGTCTGTGTACATTTCACCATGAAACTGTCGTATCTGGAAATGAAGAGAGCTGTCGAGGCAGATCTGATACTGCGCTTCATCTGCTTCCTTTGGCAGTTACTGACAAATATCTGTCGTCATTCAACGTTGCATCTCAGGGACGATCTATACTATAACATCTTCCAACATTTCCACCATCTTGGATTCGTTTCCAAAGCTTAGAGATAGCATTTTGGGTGATATCAAATTACTCGGACACTTCCAGCTCGGTACGCCCACATTCCAGATGGCCGATAATTCTACCAGGAGAAAATACCCCCCCCCATGTGTCTTCAGAGCTACATCTATTCAGTTACGACACTGAGCGGCTTGTACAACACTTGTGAATAATTTTGCCTTTTTTTTTGTCACCATTACTTGTGTACCTGTCTCTTACAATCTCGTGATTATGACATGCTATAAGCGCCATCTAGTGGGATCCTGTAATTTGCATATTATTCTTGAAGAGGTGTATGATAATTCTAAAGATGCATTTTTTTAGGGTTCGAATTCCATGTGATTCTGAATTACTCTTAATTTATGGGACATAAGTGTAATTGTAATGTGTACATTTACATCAATCATTGTTACTGAAACTTTGTACCATTGACGATTCATTACATCAAATAAAATATTTGGCAAATAGAATAGTATTCCTCGTACTTAAAAATCACTTACATGCAGGATTGTTCAAATTTTATCATAAATGTAAGAGGGAATAAAAATTACCGAGGGTTCTGCCAAATGGAGGGCACATAAGGTCATACGTCACAATTTTGAATCTGAAAGCTATAAATCGCATTGCTTAGCTCTCGCTTTAAAACTTGAATTATTGTCATGATGACGCGCTACTCACTTATTCCTTATGACTGCGCAATCTTTTCATAGCTCCTTCGATCGGTAGAAAGACAAAAATATTGAGGTCATAAGTGACTCTCTGTCAGACCCCATCTGTAGCATTCTGTTAACTTACTGCCCTTACTGGTGTAACTAAAAATCAAAAGAAATCGCACTTCACTTGTACATTTCTGAGGGAAAAGAAAGCACAAGTAAAGATGTATTACTGAAGTATCGTTTGCTTCCGTCGAATAGGAAGAATAGAATAAGAAAAGCAAAATGAGCTGGAAGGCCCGGGAGTTTAGCAATCAGTGGACGTTGTGACGATGGGAACGCCGATCTCGCTGCGAGCATCTTTATCGTCAGTCAACGCCGTTTTCAAAATGGAACCAATTTTGTATTATTGCTGTATTTCATCATCTCAGTTATTTGGGCAGTTAATATCTTCATTTAATGGAAAAGAAAAAGTTGCGAAAATTTATGCACACAATTTACATTACGAATTTATAGAGTATTATAAATTATATATTTATCTTTAATAATCCGAAATATGGATAGTATCAAAACCTTTCAACATAAAAGAATGGGGAACTCGTAAAATGGAATTTACATCTTAGTATGACATTTACATCCAATTTGAAATAATTAGGAAAATTAAATAACCTCTCTCCAACTCCAACCACTAGATTCATTTGTTTCATATTTCGAATTAGAGGACTTGAATGCTCGGTTTATCAGGATTAATAGCTGTTAAAAATTTCGATTAAATTGTGTCATTCAGCCTGACTATCTCAACAAAAGATGTTCAAAATTATTTTAGAAGCCTTCAGTTCATTATGCTATCGATTGTATAAAAGTCACAGTGGGAGGACAGAGATGGTGCTAGTCGCAAGGCGAATCGAGGGGCGGGGGAAAATATTGCGTTTTTGAAATAAAATATACCGGGAAAGGATAGTAATGCTTTTTTTTGCACTTTGCTAGGAAAAGGGGTGAGAAAAGATTTATATTAATATCAGGACACTAGTTATCCGTTCTACGCAATTGTGCCATGCATATCCATACCTTTCTGTCTACACCTTCATACAAGTAATAAGTATACAATGAAAAATAACAGCAGTGTTTAAAAGTAGGCTTTAAACATTTTTCATTGCAGATTCCTTCTGAGGTCAACTTTAAATATAGTAAACTGTTTTAAAAAAATTATTTTATACTTAAACTTATACGGAATGAAAGCTGATACTTCGTATTTTAATCATCAAAATTATAAAATAAGACAGGATGAATTATTAGTGATAACTATGAAAAAAGTTTAGTTTCTATAATGCTATCCAATAAAAGAAAGATTTATATATATATTTAAAGGATTAAAA
>JAOUZG010008684.1:769170-813300 GCA_026289955.1 Argiope argentata | reverse complement strand
TATATATATATATATATATATATATATATATATGCGATTAAAAGATGTTGATGAATATTGCCATTTGTGCTCGCTGTCCACGTGGTTTCGAGCTTCAGTTAGTCACTGTTTTCAATTATTCAAAAAACCCTAACGGAAACCACATCATATTCTCACATGATAATATGCGAACACAAGAGAAATGCTATAGGACATTGGCTAGAGGGCATTGTTTGGTCAAAATGAATTATCTTCATTTCTATCAACTGTTTAGTAGGATCAAGATGCGTATCATAACTGTAGAGAAAATAAGCGGGCATTCAACATATTTGGCAACTAATGGAAATGGTCTAAACTACCAAACATTAAAATTCTCGTTCATAAACTACCATCATATGTTGAGGATCTTTTGTAATTAACTCTCATTACGTTCAACGTTCTGAATAACTATAATTGTGAACTCTTTTTGTAAATTATCTTTGAAAGGCCTTTTATCGTTTGCTCATAATCATGTTATTGCTGCTTACTACACTTGACAAAGTCAGCATTTTTAAGCCCAGTTTTAGCGTCTCTTGTTCCTGTTGCGCCATCTAGGCCCAAGTGTTCCAATTACTCCTGCTCCCCAACCCTTTTCACAGGGCGTTTACATTATATTCCCTCGCCTATAGATTGCAATATAGACTTGAATCGGAGAACTATCGCCTCTTATCCAATGCCCCGAGTAATACTGTTTCTAGTTGGAGGACTGTGTGACTACGATATATTTATACGTGCACCAGCAACCATATGCATGGAGAATCTTCGGCTTGCGGTGTTCAAACTCACAATCCAAAGCATGCGAATCCAATGCCCTACCAACCCAGCTATCCCGGAGCGCGCGTTTTCATTCTTCACGCTTATGTGAAAGAGTCTTTACATTCGAAATTTTATTGAAGAGATCTCGAGCTACCCTCACCTCTGCACGAATGATTGCTCACCTTAACACCATTTTCTGAGACAGTCTCCCTGGAGGGGAAATTGCAGACGACCAGAGTCAGCATGTGAGTAGACATGGGCAAGCTCTTCTCGAATCGGCTCAACTTGAGAACTTCTCCGGTATCGCTCACCTTCTAAAGAAAGCGAAAGAGATTTCCTTTGATACAAAAAAAATGTACAAGAATGCATTCGATTCAACTAGAATAGTTGGTTAGGGGTTACTCTTAATTTCAAGATAAGCTGTGAAATAAGCTGACTATGAATTAATAAGGATTACTGTTCAAAACTGGTTTTTAAGAAATCGGTTACGGAATGAATTAATAATGAGAATTTCTGCTGAGTGATGTCAAAAGATAGATTTGAATGAAACACGTTCTTCAAAACTTATCATCAGAGCTCTGTTCAAGTAATTGGAGATATTGAGTCGTTCTCTGGCAGTTCGCACTGCTTAGAGGAAGAGGACTTCCCCTGATCTCATACAAAAATAGGGAGATTTCAGATTTCGATGAGTGACAAAAAATGAGAATGCCGTCCTATTCCTATTTTGTCTATTTGAAGATGTCTTTGTCATTCTCAAGCAGTAACAAAGCATGAAACAGTTTTTAGTTGGTAGATTTAGTTTAGTTGTATTAATGTCACACTAGGCAAGACTAGGTCTATTTTGGGACACGCCTCGAAATTTTGAACAACGGTCAAAATGACGAGAAGGACACCTGAGCTGGCACCACCTCTTTACACACACCGCATCTGCAGGAGGACGTTTGGCCCCGAGGGATTCGACATTCCCCAGACCGGTGCACAAAACGCCCTCTGGTGGACTCGAACCTAAAACCCTGGGTTCTAAAGCCGACATCTTGCCGCTACTCATTTATTTGATTAGAGATTCACGCACACACGAATGATGAGTCTTCATCAAGCTCTATATGCCTCAGCACAGGAAACTGTCCTGGTGTATGTAGAGATGCTAACAATTTGCATTCGAAACGGAACGGACGTGTGGTAATTAGTTAATTTAATTCTGTAAGGAAGAATTTTTCATCAATGAATGAAGAAAAATAAGAGATTTTAAATATCAATACTTAAAGCTTTTTTTGTTTATTTTTTGATAATTTTAGCCTCTTAATTTTTTTCTCATTGATGATTTATGTTGATGGAAAGTGCTCTGTATCGTTGATCATTTGCTTTGCGATTGATTCGAAATAAAGAACGTTTCAAAACTCTTTTCTCTATTTACGACATTTTACATGAAACAAACAGTCGTTCGAAAATAATACTACCACCATTATTTAATAATGTAAAAACAAAGAAATCCTTTACAAGTGCACCTCAACAGGTCGGATACCGAAGGCAAGGAGAACAAAACGAGTAACAGAATACAACTTGAATGCATGTGGTCGAGCTATAAATAAAAGCAAAGAATATTTTTAAATAAATTAAAATAGAACTCAGCGAGTAATATTCACAATTTCTTTACAATACATTCGGAATATTGTAAAAAGGTGAGACACACCTCTATAGCCGTATTGAACAGAGCGAACATAGCAGAATCGTGGAGCACACTGACGTTGAAGGTGGCCCTGTAAGAGGGTTCATCGAAGGAGGGAAAAACTCGGCGGGCGTGGTTGGGGGCGAACTGAGTGACAGCCAGAAACCTGTAAGTAGAAAAGGAATGAATTCAAGGGGACCTCAGTGAAAACTGTCAACCTTAATAGAGAAATGTACTTGAAAAAAATTATTCGTTAACATTTGCAAACAAACAAAAAATCCAAAAAAATCCATTATAGGGAGAAGCAGCTAACACATGAGCAATCTCAACCTCATCACATAAATGCGCACGCACACAAAAGACTTGCCGCTTTATTCCTCTTCCTCTTCATTAACAGCGCCACTTTCTCGAAACAGCTTTTGCGCATACGAGTCTACTGCTGCCTGGTGGACAGAATTTTGACTCATACCACCCGGTTAGAAATTGCAAGGCGATTCGAAAAACTGCCTTCCAGTAACTTTGAAATAAAATATTAAACTTAATCAATTTTTTTTAAAAAAATTCATAAGCACACTGCTTTCCGCCTAACTATGGATTGGTGGCGTAATCTTGTAGATGTCTGCTGACTCCTGACCGCAACCAGCAACTCTCCGTCTGTAAACGGAGTCGGATTGCATTAACATCCAACACCTCGGTAATCGTCAAAAAAAATTAAAGATTAAATCTATCTGAATTCTTTAAAAAAAACAGTTTCATTGCGACAAGTTAGTACATATATCTGACAGAGTTACATTATCAGGATGAAAACACTTCACCAAGTTTGCAATCTACAGTTCTGTGAATATTCAGAGTGGTTATAATTTAAGTAACCGTATTCCAACTTATGTAGAACTCGTTCAAGTTGTATTTTATTTAAATTGAGTATATAAATTATTGGCCACATAGATAAAAGAAATTTCTATCACCATGTGAAAAAAAAGATGTATAAAAATGTCAAGTTTCAAAAGGTGTGTAATAACGTATTCAACAGCAGAGTGCCAGTAATATGTTATATCAGTGTGTGTAACAGTGGCATATTTTTAAAAAAAGAAATTTCAGTAACTGACATTTTTTTAAGGAATTGAATTATTCTTGCTTTCAATTCAGGTCGCATACTCAGACACGACCTTTCATCTTACCCTCAGAATAAAGAAGAGGCCAGAAAATATCCTTAAGTAACCCATTGACCACAAAAGTGGATATGAAACAGTTCTTTCATTTATTGATCCATTTAGTGTAATAAACCCTCTCGCATATTAAAAGTAATCATTCTTTTTACAAGGCGAGAGTGACTTGCAGCCGCAGAAGTTAGCAATGACGGACACTCTTGAGGGACACATTTTAGGTCCATGAGTAGAAAGGATGGAATGAACAGTAAAATCTGTATATACAAAACAAAGTCGTAAATAGTGTTAATTACATCATTTATAACGCAAGAACGGGCGTACCGATTTTAAAGATATTTTTTTTGAGATTCTTTTCAACTTCTAGTAGTAGAAGAAACATTAAAATGTTAAAAGTTACCAGAAAAATCTTGATCTTAGAAGAATTTTTTGGGGAATTGGTAACACAATTGGCAAGTAGGTTAAAAATACTAACTAAATGGTTTTTTCTATTCTTACCAGTTTATTGACTCAGCTAAGTAACAATATATTGAGAATTCAACTCGAGTAAATTCGAGCTAAACCCATCTCCAGTTGACAGGTCACTACTGTCTTTTTTCATGTTGTCTGCGGCTTGTTTTCAAAAGAACGTTTTGATTACCGGTCAATTTGTTTTACATTATCATGCCGCGATGCAGAAGATCTAATCTTTCTCAATAAACCCGCAATGTAATTAGGCTTCGGAACAATGCGAATGAATCCCCCGAAGAAGAGAGTGAAAATGCAGGCGCAGAGGGCAGCGTCAGTAGAATTGTTCTTCGAGCTTTTCAAACAGAAGAGGAAAGAGAGGAAGCCAGTGAAATGGCCCGGTTGACAATGAGAAATTGTCGAGCTTGACGTAAAGATGAAATGCGAAATAATTTTTGGCGTGATGCCTCAAGTTTGATTTGAATCTAGCAGCGTTTCTAGACGATTGCCCAATGGATTACAGCTCGCATTTCTTTCGCTCGCATTTGGTCAAAGGGACGTTGTTTGCGAGCATGAAATTCACGATCGAAACTATCACTGGCAACGATGGTTATCCGCTGTATCGGCGACGATCAGCTAATGATAACGGTCATACTATTACAAAAAAGTGAAAGGAAACAATTTTGTGCTCGACAACAGTTGGATTGTTCCTTATTTTACTATGCTTTCAAAAACATTCACGTTGCAACGCTGAGTATTGTAAAGAATATTCCGTGAAGTCTATCAAATACAATTGTGAACATGTTACGAAAGGCAGCGATATGGCGGGTTTTGGCATCCGAACAACCGATATCAAGATGAAATGATCAGCTATCAAGTTGGTAGATATTTGATTTGCAATGGCGCGATTTTGCATGGATTCTCATTCTCTATTCACGAACGCCATCCCACTGTTATACATTTAGCGGTGGAGAATGGGTAACGAGCTGAAGCACCTCCAACAACAACATTGATGAGTTTCTCTGCGACTTGCAAAGCGATCCGTTGGATGGAATGTTGCTTTACTCAAGGTTACACTTGGAACTTTCCATAGAAGAAATTTCAACTTCGGAAACAACGTGGTTCCTGGCCATGTAAGTGTGTGTTGTACTGATACTATTGACCCTATTGAAATACGATCTATAACAAAAAAATCGATGCACCAAGAAGCAATCATCCGATTGCTTTGAAATTTTGTATGAATGATTGTTTTGACCAGATATGCAAGTGATTAAATTTTGGTGTCCAATTAACGAATAGTATGATCTCCAAAGTATCGGAACTACGCATCCAGCAGAAGTATAAAAGGAGCAGCTCTTCAACGGTTGTTAAAACTTTCAGTTTGATTGCGATTCAGATTACCTTTCAACAACTTTAAAAAATGCCTCTCCTCAGGGTTCGGGCTCATTACGAGCAACTACCAGAGTTTGACAGAGGTCGTATCATTGGATTGAAAGATGTCGGTTGGACAAGTCGGAGAATCGCTCGTCATTTGAGTCGAAGTGATGCGGAGATTTGAAGATGCTGGAAAGGATGGTGGAAAATGGCAGATTTCAGCGTCAGGATGGTCGCGGTCGACCTATGGCCACAATAGATCCTGAGGACAGAGTATTTGACTGATCAGTTGTCACAGTGCCTTCTTAATCTCTATCAACCATCAGACGTTCAACCCAAACACCAGTGCCCATGACCATTCACAGACACTTGAGACAGCGAAATCTAGGCTCACGCCGACCGTTACGCCACCTGTTATTCACGCCTGTACACTGCTGAGCCAGATTATAGTGGTATATGGCTCGATCAAGTTGGAATGATGCCGATTGGGAACGTATAGTCTTTAGCGACGAATCCCGCTTCCAACTGTGACCTGACGATCATCGAAGACATGTTTGGTGACACCCAGGGTAGAGGTCGGATCCTGCTTTCACTGTTGTGCGCCAAACCAGCCCTCAACAAGGAATTAAGGTCTGGGGTACCATTTGCTTTAATAGCCCAACTCCTTTGGTCATCATTAGACGTACAGTTACTGCACAGAGGTTCGTCGAAGACCTGTTTGCTACCGTTCATTTTGCAATAGCCTCAGCTGGCTTTTCAGCAGGACAATTTCCCACCACATACGTCACGTGTCGCTATGAACTCTCTGCAAGCTTGTCAAACACTTCCTTGGCCTGACAGATCTCCAGATCTCCCTCTCATCGAGCATATCCGGTATATGATGGGAAGGCGATTGCATCTGCCAATAAATAGTGATGACTTCGCTCGACAAATGGAGCAAATATGGCATGAAATACTGCAGGTGGCCATCCGGAAGCTTTACCGTTCTACGCCACGCCGTGTGGCACCTTGTATCCCAGCTAGAGGTGGTCAACATCTTATTGAACTTGTTTCTGTAACTTTGATATAAATTATTCAATTGTTCTGAGATTTTAATCATTTACTATTCCGTACATTATCTTCCTATCCACTACTTTTTGTCTCAATCGAACAACTCCTTCTTGGTGTGTCGATTTTTTTGGTTATAGAATGTAGTTCCTCCGAATAATGAAGAATTATTCTGTTTGCTGTTGTTACTGGTGAATGTTCGAGGGTCAGAATCCTTAAAATCACTTCGAACTGTTAATGACATAGTTTGATCAACATTTTGTGCTGCAAGTCAAGAGCTTAATTTACTGGAAAACGATAATTATTAAAACACGATAACGGCTGAAGCAACTATTTCCACATCTTCAAATCAGATTTGCAAATTATTTGCTATTATCATTTTCACTGCTTCCCACGTGCCTTTAGAAAAAAAATATTAGGATAAGATATCAGAAGATATTTTATATCGAATTCGTGTTTCAAGAAATCTCCATATTGAAGTAAATGAAAACATGCATAACTCTCTCTGCTGATGATTGAAGACTTGTATTACCTCGTATGAGGCAATTTATTAGTGAAGTTAGGAATGAACGACATGTTTGAGTGAACGATCGTGGAAGGAACAACGCGTTTAATTGAGAACTGGAACGTGAACGTGAATATGATTGATATGAATTAGACCAATTGGTTAAAACGAATCCTTCTTAATATTCCATTCACTTCTTTCTGCTGAACCCCAACAAAAGGAAGTATATGATACATTAATGAAGGAAATTGATGATTGAAATGGTGGTTTATTTTTCTTAGATGCCTCTAGTGGAACTGGGAAGACATTCGTCATATCATAGCTTTTGGCCACTATTCGTGTGAGAATAGCATTTGCTTCTTCTGACATAGCGGCCAGATGCTATACAGCTCTGTAAGTAGTCGTTAAACCTACAAAATTCTGAAAAAGTGACATGTAGCATTTCGAAACAGTCCGCAATAGCCAAAGATCTAGTAGCCTCTAAAATCATCATTTGGAAAGAATGCACGATGACGCACAAATGCACATTGGAAGCATTTGACCGGACAGTGAAATATCTGCGCAGTGACTCGAGATGCTTCGGAGAAGAATTAATTTTAATACATGGAGATTTCCGCTAAACACAGCCAATGATTAAGACAGAGTCGAATCTCCCAAGAGTTATTATGTCCCACGAACAATCATCGAAGAATTTTGGAAACCGAACACAACTTACAACCACAATAATCACGCCATTTGAAATTCATTTTCATCCTTTTTCAGGCAACATAACTTAACCTTCTAGTTTCTTCAAAATTAGTAATAACCTTTATCAATGCATTCATCAACATAGGCCCTTTTCACAAGCATTTCAAACGACAATATTCTCACAGAACAGTAAAATGATTAATTCAATTCTGATAATATCTGACCTTAAAACTCTATGTTTCATATTTTAAAAAAGTGAGTTTCTTCTTAGTGGGGAAAGATTGTACAGTTCTGATTATTGGAATTTTTAAACTTTTTTAATTTGCTTAAAGATTTTTTTTATTATCCATGAAAAACGCCATTAAGTAGTCAAAATTTGCTCCCTCATAGTCCATACAATGAATAATTCAAATTTCAATAAAGAACGTCAACCTGAACTGACTGTACAGACCTGGCTATCGCTCCTTTAATCACAATCACCCTGTGTATCACGTAGCATATCTTCCAAAAACATTAAAAAAACAAGGCGGCCATTAAGAGATAACCTGGGCGGTGAGGATGCGCAAGATTGTGTATTTATTCTAGAAGGATCGCTTTTTAATCCATTTTGTAACAATGATTCGAGTAAATCTTTGACAGGCGATATGCATTTTAGGTTCACTCAAGTACGAGAATAAAAGCTGACATAAAGGAAATAGTAACATACTTTCTTAGTAATACTGAAAAATAAAAACGCGGAAGGGTCGGTCTTTCTGTCAAAATATACAGTCCAGCTTTACGTGAGTGGTATAGTATAAAAAAGTATTTTTTTTATCTAAATTATTATTCATTTCCAATAAATAAATAAAAAACTGGGGGGAGCGGAATATGTATTCCAAGCAGAAAATATAATTTACTGCATATTAAGTGATTCTTATAAGATATCAACTTACTTTCTTTGTTGAGTTTGTGGGTCGAAATACCAGCTCTTGTACAAACTCTTCAAAGACAGCTCCAGATTACCTCCAAATTCGAAGTACAACCTGTATTGACCGAATGATAATTTCTTGTGCGTCTTCAACACCAAGTACTCATTGTCTTCGTAGTAAAATACTTCGATCTCGATTCTTTCGGATTTCCCACCTTCTCTGTCAGACCACAATTGTGCTACGCTGACATTCAACTGTTTGCCAACATGGACCAGAAGACGGTAAGTGGATCTTTGAAGGGTCACCCAAATGGACACTCGACCTGTGAAAGCATTGGCTGTGAGATTGGGGTGCAGGTGAAGGTCGTAGTGCTTGGGTACGATGTGAGGTGGCAGACGTGGGCTGTACCAAGGGACAGGCCCTTCCAACTCCAGCCACTCCTTCAACCCTTCAACATGACCTCGAATCCAGCGAATGTTGTTCTGGACTGCTTCCAGGGCTTGTTGGCGGCGTCTCTTTCCCGCGCCTGCATCGGGATATTTTTCGAAAAAGGAGCGCATCTGTAATAAGAAATGGACATTTATTTTTTGAATGACCAAATTGTGTTCATACATTTCCAGTATTTTTCATTTCAGCATTCCACACTAATTGATCAGAAAACAAAAGTACATAATTAAACAGAGACACACTAGTTTCTTTCGTATTTCACTTAACCCAAAACATTTTCCCCCATATGCAATGAATGAAAAGGAATGGACAACATTTGCTTAAAATAGTTTGCTAGAATTTATTTTAATAAAATAAAACAGGCTGTAATATAACTTTAATAAAGCAGTTACTAAAAATTAATTCGTAAATTTTTACTAAAACTAGAAAACACCCGTTTGGAAATGAGATGGATATCACTGAAAAGTTACTTTTATATATCTTGCCACCGCACATGTTTTAGGGCGACAACATGTTTAGAAATCCTGCAACAAAAATTTAAATTTTAAATGAATAAAAATTTTGAAAAGGCCGTTTTTAGTGACACACACTACCCAAGAAGAAACTAAGATCCAAATTTAAAATGTCTAGGTCCATCATTGAAACGTTTTGAATGATTTCAGTGTCATGCATGCAATTTGCAGATAGTATTCTACCTATAAATATTATCCACTTTAAAAATTTTCCCATCGAAGAACACACCGATCATAAAAAAACAACCTCCGACACAATTAAAATAATCTCACAAAAAGAGAAAATAACAATTAATTGAACATTATTTATTTTCTGCTTGCCCAATAAGTTGCGATTGTACCGAATTTTGAAATATTTCAATTCTTTCATCTGGCTTTACCAGAAAGGAGTAGATAATGTTGCAAGTATTCATCTCCCTTCCCCTGAAACATCTATTGACCTACAGTAACGTTTCCTGGTACCCACACTTCATAATTGGCATTTCCATCCAGCTGAATCCCCAACTTTGTGACATTCCCATATTGTTAAGTGTCTCCAGACTGCCAGGCGGGGGATCCTCTCCCCTTTTAGAATCATTGCGTATGGTCATTAGGGGTGCCCAGATAAAGAACCACACGTGCGTTTTTCGTCCTTCCAAGAAAATAAATCGTAACTTCAAAGGGAAAACTTTTTGGGTGTTACACTTTAGTTTTTCATCGTGAAGGAACCGAAATCAATATGTGATCGGGAAGGGTCAGTAATGAGGATGTAGCCGACCCTTCCGAACGAAGATCGATAATTAACCAACATTCCCCGATCTGCTGAAGACCATTAAGGGAGAAATGCCGAGCAGCTTTTGGGAGCTCAAGTGTACCAATGTGAAAAGGAGAGGTAGGGGATTTGATATAAAATAAAATGTAAGTTTTTTAAAAGAAAAGGGAGAGTAGAGAGAGTTGCTTTGAGAGGAAGTCAGAGAAGCTTCGCGTCATTCAGGCTTCTGAGTTAAGTTCCACCCGATGAAGATCGGTGGATTCCTAGAGCTACTCCAGGAGTAACCGGATACTCTTACAGCCTGTTAGGTTTTCTTGTGATGTTGTCTCTTCCAAACTGACCGAGGAACTATTCCAGATTAACTTTCAACTGTTGTATAAATAGTATCAATCATATCAACTTGGATGAGAACGAGTTATTCTTATGTACATACAAGGCTATAAAAAATTGTTTTTAAACGCTACCCTATTAATTGATAGGTCAGGGTCAAGTTATTGCAATGTTATGGGATGAAATTGAATCGGTGAAATGCTCTTTTTCCAGATTTTTTAGTATTATGTGCAATGTTGCCTGGAGACAGACGATATCTTAGCACATCAAATCAATCATATTTCCAGAAATTCCCAACTGTTAGTGACATCGAAAATGAGCCCCATTGTCTTCTGAACATAGGAGGTGATGACTAGAGGGATTAAATGAACAGGCACTAAATAAATGAGTAAACCACAAGAATTGAAAACTGCATTTAAATCTAAATTGTTGGCAACAGCTCTAATTTTATTTGTCACATAAGCATAGAACGGTCAAATAGAAAAGGAGAAAATTCCGTCCGAATTAAGACAAATGTCTCAGGAAAAATTACCTCCTCCAGTTGCTTCTCCGTCGTGAAGTAGCTGCAAATCTTCTTCACGGCATTTCCAAGATATCTGTTATTCAAAGTAAATCTGGCAAAAATAGAGAAGAAAACTCAGATAATGGAGCATTATAATTTGTGAGAAAATTATATATATATATATATATATATATATGGTGTCCCAAAAGGTCGTTTACAAACTTAACATGCTGGCTTGTCATATCATGATGAACAAGATTTACACAAGAACTTGTGTCCGAATATTCAATCTGAGACCGCTAGAGGGTGATAAGTACATGTTTGGATGAGGAGAAAAAATTGATATCAACAGCGGTGTTAATATGATTTTTATTGCAAAGCATCATTACAT
This sequence comes from Argiope argentata, assembly GCA_026289955.1. Taxonomy (NCBI): domain Eukaryota; kingdom Metazoa; phylum Arthropoda; class Arachnida; order Araneae; family Araneidae; genus Argiope; species Argiope argentata. The sequence goes on along the minus strand of JAOUZG010008684.1, from coordinate 801,796 downwards.
CACAGCAAATGCTCAAACTTATTTCAATTCGCAACAATGCATGTTTCACAACGTCGGCACATGGATTCACTCACCCGTTCAAATTGCTCAGGAGTGTCAAGGACACGTGCTGCCACTTCTGCAATTCTGACGATAAGATTCATGTTCGATGTTACGGGTGTCTCGGGCACCATGGACTTCACGTGTCCCCACAGGTAGAAATCCAGAGGAGTCAGGTCGGGGGGTCACGTCAGCCATTGGATTAGTCCGCCTCTATCGATCCAGCGATTAGGATGTTCTATCGAGGTATTCTCGAACAGCGCAACCAAAGTGGGAAGGCGCCCCATCATGCCGAAACAAGATGTTTCGGCGTGAAGAGGCTGGAACGTCGCCCATCAGACCCGGCAAAATTCTTTCTAAGAAATGCAATAGGTATTTCCGTCGAGTTGTTCAGGTAGATGGTAAAGGCCAATCAACGTCACCGATAATACCCGAATACCCGCCCAGCCCAAATGCTTACGGTAAAAAGTTGTTGATGTGCATGGGCAGGTGTACATCTTGTGTTCTCATGCGCCCATACATGAATGTTGTGCAGGTTCAGGACATTATCAAAGATTCAACAGAAAACAAAATGCACGATGGAAAATCTGGCTGTGCGAACCACTGTTGCAAATACCAGTGTGAGGAGGCAATGCGTTTGGGATAATTGTCAGCGCTCAATGCCTGTACTTTTTGGAAGTGGTAAGGGTGTTGCATATTCTCCTGCAGTATGCGCATTTTGGTGGAACGACCTACCCCCAAGACAAGTTCACCCTCGGGATCGCGTGTTGATGGTAAGCTCCTGTAGCACGGTTTCCTCTACGACAGGCGTGCGTGTAGTACGTTCTCGACCGATGTGACTTCGAAAGCTCCTGATTCACGCAATCTGCGGTGCAGTTGCGGTGACCAAACAAAACATGACTAGTCTGGCGTCTATTTGGGAAGCACTAAAGGTACATCTGTGCCGTGGTTCGTCCATTTCCATCAGCGGCACCAGAAACGTAATGCATGTCAGCCATTTCTGCGTTACTAAGCTCATTCATCCTTCTCCTTCAACGCCTGAAATGATTGTTTTCCCACTCTCTCTCCTGTTTTCGCGCAATTATCGCCCTCTAGCGGTCACAGTTTGAATCTCCTAATTTCCTATATAATTCTTGTTCCTCATGATATGACAGACCAGGCATGTTAGTTTGTAAACGACCTTTTGGGACACCCTGTATATATATATATATATATATATATATATATATATATATATATATATATATATTCACCACGAGTTTTTTAATCAGTGATTTGATTCTATAATTGTATTAAGTGATTTAAAAGTGATAATAATATGCGTATCCAAAGCTGCTTCACGACTCCGAATGACATTCAAGCCCCGGTGACTTTTACAAAATCTTCATCTTAAAAATTATTTATAATCTTCAATGCCATTCAGTAGATTAGAATATTTAACTTACTTTTTACTTCAAAATATTGATCATATAGAAATTTTAGTGAGGAATCGACGCATTTGCAGATATAAAACAAGGAAAATTTGCGTAAATGTAATTTTATATTACATTGTTTATTTAAATAACACTCAATTACAATTGCAAATCATATTTCTTAATATTAATTTGTAATAATTAATGACTATTGTTCATACAAGAATGAATATGGCATATATTTTTCCTTGTGTTAAAAATATTTCTTTTACTCATTCTTTTTTGAGTTACTGGGAGCTCCATTCCACGTTGTCATCAAAAGTCTCAAAATAACGACAGTCCGCTTTTCGCTGATATTTAAAAAATAATTCAAAGTGAATTAGTGACATCCTGTGTATATTTTGAGATTAGCGGCAACGCAAGCAGTTTTTTTTTTCTTTAAACTTTGAGAGCCACATAGGGACGACTCACCTGTCCACCAGTGCCGGCCATTTGTCGCGGATGAAGTTCCAGACGAGCGGCCTTCCTACCGGGTTTCCGGCGATGTACGAGAGGATGGTGAAGAAGTCTTGGCTACGAACTTTCTCTGGATCCATTGCGTAATCCAAGTACCTGCAAAGAATGAATGAATATAAAATTGGGATTTCCATGTTAATTAATGGAAGGATTAAAAATAATTCAGTAATATTCAAATCGCGCAAAAGGCCGAAAAATGACGAAAAAAAGATAAAAAGGACGAAAATGTGGCCATCTTTACACAAAAATTGTACAAAGCTCGATTTTTGGTTTCAAACAGAGTCTGAAATACTCCTTTCAATTTTCTGACGACAGAATAATTAAATTTAAATGTCACGTATTAAATTTTGAGTTTTTGCTAAACCTGAAGTTTTATAATTTAGTTGAAATTTTGAAGTTTCACTATTTTTCAGTAGTAGCACTTCGGTATTTATGCTGTCTTTCTGGACCATACATTAATGTGTTTTTATGCATTTTACTTTCAGAAGGTGAATCAGTTGGCAACTCTCTCCTAAACTTTTTCTGAGGTAATTCAGATTTCCTCGTTAGATGGTGGCTCCAAGCTCCGTTTCCACCCGATCAGGGCCTGTTAGTTATATTGATTTAACTAAGGAAACTGCCTTGACTTTTCTATCAAATTCTGCAGCGCACATACGAAGGAAAACAACTTCTACCTTACCACTCCTTACTTTACTCTACCACGTGAATGACGATAGCTTTTTCCATGTCTCTTTTATAACATTATTTGGGTCTTTCCCTCAATAGCTGTTTCCACTTGGGTCCCTCCTTCGCTGGTTGGTGAGCTGCCTGTTTGTGCTGACATTTTGATTGAAATTTAAGCTTCAATCCTTAGTTTAAATCCTTCAGATTTCGTCGAACTTAAGGATTTCAAACAAAAGAGATAATAACTGTTCTAATAGTTAGAAATAGTAAGAATAATTCTATTTTTCAAATAGTGAAACTTTTTTTTCCGGGAAATTAAAAATAACACTCTTTTGTCTTTTTAAAGATATTGGGTTCAATCACTATCTTATTTGTATTTTAAACAGGACATGTAATTAAGATAGTGTAGTTCAAAGAAATTAAATCATTGATTTTAAGTTATATAATGATGAAACAGTGGATAGTGAGGTCATGAGACGAAACTCGCACTACTAGGGTTCGCAGTATGACAATTAGACAAAACTGATCATTCGTGTCCGGAGGTAGTTATCAGGCTTATGAAACGTTTACCACATACTCTCCTACTAGTGAGTCGGTGAGGAGACCAATTGCGCCATGTGTATGGCTTGTGTAAGTTGTTGTTGGTGATGTTAGCTGTTGTTTCTAATGCGCCTGACAACTTTTGCTGCCTGTAGAGGGAACCACAATAGCTGTCGAAAGTTGCTTATTCAAATCTGACTTATGAAGCTATCATCACAAACACAAAGATTAAAATAAAGGAAATTCTTCACTTTTTTTTCGCAGTACTAGGATAATGTTCTTTAGTTGTTTCACTTTTCATGATGTTTTTCTCTTTTGTAGATAGTCTCATTTTAGAAATTTGCACACACATACCAGAATTGACGTCCATTTCAGCCGCTACCAAATAATTGGAAAATCATGAAAATAAAATATCCTCTTTGTCCTTATACAAAGGTAGATAAATTCATTTGCTAAAAATGCTACTACGCGAATTATTATTATCATTATTTTACGAATAAAATAAAATTTCCATTAAAATTAGTGCATTTTATTTACATTAAAATGTTCTGAATATTATTGAAATATTTAATGCCTGATCAACTACAGAGGTGGATACTAATATATTTTGAAAGATAATGAAATGCTTAAATTTTGAATTAAAAAATCATGTATTATCTGGAATTTGAAAATGAATACTCAGTTTAAAAAAGAATTCTAGAAACGTTTGATTAATGTTGTGATTCTCTATGAAATAAAATCAAAGGAATGTTCCTTATGTTTTCAGAAATTTGCGATTTACTTTTAATATATTTTCCTTAACGGTTCATCTCTTTTCAGGTGGTATGATGAGCAAACAAAATTAATTATAACTCAAGGACTACTGCGAATTTTAGAATGAAATTTGATGCATAATTAATTGAGCTAATTAACTTGGTTGTCTAGTTAATTAATAAGTTTTTAAAGATCTGGACATGCCTGCCTTCTCGAGTAGTTTCCATCGATGCCAATTTTGAGATGGTATGATATTAACCTTTAGGTTTCGGGAGCCCAGAGTCGGAAAAGTTACTTTGAATGCTGCCATCCATTGAAGAAAGATAGAAAATGCTTTTAAATGCGGTTGTTAAAAATAAACACTTCGATTTCAACCACCCATAGTGGTAACTGGTCATGTGTCCTCTCCTTTTTGCTTTTTGCGGTTTTACTGTTTTTAGCCGCTGAAAAGAGCTTTTTATCACAGTTTGATTAATTTTTTTCCTGAAAAATTAATTTACTGATTTCGTAGGAAAAAGTACAGAATAAAATTTTATGATATTAAATAAATTACAAATAGGACAACTACAGTATAGTCATTTAGCACATTAAACAAACTGTTTTCAGTTATATTTGTAATTAAATCCATTTCTGAAGCCTTACTGAAATTGTAAATTTAATTCTTGTAAAACTTGAACGCATTATTGGGAATTTTATTTTGTTTTTCTTCTAACTCATTCATTTTTTTAGAGTAAAGTTTAACATATCAAGCATAAATATCCTTATTTTTTTATTTTTTTTTCGAAAATATTTTAATTTCTTTGAAAAAATACAGATAAGAATCCTTTGCTTTATTTTGTAAATTAAATGTAACAACAAAATAACAGAGGATCGTCAGCTATTTTGTAGATTTAAATGTTTTAATATTATTATATTGAGCTTATAAATCCTATTTTTATTTCTAACATATTTCGGATGATTTTCAATATAAGTTACGTTTCCCTATTCCACTGTCGATTTTTACAATTTATAGTGATTTTTTTTTTCTGAGAATTTTAATTACTCACAGCAGCGTAGTGTTTTTGAAAATTGCGCTCAATTTTGCAGACAATCAATAAATTATTTATAACGAAATATTATTTTTTCGCATAAAAATTTACTAAACCCTCGCAATCACCAGATTTAAGACGGTCGATTCAAACAAAGTAGAATTGCATACAGTTTGCTTAGAATTCGACACTTAAGGTTTCATTGCGATAATGTTACGTTGAAAACTAGTTTAAAAGATGAAAATGATGAAAAGTAGTTTTAAAAACTTTTAAAAATACCTTTAAAAATAAATCTTGCATGCGAAATGATCGGCATTCGTTATTAACTACAAGTACTTTTACTGGAAGTTGCTTTATATTATCTTTCAGAAATGTTTAACATTAAATTTAGAATTTTTACCTTTTTTACGTAGTCACTTTATTTTATTTTATTTCAGTAAAAATATTTCTGAAAAAATTAAGTTTTTAGTAGCTTTTCCAGTGAACTGAAATGAAGGTATAAAAATTTTAATATTTCACCTCTGACGTTTTATTGCATAGGAAAGCTACTAATTATTATTTTTGATAGATTTTAAGAGCCTCTTTCAATATTTTAAAATTCAAATTATAACTTTTAATGAATTGATTAATTATGAATAATTAAAGCATAAATCATGAAAAATAATGATGAAACCGACAGCTTGCTTAAAAATCAAATCCCAAATGTATTCATAGCATGAATATATCATTCAGGCATTAAAAATTAGAGCTGAAAAAAAATTGTAAGTCATCAATTCTTTAATATTGTTTTAGACTAATGCATTAGTGACTGGGAAGTATGTATGCTCAGGGTTCCGGCCATTGAAGGGGGAGGCAAGCATGAAGGCAAAACAGTATTTAGCCACTTTTCACTTTTAAATAATAATGGCAGGGTGGAAAAACACAATCTGTTTGTCACACATCATTTGGGACAAATGGAACCAAAGATGTAACAATCGGTCTAGAACTCCGATTATGTCCATTACACCATTCCATCAGAAATGAAACTTCAAATAATTCTTGATTCAAATACGTATAATTCAAATACACGGACTTAACTCTAAACACACATTATTATAAAATTACAAAATTTTATTAAGTTAAAAATGTAATAATTTGCAAGTTAAGAAATTAAGGAATGGGGGAAAAGAATACTACTAAATTTGCGCAAATTCAATCCATACCTCTTGGGAATGTTACTTAAAAAATGTCGTCAAAGCAGGATTCACAAAACTCACTAGCACCAACAGCGATTATGAATACAGCTAGACGAAGTCTCCTGACTTTAACGGGTCCGACATAATAGGGAAGGGATTTTATGATGTAATTGCGGTTCGTTGGAAAGTTCAAGTGGAGAAAGGAAATCCAAACTCGTTGCTGATATAGCAGTACAGACCAGTATGCAAAGTTTAAAAAGTCCTGGTACAGTAGTTGTACAGCCCGTAAACTAAAGATTAAATATCAAAATTATAGGGGTGGCCCGTTATTTTGGTTGGCGATTGTAATAATAAAAGACTACGATTCTTTCAGTTAGAGGTTCGCTAATTCTGTGAGCCTTCCCTGGTATTTAAATGACAAAAGCTTGCATGTAATCTGCTTTTAAAATGAATAGTAACACAACTTACAAATGACATGAATAATGAATAGTTCTGATTCTCATAATATTCACATTGAAGTTTCAAGATTAGAAAAAATCGTACACGCAAAAATAATGTGAATTTTCCAGTTCTAGAAAAATTTGACGGAATAATTCCCATCTAACGAATGTCAACTATCAATACAGAGAAATACTATCTTAAATCTTATCGATGACTTTGAAAAAGTTGATAGATAACACTAAAGTGCATCAGTATATATTTTATGATCACCAACAACAGTTTTCCAGCTATAAACCTGTTTTTATGGATTGATCTAAGGCTGCAATCTAATGCATTTATTATCAGAGAAGTGATAGTTTCTGGAAGATTCTATGAATTTTGTTCTATCTTCACATTTGAAACATAGGCGATATATCGGTTTTAACTAAAGCAACAGATAGTAACTGTAAGAAAATTATGTTACATACAAAACTCAAAAACCACCATCGAAGCATGATGAAATATTTTTCCATAAAACCACCATCCTTTAGAGGTGAAATGTGTTGAATTTCATTTTTATTAATAAGAAAAGTTTAAATATTTTATTTTGTTGGATGATTTTGAATATTCGGGACCGAAAGATCAGACAGAATGGCAAATCCAATACCGATAGTTGAACATTATATCAACTTCAAGCATATATTGACTGAACGAAACATGGAAGATTATTTGGAACCAGCGAAGCTGTCCAATAAGATGCACGAAATTTAACATTTCGTGAAACTTTTTAAATATTATAATTTCAACGGAAGGAAATCAATTTCGATTCCAAATCGGTCAAATTATATTGGCGCAAGAACATTTTTGCATTCAGAACATGTGCACATTGTCTCCGTCTCCTCATCAAACATATATTACACACACCATCTCCTCATCAAGCATATATTACACACACCATCTCCTCATCAAACATTTATTAATGGAAGGCATCAGTTCGATCTACTTAGACAAAGCCTTTCTGTAAGAAGCAATGCAACTTTAAAATATTTGTTGAAAGAAAGTTAAGTTTCAACCAAAATATTTTTTGACTCTATTGCAATATTGAAAATAAAATACGAACTTATCTTGATTTCTTAGTTTTACTGAACTTATCTCTTGTAATAAATCTAGTTAAGGTTTAAAATTTTGGATTTGTTGCAGAAAAGGCTAAAAATGGCTTTGGCGCCCTAAAAGCCAAACCAAATGCATACTCAGATCTCAAGATGATACAACGAACCTCAACAGAAAACGAGCCATGCTACAAGTATTTGAGGGAAAACATTTCCAAACATTTTGTCCTTTTTTTTTTGTCATACAGGGAATCGGATCTTGGTACAAAAATGTAACTGAATTTCCTTGATAAACGGATTTTATATATCCAAAATATTTATCTATGGTTTTGGTAGTAAGATCAAATAGAATGCTGTTAAGTTTAGTTATATTAAGCCCCGTTTATTAAAGCAAACTAGAGCTATTTTGAGACGAACGTCCTAATTTTCAACCACGTTCAGATGACGAGGACGACACCTGAGCTGCCTCCTCTCTCCAAACTCCCACACTACATCAGTGTAAGGACGTTTGACCTCGACGGATTTAACGTGTACCACACACAAATATATGTCGGTTCTTTGATGGAATCGGGCCTCAAATCCGAATCCCTCCAGTTCTGAAGCCGAAGCCCTCGTGGCCTCGAGTAGAATGCAGAATAACAGCGTCCCTCACCTGAGGATGAGATAGGGCTTCCTGATATGCGCCAGGCCGTTCATGAGGTTCTTCTTCTGCGCCGCTGACTCCTCCTGGAGGTACCTGGTCCACATGTAGTTCCAGTGCTCCTCCCGCCCCATCTCGCTCATGCCGAAGTTATAAACGAGGCTCCGCAAGCTGGAAGGTACTCTGCAAGAAAAACAGATGCTCAGTCCCTTCGTCAGTCGAGAAACTGAACAGAGCACCGGAAAATTCGCGTAGCCATTGATCCAAATAATCCCGATTAATTAGGAAAAGGATTTAACAACCAAATAACTGGATTGTTGAAGAAATAATAAATTTGCTAGTGAGGATCAATGTAAGAACTTCAATGGCAATGTTGGCTGGCAATATTCAAAAAAAGTTTTAAAAAAACACTGTTACCATAAATTGTTGTTTATGGCACTTGCCATAGACAAGCCCGCTGAAAAAATCGGCGATTTTAAGCCGAGTCTGATATTATCTCTGTTAAAATTCTACATAATAAAATAATAGGTAGAAACTCTGACTTGTTTTTATAAGCTTAACTCCAAAAATATGGAACATTGCACGAAGACAAATTTGTCTTCATCAAATTATTTCATTTACACTTTTTTTCGTGAGATACGTTTTATTAAATAATTATTTCACAATAGAATTTAATTTAATTTAGATTAAGATTATTAATTATTACAATATTTTTTATACCCTTTCAATTTCAAGTTCTCCATTTGTATAGGTAGATCGGTAAAACGCGTACTTAAAATAATCTTTCAATTTTTGATGGGAAATTAACTAATCAGAAAGTATTTGCTTCTTTGTTTGTAAAATTCATCACAAGAGTTGAAGAGTTTTGCTAACAGGTACAGGCATTTTCAGTTTATCTCTTTTCTTTCTCCTATATTCCAGTAATAAGTTAGAAACTAGCAGCCTCCCATGCACAAGAAATGACTTTAAAAAAAAAACTCTTGTCACTTGCAAACACTTATACTCTCCTTATTTCTCTGCGACCAGATGCGCAGAATCTCTCGAAGCATGCTATGACCATAACGTTCTGAGATAACAAAGTCATAAAATCTGATGAGTCATTTCTAAGATAGTACTGAAAAGCATTAAAAATGCCGTCAAAAATTGCCAATTTGCTACATTTGTTTTTCTTTTGAAATTCGATTGCTATTCGCAGTGAGATCAAAATAAGAGCTGCGGCGTTGAATGGAAGCAAAGGCACATTTCCTCATCCACAATAAAAGCTAAAGAACTCATTCAGCTGGGCGTGCTGCTGTTACATCTTCTTAATCTTTCTCTCAAAATAGCATTCTCACTTTACGATAAAAGCCGAAAGAAAAAAAATTGCATACCAAAAGGTTCAGCTAGCTCACTTGAGGGTTGATTGAAAAAAAGTTCCACTCATACATCTCAGAAATTCATTTATATAATTCACACATTTTAATCTGGAACCTTATTTACTGATAAGGTTCAATGGATAAAATTGTTTTTATGTTTTATTTACTTCATTTTCCCGTTTGTAAAATGAGCCGAAATTTTGATAGTTATCCAATTTTATAGAAAAATCAACACTTTATAAAAAGATGGAGAACTGTTACAACAACTGTTAATTGAGGTCGGAGCTGAGCAGCTTACTCTTGTCCCCGCGTCCAGTTCTGGAAGAGTTCCGCCGCATGGCTCAAACATTCTTGATTTCCGCAGTGGCAGGCCAGACCGATGATGGTGGTGCGCAACAGGCTGCAAAAGAGAATGTTTAGAGTGAATGACCTCTTTAGTTGAAGTGGAGACATTTCAGCGAAGAAGGATCAAATAGAATGATAGCATAGTGAAAATTTCTTATATCAAAATGTGAATATGAAAGATGTAGTTAATTAAAAAGGTAAAATCACAGGGCACAAGAAGGTTTTCTCTATGGACCGGGAACGGCAGAAAAGGGGAAACGATTAGGCGATGTTTGCTTTTCGTTTTAGCATATTGCTTACATCCTTTTCCGTTCAATTTTGTCCTCTCTTCTTCAAATAAATTTTGCAAAATAACTTTAAATTTAAGAGTGATTAACAGCATTGTTACCCTTTCTTTAATTATCGATAATTTCGTAAAGATACATTAAATTTAATTATGCATAAAACAGAATAAACACATGAAATATTTAATATTTTATATGAATCAAATTGACTTGAAACGCTTGTATTTGGCATTAAAAAAATTTCAGAGGATAGTTGTAAAACTATTGAAGACAAGATTTTTCTTTCATTAAAATGTTTCAATGGGTAATTTTTAAGACTATTTAGAAATAAAAATAATTATAAAAATAATTGAACATTAACGTGAAATTGTCAGAACATTTCACGTTAATGTTCAATTATTTCTTAAAAAATCCATTTGATTCTTTAAAAATCAGAGTTTCAGCAGAAGTATCAAGAAGAGGTATGTTCGAACTTAGCCGCTCAAATATTTCTTTTTAATCCTTCTACAATTTAAATTCTATTATTAATATTAGTACTTTTTTTCCATGGATACAACTAAGATGACCTCAACCTCTTTTTTTTGCTTGTACTTAATTTTGAATTTCTATTTTTAAAAAGTATTAATAAAGACAGATATAAACTTTTAATCGTGCTCAACTTTTGCTCGTTGACAGGTGAAGCATGTGACAGCAATTATTAAATCTGAAAGTTTTCTTAATATCAATTTTTAATACTGATCGTATATTTTCTGAGTAGAGAAAAATTTTCATTTTTTGTTAGAAATTTTGAAAATGGCCACAAAACTTTTAACCATATCATCATCTTGGTATGTCATCTTTCCTTTACCAATGCCAAGCACACATTTTTTTGCAACATAATTGAAAATCAATTCTTTTTCCACTGATAATAATTTTATACTGTCGCCACATTGTAAATAAGGTTTTAACTTGTAAAAAGTATAGCCAGAGATATAAATATACGAAGATTCTTATTCGAATTCTGAAATTTGGAAAGGTGTTTCTTTTTCTAAAAAAAATCGCAAAAACTTTCAAAAGAAAAGAGTTATATTTTTGATGCAGTTTAGTAAGATATTAATTCTCTCTCTCTCTCTTTTTTACTTGTAAAATTTGTTGATCAGAAACATTAAAGTTACCACCGCACAGCCGCCTGTTTTGTCCAAATCTGCCATCAAGAGGATCGATTTGATATTTCCCAGTTAAGAAGTAGCTATTATTGTAGCTGATATATAATTATATTTCTGATTATTTTAGTTTCATGTTCGAATGAAGAAAACATTTCCGCTGTCATTTTTTTCTAATTTCTTTCTTTTTTAAACCTGAATCATAAATTTTTTCATTCATGTTGCTGCTGTTGTTTTTAATGGCACCAACTATGCACGAGCTCGCTGACGCAGTCAGCGATCTTAAACCTAAGGTGCGTCTCTTGTTTTTTAAGTAGGGCCAACTAGAGTCAAGAGTATGTCTTGGCTACTCATGCATCACATTCGCTAGCACAGCCCCTTTTTACAGGGTAAAAAAGTATATTCACACAGCTTACAGATGAAGAACGACCATGTCCGAACCGGGACTCGATCCCAGTACACCCAGATCATGAAAAAAGACGCGCTACCCCTGTGCCAGGACATTCCCATTTATTTATCCATTTTCAAGAAACAGTAGCCTAGCGTCAAAAACTTTTCCGAAAGGTTTAATGTGTTCTTCTAATTTCTCATATCCTTTTGGGGAGCTTTTTATATTCCTTTTGTTCAACCATTTATTGATTACTTTAACGATCGTTTCTTCGTAAATAGAGTGATTCAATCTCATTATAGCCTTTGTATTCGTTAAATAAAATATCTTTAAACAGAAGTCAACATTTTGTCTCTCCTTGTTACTTGGATATAAGGATTTAAAAGTTAATTTTGGAACATATTTTAAAACGGATTTTGACTCTTTTCTGTGTATTTAATGGTTTACTTAAGTTAATTAGTTTCGAAAGTCATATTGGTTTTAAAAAAGTTCATATCAACGATAAAATCAAAGAGTCACCTCACGATATAGCATCTAAATATAAGAAAAAATCTTAAAACCATTTGTTCACACTGAATTAGGAGCTGTTAGTAGTATATGCGTGCTCGTTTCTGCATCACTTCTCTGTGGCGCTCGCCGCAATGTGGTTGCATGAAAGTTCGCCACCGTGTGGGTGTCTTCCAGATGTTGTCGTTCTCCAGGCATCGGTTGGACAGCTGCTAGGTTTATGCATCACTCGCAATGCTTATTAGTGTTTGTATCACGTCCTGACCTCGGATGAGTCAATGCGTGAAGCGTTGTTCGGAGATACGTTCAATAAGGATTAGTAGTTCTTTATCTGTTTAATTTTCATCTTTTCTTATTTAGATTAAGCCTATGAGGATTGGGCTTCCTCTAAGGAGGCCTAGGGAGATGAATGCTTTGAATAATATTAATCAAGGAGTTATTTACAGGAATTAACCTCCCAGAGGCTATCGAATCGACCAAAACAATTCTGGGGTACCATCATGTGAATAATACCAAGGAGGATTGCAAGACGATGGGAAGACCTTTCGAATCTGAAAGGGGATTCATTGTTGTTTAAAAAACCCCGATTCCTTTTCCAATTTGTACAAACTATCAAATCGATCCAAACAACTGTGGAACATTCCTCTCAACAAAGTAAGAATTTATCTAGACTGACGCGCTAACAACATTTCAATCGAGCCTCTCTCCCACACCCAGGTTTTTATTTCAACTTACTGCTTAAGAACACACACGCGAGGTCACGACGTGATACAGACACTAACACTAATAAGCATTACGAGGGATGCAATGACTAGCAGCTGTCCAACCGATGCCTGGAGAACGACAACATCTGAAAGACACCCACACGGTGGCGAATTTTTACTCGACCGCATTGCGGCGAGCGCCACAGAGAAGTGATGCAGAAACGAGCACGCATATACTACTAATGCAGCATTGTCTATTCTAACCATTAATATATATTCCTTACCATCTTTTTCTTTAATAATTTTGGCATAATGATGGATTAGATGCAATTACAATCTTTTTCTGAAAAAAAAAACTGGCATAAGAAATGTGTGTGTGTGTGAGTGTGTTTTAGGATTATGAACCATTGCACAAAAACCAAACATTGCACATTACAGTGTCAAAGAAAGATTGGACGTAAGGAAGAAGCTTTATTTATTTAGTTTGGATTTCGAATATAGATGATTTTTGCGATTTTCCTTATTTGGAGCATGTTTTGAATTAATCACACGCCATTACACATTTAAAAAAAGCAATTCGCAGATATAAATTTAAGAAGTTAAGCATTGATGCCATGGCATTTTAGGGAAGAAATTCACGTCCAAGATAATGATTCATCTGTCCTTTTAATCATGAAGGAATCTTTATAGCTTTTTTTCTACAAGAAAATTAAAGTGAATGAATTGATTGAGAGAAGCTTCTGACAAAAATGTTCGCTTGGATTATTAAATCTGTAGTGCAGTTGTTACCTGCGATCAGTATATAGGTGAAAATATGTCATTTGAATTATGCTTTTCTGCTATATATATTTTGAATTATCTTAAGTATTTTTTTAGAGTTATAAATATTTTTACACATTTTATTTCGAAAATTATTCTGCAATCTTTGGCATCCTCCGATGACTGATGACCATTTTTAATATTGGAACTAGAATCCTTAATCCCCCTATCAATAATGAAAACTTAATCCCCTTATTAAGATTAGAATATTAATTCTAATCTTAATAATCGTTTTTGTCCTAATTACAAATTATTTTTATTGTTCCAATAAGATATACGACTTTTTTGCATCAAAATTTATTTGTTTAGATTTGAAGGCTAGAACGATTGTTGGATTATTCTTTTTGACAAATATCGCAGGAATAATAACTATTAATTATGGTTAATAATAATTTCGAAAGCAAAAGTTTAAATGCGAGTAATTTTATAATAAAATTAGAAGTAAAAGTATGAGCACTTTGTGGCATGGTTTTAAAAATTGAATCTGGCTAAGAGTATCTCTGTAAATTTGATTGTGACTACTTTCTCCGATGATATTTGCACTTTGAACTTCTAGAATGAAGACAAAGTTCGAATAAACATGATGCCGCTATTGTCTCGTTCCTGGTTAAATGAAGCAAGAAACCATATCGTGTTTATTTTAAGATCGGGTATTTCTATAATAATTTCAAGGGATACAAACGACCAAATTGTTTTTGAATCAAGCAAACATATCCTCATGGAAATGAGAAAAAAAAGATAAGACCTATCAAGAAACCATGTACTTCTTGGTAAAATTTGAACCAAATTTCTCGATTCAAACTGCATTCTTCATTAAGAGTGGAAATAGCTTTAGCTCATAGCTTTTAAGGAAAAGTAGAAGTAAGAAATAGTAATTTTTAAGGAAAAAATATAAATTATTAACCAACTGCTCCCGATTTTTCAATCGTAAAATTCGAAACAAACATGATTCTGTTTACAAAATATAATATGAATTAATGGAAAAACTTATGCTAAAATTGAAAACAATTTTAATAATAAACTATTATAATTACCTATTATATATTATTGTATTGACTAAAAAACAAAAAAAAATAATAATGAAAATAAAAAATAAATGATTTTAAAGGAATTTAATGGAATAATAAAATGTAGAAAATACTTTTTAAATTAAAAATATGGATGTCGAAACAAAAATCATAAAACCTGGAAGTTGAACACTACATATGAAAAATAAATTACAGTTAATATCAAAAGGAAAATTATTTAACATCAATTCAAATTTTCTTAAACCTTACTAATGTACTGAAATTCCACTTCATTTCAAGTATTTATGTCAGCAAATAACGAAGCAATATTTTAATTGTATGAGAATAGAGTTAAATCGAACTTCGCTGAAAACTCATTACCTCAGTGGATCTGTTGAGCATGAGGCACTTAACTTTTGGATCTGTCTCGAAGATGTTGCATTCGACAAAGAATTACAAAAGTACATGGAATACGGAAATTCGCACAAATATAAAGGTAAGAAGCAGCACGAAAGTTTTTCCAAGAGAGAAAGGAGGTCAATCAATGCGCCGTTTAGCTCAAAGTCGAAGGCAATAACTGAAAAATCAAAAGGTAAACAAGGTAGCTAAAATTTCTCAAATAGGTTTTGAGTGAAACGTCGGTCAGAAAAACTAGACAGCTTACTAGGATTTCAGCTCTAAACTTATGCGAACGTAAGCAGTTCCCGAGTATTGACATGACCGCCTAAGAAGAAGGGTGAAAATCAGTTTGAGCAGCCATTGTGAAGGGGAGATGAAGCGTCTCCCCGTCGACGGCTGTGAGGGCGTCTCACTCACTTCACAGGTCAGATTCTGAAGGGTAATGTATGCAGATATCCTACTTAAAATAGAGCTGAAGTGGCTCATGGGCAATATAAAGAGAGGCTGATTGTTATAACAACATCTATAACTATTATAATTATTGAGAAGAATCATTAAAGAGTCAATTCGCAGACTTAAGAGTGTACGAAATAGGTCCCGTTACGTACGCTATTACTTCATTTATAATCTAAGGTCTGGCATATTGTTTAGTTTTTAAATGACGTTCTCCTCCACGATTAAAAAAAATACACCAATAACAAAAATTTCCAAACTTTCGTTCGCATGAGATATTTTTCAATCAAATGTAAATAAAAGGCATTTTTTTTTCTAAACGTTTATAAGAGGTTTTAGGTAAAATTGGAAACTTAATTAGGAAGGAAATAAATATGATGATTCTGCTTTTATTTCAGGTAATAAATTCAGGATTATTAACCTCACTATTTTCTCTAATATATTTAATTATGTGTCTCTTAATGGAAAGCACTGAAAAATGAAAATTAGCGATAACTTTTTTTCTTCTTCCTGAACGCGGTCTCAGCTATAACCCGTGCAACGGATTTAATTTTTGAAAGCTAAAAAAAAAGAAGTGTTTCTCACTTGTCCAGGTGATTCTCCGAAGTCCTCCAGCTCAGCTTCTTGTACAGGTCGTCGGTGAGGTCCCGAATGTAGCCCTTAAAATGGTACAGTATCATGATAATCAAAGGAACGATTACACAAGGAAATTTTAATAAAAATTACATATGCGGAATACATAGTAAATTTTTTTTATGAAGAATGAGTACTGTAGTTACCCTTTTTAAGCACCTTTAGAGGAGAATAAAAACCACCACTGAGACAGAATTTTTAATTACAGAGTTCATTGCGAAGTGAAACAAGTTAGATATTGACTAAATGCTTATTCAGTTTTTAACATAAAACACCATTCATAATCACTGAGTATATTTCACCAGCAGTGACGTAGAACTTTTCTGAATTTCCTCTAAACCAATGCATCGTTCATTTGGATGGCATGATAAATGCTACCGATTGTTAGAATCCAGATAAATCTTTTATATGAAGATCAATATTAATTTAAAAAAATAAGATATTGGAGAGGATTTAGAGGAAATTATTAATCTTCTTTTAGATGAAAGCCTCTTCGGACCTTTTGGTTTACTATCAGAATGAGAACGGGTTCTTTGAAACTACACAATAAAAATAGATAAAATATGATGCATAGGTAACGCGTCTAAAATGCAGACTCTAATCAAATCTGGAACCAAATATTTGTAAAGGTGGTCCTTTGTGTGTGCGTAAATATAATAACTTATAAGTGAAAAGATTTAATTCAATTTGGAATGCGACCATGTGATTGCAATTTTACTTCTTTGGTGAATTCGGGAGTCTTCGCCGGTGCGCTTAAATCAGGATAAGTTCAGTGAAAGGGACAAGATTCATGTTGTTTGTCGATGCTGCGGGTCAGACCGCAAGGGCTTTATATTTTATGCGAGAGAATGGAATAAAATATTTCTTGAACAGAAAGTTCAGGAATTGAGGAATATTAAACAGTGGGAGCACTCCCACTGCATTATATATCGGTTAATAGTTTGATTATGATCATTTGAGTAAATATTTCTTAAGCAACCTTTATTGTGATCTTTATATTCAGATGTTATGTTCATGCGAAACGTTAGCGATCTCAATAAATTCATATGCTGAGGTATTCCGTTGATGGGGAAGAGAAACAAGTAGACCCCTGCCAAAAGGCTGCTCTGCAGGGTGAATGGATCAGTTCGGCTCGTAGAACGAAATTTCAAAACAGAGTCATCCTAATTACTCTGAATTCCGCGTTTTCAAATATATTCTCAGACCGAAAATCAACCTTAATAATGCAGTCACCTTGAGGACGACGTTGACCTGCGTGTCCTCCAGCATCTGGCAAAGATACACGAAGGATGCGTAGGCTGTCTCCCAGGGAATGAGATGAGTCTCCCGCACCAGGTACTGGCTCATCGACAAGAAGAGGTGCAGGGGCACGTGCCCGGCCTCCGCAAGCAGGAAGGAGTCGAACAGAAGATTGGACCGATCAGTCGGTGTCAGTGCCTGCAAAAATGAATTTCGCATCGCTGAAATATCGCACAGTAGCGAACAGTTACTTTCACCAGAGACTGCGAACAAAATTTTTTTTACAGGTTGGCAAGTACCACTTCTTTCATTTATACACAAAATAATTAATTTAGCACTCCATTAAAAGAATTAAATATTAATGATCACAAAAATTTAGAAAGATTGCATTAATATTTTAATGGCAATGTTTTTTAAGAAGGCAATGGTATAAAAAAAATGCATACCGACGTCTGTCGACACAAGAATAAACACGGGGGAAAAAACCGCATATTTATTACTCTCAATTCAAAAAGAAAAGAAATTTATCTACCTTTAACCATGGTACCCGGAAGAATATTAATGCTTTAACTGTCTTCAAACCTAGGGAATTTTGATGAAATAATTTCTTATGGGTTCTTTTTTTTCTTCAACACTATTTCCAAGACTGCAGGGTTCTCATTTCGTTGCTTCAATTGCAGTATACTCGTGTTAGTTTCCGCGCCATCATAGGCAAAACGCTTCTACCTCACCTAAACCATCTCCCCTCGAATCGATTGCACTTGTGTGTCATGTCAGGTGGAATAAAGGATATGTCGCGATTCATGAAACGAACATGGAAACTAAATTAGCACGGTTTTATCAAAGAAACTTTTCAGAAATTCATACTATTCAGTAAATATAATACTTGACATTTCTCCCAAAGAGTAGTTTTTCAAAGCTCTCACTGACCTAAAAGAAAATAACTGTAACCAACGAACTTGATGTCAGGTATGCTCCAATTCTAATAAGAATACGGTCGAAGTACTCAGACAAAAATTTATTATTTTTTCGGGAACATAAATTGAGCACACAAAATGTTATTTCCTCGGATGGTAGGAAAAATGTTTTGTCTTTATACGAGTTATTCTCTTATGAATAGCTCAGTAGAACATGAAAAATTTACTATTTACAAATTAGAATTCTTACGTACTCATTTATATTGATATTTATACTCATAAGCGGTTACATTACAGTAAAAAACACACAGCTCTTATATTCAAATTCATCCATCTTCATTTTTAGAGACTTTTTTTTTCAATCAATCAATATTTTTTTCTTTGGAGAGATTGTAAATTGCAATATGCTTTTAAAAAATAATATCCCCCCTCGTTTCAGTACAGGGGTTTTTTGCAATGTGTTACGCCGGAATATTCCTGACACAATTTTTTTAGCTGTCACTTTAAGACACCTTTGTCCAAAGTATGTTAGCAAATTTCAAAGCATTCGGCATGTTGCAATTCCGCAATGTCATTCTCAAGAGGAAGAAAATAATTCTGATTGCGTAGTTGCAATACCAAATGAAGGATCTGAAAATATTTTAAAGTAATTCATTCAATACTTTAATGCACAGATAATTTATCATAGGATAGATATAATGTGATTGAAGCATTATTGACACTCATTTAGTGCAAATACATGCCATATATATATTTATTTTTCATCGACAAATTGCAGTCGGCGATATTTCATGAGTGAAATAAAAGTAGCCTAATAAATTAAATAATAAAAACAGGTATTTTACAATTAAATAAACGTAATTTATATTTATACACCTTACTAGCTTGATTTATAGTGAATTCCCAGAAATTGGAACAGGACAATTTTCAGTTTCTGGGAAAAACTATATTGCAAAAGAAAATCGACAAAAATTGCCAATATTTTTTATCAAATTTGTTTTAACTATAAATCAAATTTTAGTCTGGGAATTATCATAATGGAATAAAATATAATAAATTTGAGAATCTTACAGATTTTTAGCCAAAGATTTAATGATTGAATGAATAGAATTTTGCTTCTTATCTAAACTATTCAGTAAAATTTGAATATTGGAGGGGGGAGGGACTATAGTTCTATTCACGTGTCGTACAGAAGCTCTAATTTTCCTAATGATGCCACCGACAGACGAGCGAAAGTGTGGATGAAAATAAACACTAAATGTTTCACAAGTTACGATAACTTAGTTGAAAGATATAAAAACAGTAGCCGGCATTCTTCGGCTGCCCAGTGTAGAGTTGAACACAGGCTGAAT
This sequence comes from Argiope argentata, assembly GCA_026289955.1. Classification (NCBI taxonomy): domain Eukaryota; kingdom Metazoa; phylum Arthropoda; class Arachnida; order Araneae; family Araneidae; genus Argiope; species Argiope argentata. Next base: position 781,957 of record JAOUZG010008684.1, on the reverse strand, counting down.
CAAAGACAGTTTGATCATGTGCCTGACAGTACAAAATTCATCGATTCACGACTCATCGAATGCCAAACAACCGAGCGGAAGTGGTGTGGCGTAATAGAAGTGGTGCCCATCTTGTCATTTGCTAGTCATTGCTCGTCATGGCCAGTCATTTGGCATTGCTCTTGTCATTGCCTAGAATGATGAGATATATTCTGAAATAGATTGCGCTTTATTTCTAGCGAGGTATTAATATAACCAAATTTAAATTAAATTTAAAATTAATCTGAGGATTTTTCATAAGGAATTTTCAATTAATATTAGAACACTTTCTGATGATAAAATTTCAAAGCTTAGAAATTTATCAACTTGACGCCATTTAGGATCAGAGTCGACACTTCAACAGGTGCTGTTATGATGCGTCCCTGAAGCGCCGCTGTCTTCTAGAAGTAGGGTGTTTAATTTACTGGCAAACATCATGCAATGCGAAATCCAGGAGTTGAAGGGTCTCAAAAATAATGATCCAATTACCCTCGAACTTTTCGCATACATCAGCACTTTGAGTTCAAATTGAAAGAATAGTGAAGAAATTCAAGCGGTGTTTTTATGCCATTCGGCTGAACATTAATTGTGGGCGTTATAACGCACACCCACGAGAATAAGGCTAAATTCATGTTTCCGAAACTAGTTTTTTCCGACGTCCTTCTGAAAGTCGGTATATTGAAAAGATGTTTCGAAGTCATGCTACTCCAGATACATGAGCCTGAAAAAAGATGCCCCTGTCAATATTAATAACTGGAAACTTCGAATGTGTTCACTCTAATTTTGGAAGCAAGATTTCATGAATCCTTTTTACCCCTTTAATTCGAAGAGAAGGCAACTGCCGTTATTTAAAAATTTTACCTGCCATTGATTATTCGGAACCATTTGTTCCATTGCTCAAGATGAGATACGAAGATCTTACTTGATGATCAGTGCGTAATAAGTCAGAGAACCTCAGCCACTCTTCCTTCTGGTAATTAACCAGGAAAAACCCCGTTTGGTTCACATTGAACTTCACCCAGGTTGAAGGTTTGGTTTCCACGCTGAATTCAACTGATTCCACCAAGAAAAGGAAAACATATTACAATTTTTTAGTACAGATGCGAGGAAAACGTGATACATTATATTGTACAGGTAGTTTTCAAAATAATGAAAATGTAATATAGCTTGGATCCGCCTAAGAATCGATTTATACAAGTATTGAATAGTGTTTAGAGGAATATTATACCATTCTTCCTGACTATTTTGGGAAAGTTCTGGGGGATAAGTCGGAGGAGGATAATTATTCCGTATCGAAAGCTCTAAAATAGACCATAACGGTCCATCGAGGTCTTGAGAATGTGCGGGTCAAAGCGTTTAATTTCATCTTCGTGTTCATCAAACCATAATTTGACAAGTCTCGCTGCCCGGATAGGTACATTGTCATCCTCGAACATTCCATCTCTTGCAGGAAACGTTTGCATCAAAGGCTGCACCTGGTCAGCAGAAATGTTTCTATACTTCTCCCTTGTGATCCTTCCTTTCAAGATTACGAGTTATCTAGCAAAAAAGCTCGACATGGCTGACCCCCTCATGACAGATCCATCTTCATGTTTGACAACTATAAGGAGATAAACACGATCGTGAGCTTCTCAAGGTTTCCTCCAAACGCACACCGGTCCTGTTGTAGGGAAAAGTGGGAAACACTATTCGTTCAGACCATACTACTTTCTTCCACTTATCAATCGGTAGGGTTTTGTGAGTGTGACATCCCTGCAGACGACTTTTATCATAAACAGCTATGACAAGTGGCTTGGGAGTTGATGTTCCCCCATAAATTTTCTGTGTATGAAAGTACCTTCTAACTGTAATCAGTAGCACATGAAAATCCAGAAGGTATTAAACGCTGCTGTCACTTTTGCTGCAGTTGTTCGCTTTTTAGACACTGCAATCCGCTTTTATACCCGTCGGTCTCTCACTGAGCCTCTCTTTCCGCCCACTATTTTGCTTTGCCGCGAAAGTCTCGTCACGCTGCGTGTATGCTGTCAAGACTTTAGACACCGTACCTCTAGAAAAGCTTTAAAAGTCCAGATGCTTCGCAAGACGGGCTTCTACAATTTGGACTCTTTTGTGTCTGAGAGGTCCGACATTTTAGGCTTTTGAAAAAGTTCCAAGAATTACAGAACATTAATGAAACTAACACATACCACCAGAATATATACATTGCTTTTTTTTAAAAAAAACTGGTGGCTATTATTGTATTTTAATGCTTAACAAGCATATTCACTTTTATTCACAGGAGTTTTCGTTATTTTGATAACCACCTGTACTAAAAAACAAAAAAGTCATAAATTGTTGTATAGATATTTATGTTTTGTGACTATCATACTTTTTCACTCATATTGATATCAGTGAAGAGGGAGTTTTGAAATCGGATTTGTGCTGGTGTCCTGAACCTGTACTAGTTTCTCTAGTCGGGGTTTTAACATGGCATTACTATGTTTTAATCTTTTTGAAATTTAAATAGCAATTAACTGGTTTTATTTTAGGTCTTTATTCAATATAATTGACTCAACTAACAGTAACAAATCTAATGGGGGGGGGAGTGAGAGCAATATTCTGAAATATTTATAATGATAGAAATAAAAGGTTAAAATGGAATATAACGAAAACAGAAAATTTTATAAAATCGTATTAATACACTAAAAATAAAACAAAAGAAGTCGGAAGATACGAACAATATCACAAAAGAGGGAGGTAGTTGATTAGGAAATGAATTCATAAAAATAAAAGGTACTAAACAAGCAGAAAAGAAGTTTAAAAAAATTTGATTTAAATTCAAATTCGTTTCAAGACTTAATGATATTATGTTTTGATTTACAATAAATATAATAACGTCTCGGCCAACTAACAGTAACGCGGGTTTTGATATACTTGTTATGTCGGTGTAACACGATGAAATTTGAATTTTGGTTGGTTCATTTTGTTTCGCTCTTTTTTTTTTTGTTTTAACTTCGGGACTTTTGATAAATTTTTATGCTTTAATTTCTTATAAATATTTATTCCAAATTGCAAAGACAGAATTTCGTTAAACTAAGTAGTTCAACATTGATTGTTTCGAACTCGTTTGCTGAAATGATCCTTTAATAATATAAGCTACATCTAACTTTAAAATGCATCCATCAACTAAAGAAAACTTCTTCAAGAGTGGAAAACCCACTAACGAACTCGTTATTCGTCTTAGCCAAAGGCAATATGAAGCAATAAATATAATTGTGTCCAACAAACATGCTGCAACTAAAATACCTTGACTGAACCCATTCCTTATTCAATCCTACATTAAAAAGCAAATAAATCGTCACAGCAATATTTCGAAATTAAAATTTACAAGGGAAATACAAGAAAAATCATTTTTGCATCATCGGATCTTGTGTGCGCTGCCCAAATTCTAAACTTGGAGAAAAATCTTGACATCTCCGTTTTGTCATTTAAGAAAATGTGACCGACAGATTTTTAATTTTTGACATACCCACTCAAACTTCACTTGATGAACTAGCGCAGAGAAATAACACAAAATAATGATGTCGAAATAGATGAAATGAGAAAATTTATAAAATCTAATTCGACCCGTGATTCTTCCCCTGTTCTCGTCCCAATACTCGGCACAGCATTGGCAAAGTCCATTAAAATTTGGTTTACGAATCAAAGAATCCAGAACTTTGTTGACAAATTCCGACAATGTTTGAAATGTCTTAGTTTCATGTCTCCAACAAGAATATGCGCCAAACAGATCTGTCATACATGTGGGGAAACACATGATGGGCAATGTAAAAGTCCGGAGAAGTGCATAAATTGCCAGGGTCCGCATTCAGCGACATCGAAGTCTTGTTCCCATTTCATCAAGGAGCAACAGAGAATATTGGGAAAAAATGTGCACAATTTCTCGAAACCCAAAAATGTTCTTTAAAATTCTAAATAAACTTTCTAATCACACAAATCCGAATACTAAGCATAACATTATAATACAAAATAATCATTGCATTTGCAATCCAGCACATCAAAGTGAGATATTTTCAAAGCATTTTTCTAATCAAAATACAAATACTGAACTTATTCCTTTAGATCTCTTTGGTACAAATTCTTTCCCCAACAGGAAATTCAAAATCTGGAAACTCACGAAAGCAATCCATAAAATTAAAAATTCTACTCTTGGAGCTGACACAGCATCCCAGTCATCTAGTTCAAAAATCTTAACAATGATCAAATTCAAATTATTTTGAAACTGATTAATCTATAATTTTCAACAACACCAATTTGATTCAGCTGACATCCCCAAAAATGGAAACAAGCTCTAATTTTTCCAATTCCGAAACCAAACAAAGGCAAAACCAAAGTTTCTTCCTATCGGCCCATTGCCTTGATCTCAGTTTTTTGCAAATTCTTTGTACGCATCCTCACTCAACGTATTACTTACTTTCTAATTTGTAACAAAAAACTGCACTATAGCTTACATGGTTTCATACCCTTCAGAGATAACCAAACTGCAATTTACAATATTCAGGCAAAAATCACAGAAGCCCATGAACAGAAGACATATTTCGTTGGTGTAAATCTTGATATCAAAAATGGTTATGATTCTTTTCATATCGACAACCTTATCTTTAAATGCTTACAACTTAGTATAACAGGCAACGTGGCAAAGTGGTTGTATAGCTTCCTTCAATCCAGAATTTTCCAGATTCGTTGGAGACAATGCCTTTCTGGTACTAGAACATTGAGCAAAGGGTTACCTCAGGGCAGTGTTCTTTCACCAATTCTGTTTGTAATATTTATGCACGACTTCCATGAAACCATGGAGGAAAGGTTCGAATGTACTATTTTTGCGGATGCTATATTTGTCTTTTGTTGCCATCACTCCTGGGAAATCATCATCAAAAAGATTCAAAACACAATGGAAAATATACAAAAATGGTGCAATTATAGGAAACTTGAAATTATTCCAGAAAAAAGTGGAATAGAAGAATTATCCAAGAAAAAAACTGAAATTTATCCACGCATTTCTTATGATGAACACCCTTTAAAATGGAATTAAACGATTCAATTTCTTGGTATTTCTATTTGTAAGAATCAAAACTCAATAATCTTGAAAAACCTTAGAAATCATGCACTTAAAAATATAACTGGACTCAAGAATTTTGCATTAAAACACCATGGCCCCAGAACTAAAGATATTATTAATATCACAAATAAAGACATTTTCAGCATTTTCTACAGTCAATTGATTTTCCGAGGCTCAATTTAAAGTATGCAACACTATTAAGACTATAGCTTTGAGAATTGCTTTAGGTCTCCCCAAAATGGACCCCGAATGTTGTTCTTTTGAAAATTTCTTCTCAGGAAATTCTGCCTGAAAAAATAAAGCAACTTGCTTCCCAATTTCTTATTAAGCAAATAGCAAATGGTTTATATTCTCCACTTCTAGCAGAGCACTTCAATAACAATCGGGAAATTCAATTAAATGCCAAAGACAAAAGATCCATTTCGCTTATTTTCAAGAATTTAAACGTCTCTACCGTTTAAACTGCCACCTTGCCTGAAAATACAGCTACTAATTCTAATCACTTTGAAATGTTTCATATGGATTTTAAATTTCAAAATAAAAATCAAACTTTGATTGAAATTAATAGCTATTTTAATGAATGCATTCGGAATTCCTTTCCTGATCATTTTATTATTGCTACTGATGCATCAAAAACGTCCCAGCGCACATCAATTGCTGGGTTTTTCTTCTATCCTCAGATTCATCTTTCGAGTCCTTCCAATTACTTCCATTTTTACTGCAGAAAGTTTAGCCATTGCTTAAGCACTAGATACCCTCGTTGTTCCTGGAAAAGAGTGTTTGATTCTTACAGATAGCTACGTCGTTGAAGAATATTTCTCTCCGGTCGCCAAAAACTATATAACGTATAGCATCCAAAGTTGAAACTCTAACCAAACTAAATCAAAAATTCTCCTTCCTGTGGGTTCTTGGGCATTCTAATATAATCTGGAATGAGCTTGCAGACCGCTTAGCCAAAGAAGTTACAGAAATTACACCATGGATTTAATGGATCTCTCCTTTAAGACATTATTTCAAGTCTCACGAAAGAGACACATCAGACCACAATCACTAATTATAAAAATACTTCCTTTCCTTACATTGAAGCACTGTTCCCTAACATTGAAGCACTATCTCCCTGGTCCAAAAATCGAAGAGAAGATGTTGTCTTGACCAGACTACCCAGCAAAACAAGTATAACACCTGGACTGTTGAATCTTTTTAATCTTTATAATGATCCTCTTTGTCATGAATGTAATAGCATCAATGATATTGAACCCATAATTCTCTCATGCAAAAAGTATACCTATTATAGAGATAAATTGTGGATTTTTCTTCAGTTAGATAAACAAGATATCTTCTTCAAAAATGTTCTGGGTAAAATTACTGCAAACAAGACCAATCTGCAAATTTCTCTTCTTTTCACTGGAACTCCCGAATATGTACTAAATCGCATCAGCGGAACTACTTTTAACTGTGAACTGACTGAAACTTGAAACTATTTTTGCGTTTGGGTGTGATCTCTTGTGTTTTTTATGAAACTGTTGTTATCTACATCTGGAAACCGAGGATAACAGCCATTGATGCTATAAATATTAATATCTTACTTCTTTCAAGTCAGATTCAAGTACGTCAGGTCCATATCAAAGAAGTGGCGTTATTGACCCTCACCATATCAATCTACCAATATCTTCTTTCCACAGTAACGCGCTTTGAAAACATGGTTGAGCTCTATTAATAGGTAGAATCCCGCGTGAAATGCTTTAACAAATTTCAAACTTTTGTGAATATCTGAATTAGTATTTCTGCTTGTATACCTGCATAAAACACGGCAAAAGTCTACTTACGTTCTTCATCGTCATGAATCCAAAAAATCCCCGATTTTTCTTCACTGGTCCTGTAGCTGAGGGGAACGCTCCATAAGTACCTGAGGACAGAAGACATTCACATGCAAGCATAATAAAAAATTAAATCGAATAACGTTAAATGAAGTTTATCTAAATGCATCTAATCGATTGGGTTTCACTACGTTTTTTTTTTAATCTCTACTCATATATTTTAAAAATGGATAATAAATGTTTCTTTGAAATGAAAAAACAACTAAGATAAACTTAATTAGTCGGAAAAATAAATTAAGAATTTATGAGTCTCTTATTATGCCTTTTCTTCTCTATGCAAATGTAACTTAACTTGGACACGAAGCGTTTTCTGAACATGTTCGAAATATCCTTAGAACTCTCTTTGGTCTAGTATGAGAAAGAGGTTGTTGCCTAAAAAGATTCAATTCTAAATTATACAAACTCTATAGGCAACCACAGATAACACTGGTTATCCGGAGCAATAGGTTAAGACGGCTCTGCCGTATTTGGAGAAGCCCTGAAAACAGCGCCCTCAAAATATACCTTTTTAAAAATCCTATTGGATCCCGGGCCAGAGGAAGACCTCCAATTAGATGGCTGGTTGATGTGGGCAGAGACCTGAATGTTCTGAGGATAAAGAACTGGAAGGGAGTTACGGGGGATAGAAAGTTTTGAAAAATGCACGAGGTTGTAGCGGCCAAGGTCTACAAGATCCTGTTGCGCTCACGAAAAAGAAGACACAATATTTTTTTAAAAAAATTCAATCTTGAGATTCAATCACCACGCCCTTCACTTCTCAGAGTCCTAAAAGGTCATTTGCATAATTACGCCAAAAGTGAAAAACGGATAAAGTTTGTTGCACAATCATTGTGAATTTCTGTGAAATTTTAGACTAGTAAAAAATCGTAACTAACAATATCGCAAATTTTTCGGCTGGTAGGCTGTCTGTTTACGAGTCTGTGAGAATAGAACGATTAGAAAACGAAAAAAAACTAAATGGTGGAAATTTATCACAAAATCGTTGATGTAAGTCAAATTTTGAACCCAAACTTTGGAGAAGTTGATATTGCATCGTATGTGAGTGAACATATTGAGTTACAAAAAAAAAGAAACTCTGAATGAGTTTTAAGTTGTAGAAGAAGGTCAAAAAGAAAGAAAGAAAGAAAGAAAGAAAGCGTTACAAACTGCATAATCAGTTTCCTTTCCCTAAGTTACGAGTCCGAAAATTAAATGCGAGTGAAAAAAAAGAATGCGAAAGCGGCTGAAAAATGAAATTGAAACACCAAATGGATGAAAATTACATTAACCAAAAAATATCAGACACTCTATGACATAGTATCCGATATTATACCCCGACTTATCCAGAGGCCGTGCGGGAGCTTGACGGGGACGCCTAGGAGCAATCCCACTTAGCAAGAAGAAACAAACAACATTTGATGATATTCAACACTTGCAAACAATCCTTTAGAGAAAACGAACAAAAAAAAGTTGAAAAAGAAACTACTGCGTATTGCATTAGATATTAAATGGCGAAACATTGAAAATGCATAAAATTCATTAAATAAACGTTGAGTTTTTACAATAGGAGAGACCTGAAGCCCTGAGCTTCGACAAAATGTTGCTATTAGAAGATTTAATGGATGGAATCTTTATGAGTTCTTCGACGTTAAAAGACATCCAATTTCTTGGCTATCCGAGTCTGTGTTCGCAACATAATGTACAAGGCTTTGATCACGTGATTTATAGATATTTCTTCGGTGGCAAATTGGCAGATTGAACTTTTGCCAAAGAAGCGATTTTGATGCACAGAAAATATCCAATGTATAATAGGTTAAGATAAACCCCATAAAATGACTTATTGGTTTGACCAACTTGTTAAGATTATCCTCAATTTGGTTAACAGAAACATTTTTAAAATGTTGAATGAATTAGACTCTCCTTGATGGAATTATTCCACCTCTCCAGCCAATGTTTAATTATTGTTTTTTTCACTCTCATCTCTGAGCTGGATTGTGGACTGATGGAAAGATATTTCTTAGGCTTCTAAATTTAAAGCTTCCCTGGGCAGACATAAATTTCTACTTACATATTTGAACTAATGCCTTTATGTATTTGTAAGTGCTATCAATTACTTACTTAAGTGGATAAATGAAAGCAATCCTGGTTTTAGATAATTGTTGTATTCATCAAACCGGAGTACCTACGTGTGGAAAGGCCTGAAAAAGACCGGATCTGGGAGATGACAAACAAACACCATTAAGACAGAATAGGATAAAGGCAAGAAAAGAGTTCGGAAAAAAGCGAAACTGACACCAACGGAAAGCGATGGCAAAGGGGTGACAGAAGAGCATTTTATTACTACTGATTTCGGGTGTTAAATTACGCCGACAGATGTCAGGCGATTGGATAGAATTCAAATGCAATGTCATTTGGTCTAGAAGAAAAGAAACGAAATTACTTCTACGATGAAGTTGGTAAAGAAGCTCGCCGTGATCCTAAAGAGTCTTGGATGCAAAACGAAGAGAAAAAAAAACAACTCACCGCGTCGAAGCCTGGGGCGTTTGCATGTCCTGATTTTTCAAGAATCTGCTTTGTCGCGCCACAAAAAACGTTGTCTCATTTTCGGATCGCCTGGAAACAGTGATGTAAGGGAAACCCATTTGCTCTGTCCAAGTTCTCATGATGTCAGAGATGGAGTGGTTGCCCTGCATATAAAATCTCTTCTTTTAAAACAATGTAGCATAACTGAAAATCAGCCACAAATTTGTGAATCTCAGAGTCAGCATTCGATGAAAATACAAAATACTTCCAGAACTTGGTTATCCATTAAAACCGCAAGTTTTTGTTAAATTTTTATTCAATAAAAATAAAGTCATCTGATAATAGAAATTTAAAAAATTGAATTTAAAATTATTTACTTAAATTTAGTTGTTAGGTATTCAATAAATTTCATACATTTTTAAAATAAATATAATTAAATTTTAAAATTATATTTAAGACAAAAATAAAAGATAATTCAAAATACATTTTTATTCGTATGATAAGAAAAAAGAAATTTTATTCCTCAAAATATAGTTGCAAGAAGATAATTGTACATCAGAAAAAATGTAAAGAAATAAAATGAAAAAATGAATAACATTCCTGACTAATCTAAAAATAAGTAATGAAAACTTAAAATAAAATATAAATAAATTCCTATTAAAACTTAAAATACATTGTAAGTGAGACTGAATTTCTTTAGGATAAATCTCTGCATTTTTTAATGATTATGTTTTGATTTCCAGCTCTCAAATGGAAATATTTTCTGCATCTTGACATATTAGTTAAAGCACGCTCTTTACTTACAAAATTTAATTAACTGCTTTTAAGCGATAATGTGGCGGTATGAAAAGAGTTTTGTTTCTTGAACGAAGGAAAGAAGAAAAATGCTCACCTGCAGTCCACAAGTGGCTTCAAGCTCCTTCCACAAATCCCCCGTCTTGGCATTTCGATATTGATGCTTCTTCAGAAAAATCTGCAAAGTCACGATGTATTTAATAAAAAAAATCATTCCAAGATATGCAATGGCCAGTTCAGATTCTGGTTTTGTAGCCAATTTCTAAATCGTAAGAGTTAGGCACATACTTCTATTTGGGAAAAACGCTTTAAATGAAGTAAACAATCATGTTTTATAATATTTGAAAATAAATAGAATGGTGAGAAAATCATGAATAAAATTTTTTGTTTGTATGTAATTCATATTTAGTAAGAATTTCTTGATGTCCTGAAACATGCTATCGATAAAGTTCCGTTACTTTATAACTGAGTAATATCTACCTCATGCAAGTGGTGATAAAATAAAAATTTATTTCAGAGTGAAATTCTTAGGTTTGGAAAAAATAAAACCGTTAGAAGAAATTAAAACTATGACCTATTTTTATAGATTTAATTATTCAATAGAAAAATGTAAAACTGCTATTCAATTCACACAAAAACCTAATAATTTCATTCTGAATTATTAGGATTAGGTAATATTTCATTTTGATCATTATCTATGAATCATAAATTATAGATAATATTATGTTTTTTATTAATTATAGTAATAATTCATTATAAATTTGAGAACTAATTCCTTTTATTCATAGAGATTGTCAATAAAAATTATCAAAAGAAATCAATGATTTCATTGCAGAATGAAATTTTATTTAAACTGCGATTATGAAGCGTCGAATCACGAATGCGTCATTCCTCGCCGAAGAGGCGCGGTCTTCGCTCCATCGCCAAGTGACATGAGACCCCGGATTTCAACCAACTAGCAAGTCATCAAGTTCCATTCGACAATTCAGACGCCTTTTTAAGTCGTCTGATTCATATGAGTCAGAAGTAGTTTTCCAACAAAAACCGGTAAAAATTCGTCATTATCCAAATGTAACCTTTTTTTAATTATTTTTTCTGCTACTTTTTCTTCGTGTTAGAGAAAAAAAAGGAGTTAAAAATTGAGTGACACAGAAGAATGACTTTTCAGAAACTAAACATCAGAACTTTACTATGAGTTTATTTTTAAGGTATGTGGATTTACACGGAAATATCTTTTAAAAACCGGCAGTTTAGATAAAATGTCCGCTTTCATTTTAAGTCAAAAAAATTATTCCAATATAAATCTATTATCTATGCAGGCAGAGAACACGTTGGACTTACTTACGCAAACTTACTGTTAATGCTTCCTCCTGTCCCTCTCCAATCCTCGGTTCATAATGATGAGCCTTTGTTTTGATTCAAAGAGGCGCAACAGATCTTTTAATAAACTACGTCCAAAAAGAATTATCCGCTTTATCAGACAAACCTTGAAATATAGTTTGATGGAAAAGATTCTCACTTACCGAGATCCCGGTCTTGAAATTGTCTTCTCCAACAAAAAATTCCAACATTCGTAAAACTGAAGCTCCCTGAAGAAAAAAATGGCAGGAACTTATATCCAATTTGATATTCATGAAACAGAAACAGAAACATATTATGAAAAAATGACAACAATCGGGAAAAAAATATAAAAAGAGAGTACTTATCTCTCTCTCTCTCTCTCTCTCTCTCTCTCTCTCTCTATATATATATATATATATATATATATATATATATATATATATATATATATATATAATTGCAGTTAATAATCGAAGAATATTTTATAAATGAAAGAGAATTCAATTGAAAGTTACAGAAAATTCGAATAAATTCAAACAAACGACATCTATTAATATTCGGGTGAATATGCAGTAAAGAGCACGCAACGCTAGGATTATCTATAGCCGAGTAAGCGACTAGACCAAAGTAATTTTTCGTGTCCGGAGGTTGCCATCTGGCTTATGGAGCTCTCACCGTATACTTTCCAAGCAGTGAGTCGGTGGTGAGACGATCGATACTAGAGCGTGTGTTTCGTTGGTGCTGATGATAGTTATAGTTAGTGATGTTAGCTGTTGTTTCTAACGAGCCTGACGATTTTTACTGCCGATAGAGGAAGCCACAACAGCAGTAGAAAGTTACTTATTCAAGGTGGTGTGTCATCATTGAGAGTGAGTGGTTAGATTGCCCTAGGACGGAACTCGTAATTCCGACATTCGTAAAACTGAGAAGCTCCTTGAAGAGAAAAATGGCAGGCAGTTATATCCGATTTTATATCCAGAAAACAGAAAAATAAAACGGAAAAAATTGTTTCCGTTAACGTTGTTAACGTTAGGGTTTGTAGCCGAGTAACATAGCTAGAAAAAATAAATTATTCGTGTTTGGAGGATGTAACCAAGTTTTCATCTCAAATATATATATATATATATATATATATATATATATATATATATATATA
>JAOUZG010008684.1:737640-769160 GCA_026289955.1 Argiope argentata | reverse complement strand
ATATATATATATATATATATATATATATATATATATATATATATATAAAATTTGACCCACAAGAATTTTACCAATACACTAGAATAAAGGTGTTTGTACAAATTCAAGTACCCTTTAAGTAAAAGCAAAAAAACATCGTCTAAAAATTTTATCATCATAAAAAATATCATAAAAAAGTTAATTTTAGAATGTTTTCTCAATAAAACTCTAGTTACAAAAAGAAGCCAGAAAATTTTCTTCTTTATTATTATTTTTGTCTTCTTAAAAAAATTAATGAATGTGAAAGAATCAGCTGAGGCGAAATTTTTCACGGCTTCAAAATATTTTTCTCGTTTTACATAGCTATTTTTCATGCTGCATCAAAACGCTTGGTGACATTAATTCGGCGACTTGAAAGATTTCGAAACTACAAGAATTAAACAAAGAACTGGAGATCTCTGCAATATTTTATGAACAGCCCGCATTTCTTGAAATTTTAAACACTCTACAATACTCGAGAATACCAGTCATTTTACAGGCAAAAGGCAGATGTATCTTTTCATCCCTTCCTGACGTTTGCAGAGTGTTTTACAAAGTCTCCGTGAAACGATGCTATTGTCATCCATGAAAGGCCCCTCGAGAGAGAATGCTCTTTGAATGCCACCGCACTCCATGGACGAACCTGGGGCAATGGTCACAGATGCAACCCTGAGTTTATTTGCACAATGGCTCAGTGGTGAGTACCTTTCCGTAGGAGATGTCGTCGAAGATCTCCGTGATCTCGTCCGGATGCAGGACGGGCTGCACAATCGGATGGGAGCTGAGCGTCGAGTCCAGATTCATCACAGGTTGCAGTTCCTCCGTCACAAACTGGGAGAGCTGGGGATCAAAACAACCGTTTTATTTTGAAACGCAAAAAGTGTGCTACGAAGAGTGAGTCAAATATCATTAGAGAACATTTCAAGAGTAGGATAGGAAATTTTTTATTCATGTCATTTTTATTCACTTCAGAAAAAAAAATCATGCCGAGACCTTCGCGTTATAGACTTCCCTGAATCTGAAACAACCACTTTTGTTTTTTACGTTTATCTGACTCTGAACATGTAACACAAACTGCAAAAAGCTAAGCTGATGAAACTTGGTATCGAGTCTACACCGAAAATTTAGATTTATCAAAAATTTTGGACGGAATTTATCAGTTGGAATCCTTGACTGCCCATTCTCTATTGGGAAAGGGAAATTGAAGCATTAAAGCACACCAAATTAAATGTTTTGTAATGCACTATATAACATGTGAATTAGAAATGCAAATTTCTATTCAATTGTAAACAAATTCTATTAAAAAATTGACTACCCATCGAGCGAAGATGAGTTATGTAATTCAAAAATTCACGCAACGAATATCAAAATTGTAGAATTGCGTCAGGTCTTAAATCAAGTTGTCCAAAGGAGAAAAACTCGATTTTGCAAATACTATAAAACAATACTCCATTTTTCTTTACTAAGCACGATTCTATCTATATTGTGCGAGAAATTTAATCCTCTAATGAATCATGGAGTCATTTGGATACAAATTTTAATTTCCATTTATAGGTTTTACGTGACTTCTTCAAAAGGAAACGATAAGAGATTGGAAATCTTTTTTTAAATGCATTTTGATAACCATTTGCAAAAATTACCCATTTATGGCAAGTGTGAAGTTAGAATTAGATTTAAACTGGAAGCTCAAAAAAATACCCAGGTGTCTGTTGTATTAATAATTCTACAATTAAAAATACTATCAAAATATTTTGTTTCCATTGTAAAACATATTCTAAAAGATATATGTTTTTACTGCAGAATTGTTATAATCGTATTTATATCCCTGGGAGATTGTTTACTTCCCGATGCAGCCAATCGCCCTATTACATTTGTTGTTGTTTTTTAATTTCACCAGAAAATAAACTTAAAAAGATTTCCTAAAATATATGCAACTATTCAAAACACATGTATTTTTCGCTTAAAAAATGAAAAGTCACGCATTCTAGGATTAAGTAACAAATATCTTTCGCGGTATACAAAATTAAAATTAGCATTGAAAGGCTTAACTGTTCACTATGACAAGATAATATCACAAAGAATAGGACATAAAATATTAGAGGAAAGCGTAGTAAGGCGGATATCGGTAAAAACATTATTATGAGAAAATTTCCTTAAAGAATACTCGATATGTGTCCCTATCTAGCCATGATTCAAGTGGAACTATTCACACGCATTATTGATCAGACATTAGAGTTTTGTATTACTCGTAGGATTCCAGTGCATTTTCATTACACAAAACGCAAATGTGTTTTCGTCTCTGAAGCAAGTCCAGGTCAGAAAAAAAATTATTGCTCCTTTGAGTCATCCGGTCATAAATTACAAAATGCAGGCATTGGAAGAAGAAGAAAAAAACAATCCTGTTTCACAAGAATTTTGTTTCCATGAGAGGGGGGGGGAGTTGGACGTACCGTATCCCACTGTGGATACTGTTCGTCCACTCCTTTGTACTCGACATAGCTAGCAAATCCTTCATTCAGCCACAGATCGTCCCACCACGACATGGTCACCAAGTTGCCGAACCACTGCAAAGAAATATATGCAGAATTAATCGTCTTCCATTCGTTTAGAGCATACAACAAGGTTTCAGAAGAAAGGAATCAAGTTTCTGACTTTGTCTCAAAGGACACTGAAACTAATAAAGTTTGATAGAGAAATTTCAATTAGAAATGTTCAAATGTTAACTTTAAACAAACAGCATTGAATATTCTTGCAATCTTAAATCGAATTCTAATAACTAAATGTATATATTTTAAATGTTTCCAAATTATATAATAAAATACAAGAAAATATATGGAAATCAAAATTAAAACTAAATAATGATTGAGTATTAATTAAAATCAAGAAATTTTATATACAGTGATCAAGATAAAAAACACCCCTACTCTGAGCTCTCTATACAACGAACTACTAAGTGTAAAGGTTCCAAAATTCTTGAACAGACTATTCAAGACATGGGGAAACGGAAGATGCGGGAAAGAATGAATCCCAGAAACACCAATAGAGAGCGAAGTACAACAAAAAATATGCTAAAAAGGCAAAAATAATCATAAAAACAACAACAACATGCGATATAGAAATTTTCCTTCTTATTTCAATTGCTTGCAAGAAAAAAAAGATTAATTAAAGTGAAGAAGCCGAAACCGTCATTGTAACTACAATTTCTCAACGTAAGCACAAAAGTTTGTATAAATTCTTGGTTTGTTTCTACTGTTCTATGCATAAAAGGGATAAAACTGGGAAAATGTCATTCTTATCAGCGATGGGTTTGCTTGTGAAGTTGTTGTTTTTTAAACAAAAGAAATGATGCGACAGCACTTGGAGAGTTTCGCCGGCTTAAGAATTTATACTAAGGAGAAAGCGATTCCAAGACATGTTCGAAAAAGTAGCTGTACTCCTAGTGCAACAGAGCAATGTCTTCATTTATTTATCTTCATGCAAAGGATTGCACTCTGGTACAGCAGTTTCTTCGGCAGCATTTGAAGGATTGCAGAATGATTAGTAGTGCGTTTCTGATAATCTAATCATCCCGTTCTACAAATCTTAAATCCCCGTGATTTTTGGCATGGGGATTTAAAAAATCTTGGCTTGTCATTGGCGCCTGGCAACTTGACAGATTTGAAAGACAGTATCACTCAGAATGGTAGAAGCATCTCAATCGGCCTGTTACGATCCTCGGATGAACAAGCTGTCCACAGAGTGCATACTTTGCATCCTGAAGAAGGGAATCGTATTGTACAGTTTCCCTTGCATTGTTAAGGTCCTTGGGATTTAATGGTCGATATGTTCAATTAAAATGTTTACGAAGTATATTTTGAGTCTTTTAAGCATATTTTTTGTTGTACAGAACCATCTATCGGTGTTTCTGGAATTAACTTTTTTCTCGTAATCCATCTCCCTATGTTTTGAATAGTCTGTTTAACAATTATAGATCCTTTAAACTAAGTGGTTTGCTGTATAGAGCTCAGAGTAGGGGTATTTTAATGTTGATAACAATGTATATTCCCTTCTGTTGGACATCAAAGGTCAGGAGAATACTAATGCAAATCCAGGAAAACTATTTAAGTTTAATCGGAGTGGTTATGGTAAAATTGAGATATAAAAAACATTACTGTCTTCAAAAAAAGGCAGTCGAACAAAACACCAAAATATAAACACGAAAAATTGATCTTTAGGAAAGAAAACAATATGCCTTTCACAATATGCAATGAAGTTTAACGAAATTCTCATTTTTTTGGACAAGAATTAACTAAAAAATTGTAGAATCGTCAAAAAATAAATTTTTATATTAATTCCAAAGTTTTAGACTTTTTGAAAACCGAAAAACAAACATTTTCGCAGAGAAGTTATCTGCCTATAACTCTGTATGCTCATAAAAGCACCAAGCTTGATTAAATGAAAAAGTGTGGAATTTGGTACAAAGCAGAGTTCAAATACTTTTTCGAAACATAAAAGCGCTTGAAAAAAGACCAAAATAAGACTCACCATGTGCGTCATCTCGTGCGAGATGACAGAGGAGATCCTCTGCAAGTTCTGCGGGCTTGCATTGCGCGGGTCGTAGAGCAGGTTGGTCTCCCGGAAGGTGATCACGCCCCAGTGCTCCATAGCGCCGGAGGAGAAGTCCGGGATGCCCACCATGTCTGAAACATCGACAAAATAATACATCCGGTTTCAAATTTTTCCAGAAAAAAATGTCATTATGATTCCAGTCCCTTGATACAAATGGGGACTGCTGATGATTAGAGAGAGAGAGAGAGAATAGGTCGTGAAGTATCTATCATAATGCTAGGTGATTAAAGTATCCCTTTCCAAAATTTTATTTACGTATGTTGATGAGATCAACGCTTCCTTAAAATCATCGCCACTGTATGTTGAAAAAGTTCTGCTAAAAATAAGCTTATGCATCCAAATGCTGCAAGATCCATCTGCTGGCATATTCTATGACAAAATGTTGGATATTAGTGATGAAATAGTTGATGTATATGAAAAATTGCCCATTAATTTCTGAAGTATCGTTGATTGGTGAAATGTTCTCATTTACTTCATATTTCTCAATGTACGCAGTCAATGCATAAATCAGGCTTAGCTGGTAGGAAGAGTTATTTTATCAGCAAATAATGGAGACGTCAATGATTTAAAATTCAAGATAGAGAAATTGGTCCCAGGCGTCACTTGGTATCATTCAAATCAATCCATGCAATTTTGATTCTGACGAAGCCTTAAATTATCAAATATTTTGAACTCACTGGATTTGCCAAGCATGTCACCACACCTTCTACGACGGAAAGCTGGATCTCCGATTACTTTAAATAGGAAGTTGAACCCACGACGGCTATTCAAGGGCACACGATTGGTCATTGAAAAATCAATGATAAATGTTATCGAAGCTACCATTTTGAATGGTAAATTCCGAGCAGAAAACGTTATTCTGTAACGAGTTCCAATGATTTTCACATATATACCAATTGAATTCAAACGCGTTCAATCTCCTGTTAGATAGGCATTCGCAATGACAATCAATAAGTCGCCAGGGCAAGAGATGTCTGTTAGTGTCTTAGATTTGGGTACGCCATGTTTTTCACTAGAAAAATTATACGTGGCATGTTATCGCATGGGCAAACCATCGAGCTTATTTGTGTTGGCTAAAGACGGACAGACAAAAAAATCCTACATTCAATTTCTCTTCAAAATTAATATTAATTTTATTTATTTCCTTTTTATACTTTAGGATAAAAAAATATACTACTTTTTTCACTTTACATTTAACTTTTAAAAGATAAACAATGTATATGTTGGTTGCGTTAATGAAATACATTGTACTGAGAAAATGAAAGGTTGGTGTGTTTTTTTTATCGGTGATCATCGTCTAATGAGCTCCATTTCTCTTTCTGTAATAGATCTTACATACTTACGATACATTCGCTATTTTTTATTTAACAATCAAATTATTCACTAGAAATAATTTATATGGCAGGACAACATTTGAGGAGTCAGCTGGTATATATATAGGATGAAATTGCCACAGTTTGCAATTCCACTAATTTAAAAGGCTGATTTAAGGAGTTTGGGTTCACTAATATTAAACTGAGCATCGATTCCACATTGTACTTTTCTCAAAATGCATATTTTCACAAAGGTTTTCATAAATGCATTCAGTTATGATTAAAAGTAGAGGCATCTGTTTTAGTCATCTACAAACAAACAATCCCATTCAGTGTTCATTACTTCTCTGCAACCTGCTTCAATCCTCCTATAAAATGTTTACTTTTCTGGATATTTTTCTAGTGCAGGAGAGAAGGAAAAAACAGAATTTTGTGTTAGGCAGGGGCAGGGGGAGCAAAGCATCTTGTTTCGGGATACAATATTTTGTTCCTTTTGTGCTTATGCAAACGATTATGATAAGGGAATTGCGTGAAATGATAGAAGAGAAAGCCCTTACCTTGCTTGGGTAGAGGGTAGCCAATATTGAAATATCTCTCGAAGTACTCCAGAACCCTAGATCCGAAGTGAAGAGCGTGGGTGGTCAGGTTCACCTGGTCGGGGGTCGTGTACACTCGGAACTGGAAAATACAATCAAAGATAATGCAACAATGTCATTAAACTGTAGGATCGTGAAAAGAAGTTTATTCTCTATAAGAGGTCACTGCATAGTGGCAGGTTTTTGAAAAACTGGTTTAGCCCTGAATGATACTCACCGGTTTCCCGGAAAGTGTTGTTGTTCCTTGAAATTGAAAATCGCTAACGATGAAACAGACGAGATAAGTTACCATAGGAACAGATTTCTGGAACTTGGTCACCATCAAACGGGGATCGGATGCGTACCTGTCCGTCAACTACAAGAAAGGAACATTTCATCATAACATGTTTCATTTATAAAGACTAATAGGCAAAAAAAACCACACAGAATAGCCTTAAAGAAATATTATTCCATTCAGCAGGATTTTCCAAAACAATAATTATTATCATAGATAACGAGTCAAATGCTAAATAATAAGACCTAAAGTAGTTCAGAGTAGTTGCATTAGCCAAATTCACTTAGTCTTATTGTGGCCTGCTTTTAATTTGTGATTTTTTTAAAAAAAATTTCACAAATAAATTTACTTTCCTTGTACTAATAATTTCATATTGCGTATTCAGATTATCCGCATCTCTTAGGCACGATTTCTAACTGATTCTGTGGTAATTTATATATGCTCTCTGATCATCATAGGAAAAAAATTTGTAACCGGCTAACTCATAGTAATGGCACTTTTGAAGATATATATATATAGTTTTACTTAGAGCTAAAGAAATAGAAGAAAAAAGTATGCAAAGGAAGAACTGGCTTGGGATTACTCTTCCTTTGATGCAAATCTACGTTGTAGATAATTTTGTTTCTCTATTTTGAAGTTTTTTGACATTGACAATACTCATAATATTAATAATTTCTGTATAAATTATTTTTCGTAAATGGAAATTTGTAAATATGGAGGTTAGAAGTTTCCAGTACTGTGAATGTTTTTCTATTTTCTGGTAGATATAGCAATGGTAAGGGGTCGAGTGACCTTCGCCTGAGATGCGTTTCATATAGTAATGGTATAACCATGGCCAATGACGGTCTTTAGGACTCTGCCTTCGTTTGTACTTCTTTACTGTCATTCATATCATCCGATATGCTTTATTAAATGCCGTGCAACTACACAACGGTTGGGTTGTACGAGAATTCCAACAAAGATTCTAATAGATTTTTTACGTGGGAAATTCGCTTTAATTATCCATAAAATAATTCTCAAAATGGCATAAAAATAGCCAAAACAGTTATAAAAAAATCAAATGAAAAAAATAATTTCAGTGTCCTGATAACCTATCAATAAATGGATTAATTAATATTTCCTTAGCCCTTTTTTTTTTTGTCAAACTAGAATCAAATGCATAACTGTTTTTAAATATTAAAAAAAAATCCGAATGAAATATACATGTTCAATGTTTTACAATACAGAGATAACACCTAACATAATTACTAGGGTATTTCAAGGCACCCGTTTGATGGGACAAGCAATCCTACCTCCACCGGCATATTAGAGAGGGCCACGTGCCCCTCGCTATGAACCAGTGAGACAGAGAAGGTGGCTTTGAAGGAAGGCTCATCGAAACAGGGGAAAGCACGTCGGGCATAAGTTGGCTGGAACTTGGAAGTGGCCAGATATCTGCGGAGAAATAAGAAAGGGACATTTTTAAGAGCTCACCAGGTGTGACTTTGATTATTATTAATTTTCAACCTGACACAAAAAATATAGACACTTAATGTTTTAGAGTGTCCAGTGTGCAACTTTTGTGAAGGACATAGAAGACCTCTGAAAAGACAAAGCGAATCAAAGAGAGTACTCTCTCCTTAACTTCCAAGGGTATCGATCCAACAGGATGTGTTTTGTATCAACTTACTGTAGTACAAAGAAGCGCGCTTCTTGGGCACCCCGGCAGCCATCCAATTCGACACAAAACATTGCCATTATCGGGACAGCATGCCTCATTTTATACCCTAATAATTTTGTGATAACATGCTTCTGTGCCTGAACATAAATAGATAGATAAACGAACATAAAACATCGAACAATATAGACATAAATGTCACATTTTAAATTTCACTTGCCTACCTTCTTGTAATTTTGAATTATCCTGTTCAAATATATATGATGGTTTGGTAGATATGCTCTAAAATCAAATGCTTATCAAGTGGTACATTTAGATAGATGTATAAATATATGTATAGCATTTAATCAGAAGTATAAAAGGTATCCGAAGAAAGCAGACGAAATTTTTATTTCTTTAAATATTGCCCAAAATAGATTTTCTAGACATGTTATAGGGCCTCATTAAATCCTCCTGTTATAGGGCCTCATTAAATAAGGTAAACAACTGTATGATATCACTTTGAGCAGGAGAGCAAAATATTTTTTTAAAAATTACACTTTTATACATCCCTTCTTCACTGAAAGTGTCAGTTAGTAAAATATTCCTCTAACATTCATCAATGCACACTCAAGATTCAACATTTATGTCCACAAAATCCTCTACAACTGCTTAATTTTGAAATTTAGAGGAAATTGTCCTAAATTGATATTACAGTATTTATTATAAAAACGAACATTTGTTCAATGCAGAAAAAGTATTCCATATAAACATTATTCAAGAAGTACATCAATTAATCAAGACTTAACAGAAATCTTCCAATCATCCATAATAATACTCACTTTATGGATCGACATTTGTAACTCCGATTTAAAAGAAAAGACATGAAAATGGACCTTTAAGATAACAGTAAACTGAAAATAATTCATTTAATTCAGCTGTAAAAACTTTCGTTATCTTAGAATGGCAACGCTCTTTGTGATCTAACTGAAAACAAGAAGATAAAAAATACTAGTGGTCCTCATGGCAGCTAAATTTTTCTCATATTATTTTTTACGATTTTAGTGTGTCTTTGTAGAACTGATAGTTTATTAGAATGAGTACAAAAAAGCCTCCGTTTATAATTTTTGATCTGCAAGAAAAAATAACTCTGAGAAGTTCTGAAATGCTGATTCTTGGTTTCTAATAAAGTGATATTTTTCATTAACAAGGAACGTTTTGGAAACGCTGATAATTCATGCTGTTTGTACTTGTAATAATTACTTTGTTGAAAAAGATACAAAGTTTTTCGTATTCTCAGCATCTTTCTAGTGCTTTTTTGTAAAAAAAAATTGTTTTAGTAATTACTAATTACAGAATTATTACTTTTCCGAAGATGACGGAACGTTACACAAAAATTGATATTTTAGCTTATTATAATGTCATAACATAATGTTGCTTTGGGGATGAGGTTTTTGGCATCCGCAAAAATCCGTGCGAGGAAAATAAAAATTTCATTATTTCCGCAAGCATTTCACAAAATCGGCTTCTAATAACATATTGCCATCCCATTTACAAAACCTCTGATTAAAAAAAATAAGTTAATGACTACGGCAAATAAAACCTAGAAAAATGTCATTTTGATCAGGTGATTAAATGAAATGAAATCAATAGGAAATGTGATATTTTTTTAAACATTGAATGCGAGACAACTTTTTGGATCGGTTGCAATTCTAAAGGGACTTATTCAATGAAACAATCGAAATGAATAGAAATATAATTTAGCTTGCATGCGCACGTGGTGCTTGGCCATTCAAGAAATTATGTTCCGACATTATACATTGAAATATGCATAGATTTCCTTTTAATCTTTTTTCTTAAGTTATCCTCGTGCTAAAGCACAAATATATCATTTAAGAAATTAATATTCCAAAATTGTAAAAGTAAAAAATATTAGAATGTAATAACCGGTGCCGATAAAGTATTCTATAGTACAAAACGGCTTCAAGCCCTGCTGGATGCATTTTTGTGGTTTTCGTAATTTGTAGAAAATGCCAAGGGAAAAAGTAGCATTCTCGTTTTTAATTAGCACGTTATCATAATAACTAAATATTCCTCTTTTGTCATCTAATAAGATTTCATTGAGAAAAAAGTAAGAAAAAATTGATTTATCGAGTTTCATCGATTTTGCTTCATTTCGCCATTCTGTTGAGATTGCTCTTTCTGTCTTGAGCAAGAAATCGAATAGACCTATTATATATGAAATACGTAATAATACCAACTAATAAATGAATTAATATTATTATACCATAATGATATTAATTTAATAATAGTTATATATGTTGCTTGCTCAAAATTTTCCTTAGAGATTAAATGAAATATTGAGAGTTAATTAATATTTAAAAAAAGGTTTATTCAAGTTTCGAAAACGTACTCGTCAGCCATCAGTAGCGTACTGTAAGAGAATTTTTAAAATCACAACATAAAACAAAAATACATCAAGCTGTTGCCACAAGATAAAAGAAGTTGCAAATAAAATATGCTTACATTCGACCATCTTGACTTTTCAATTGTCCTCAATTGAATCAAATTTTAATAGAATTTACAATAGCAATAAAACATAAAAATTAAATCTCCTTTTTTACACAAAACTTCTTTAGTGGTTTATACACTGCCACTAGGATCATTGTTGTTTTCATCATCATCTTCGTCCCAACTTTTACAAGCTTTTGGTTGACTGACACGAGCAGTGGTGGCGTAAAGTCGGCCATTTCTATCCTCTAATTCCGATATTCTATAAGTATCACCAGGAAGTATTTCTGTGACAACCATGGGGCCTCGATAGCGTGGTCGAGTTTTTGTTGATTCACCGGCTGCTCTAGGATTTCTCCTTACTACTACTATTTCTGCCTTATCAAAAGATAATGTATCAGATTTCTTTTTGTCATAATGCAGTTTCATTTTTTTCTTGTCCTTTTGTAATTTTTTTCTTTTGTTTCGATTTGTAATTTTTCTGGATCATTCCAAACTTCACAATCATCATCAGCAAATAACCTTAGAATTCCATCTTTAAATCTAGGCACATATCCATGAAGAATCTCAAAGGGTGTTTTTCCAAGAGTTTTGTTCACAGTGTTGTTCAAGTTTCTTTCAACTTCTTTAATTTTTCTATCCCAATCTTTTTTATTAGTCTTTTTGATTAGTTTGATATCTTATTTTCAATTGGTGTTATAATGGAAGATAATATTGCTCTATGAACTCTATCAAATTATGAAGTTCTAACTTCGGGTTCTTCATTTGTGCGGCGCTATCATCTTCATTGGCGACGGAATTGGTAAGCCTACTTTCGACTTCTAGGCATAATTTTTGCAGTTCAAATTCCCGCGCATTCTTACGTTCTTCTATTTCTTCTCTTCTTTTAAGTCTTCTATTTCTTCTTTTTCCTTTCTTTCAATTATTATCGTATTCAAACCTTCCTTAGTGCATTCTTCGTTGTACTCTTTGCTCGCCAAAAAAAAATTTTTTTTTTCAAATCACTCATTTTATGACTGTCATTTACATCTTCTCCTAACTCTTCGGCTTATGTTTTTAAATCGCACTTCTTTGCTTTGGCGAGGATGAAAATTTTCGTACAATTTAAATATATATACTCGATGAATATAACGTACTTTGAAAATTAAATTCTCACGATCTTAACTTACGTACTTGAGCTAAGCCTAAGCAGCTATTTTCATACAAATTCTTTTTGTGAATACTTTTCAGATAAATCCCACTTCTGATTTCTGTTGGCTGCTCAAAATTTTCCTTAGAGATTAAATTAAATATTGAGAGTTAATTAATATAAAAAAAGGTTTATTCAAGTTTCGAAAACGTACTCCTCAGTCATCATTAGCGTACTCTTGAAAGATATAAGGTATTGGGATTTATAGCTACAATGGCTTTTATCCCCCGGTTTCCAGAATTTAATATTTAAAAAATCTTCTCAATAAACAAAAAAACACACACGCACAAAAAAAATTGGAGTTTCACTCAGCTAAGCAGTTCTACTGGTGCACTTTAGTACATATTCGGGATTTCCAATGAAGAGCAGATGTAAAAGAAGACGGAGCATTCTCGTAACACAGAGTGGTGAAAAAGGGACGAGTCACAAAGCAAGGTCACAACTGGATGTGGTCGAAAAACTTAGTAGATGTTGAATTGCTTCATCACTTGAAGAGAAGTTTGTAGATTAGTCTTGTTAGCAGTAATTTTGCACAACACGTTTTTGAAGGAGGTATCTTGTTTATCTAACTGGAGAAAAGTCCACAATTTGTCTCTATAGTATATGTATTTTTTGCACGAGAGAAGTATGTGTTCAATATCATTGATGTTATTACAGTCACGGCAAAGGGGATCACTATGAAGATTAAAACGGTTTAACAATCCTGGAGTTATAATAGTTTTACTGATTAGTTTGTCCAAAACAACATCTTCCCTTCTATTTTTTGACCACGGGGATAGTGCTGCAATGCTAGGGATGTCCCCCAGCGAAAGGATTTACTATTTCTATAATTGTTGATTGTGTTTTGATGCGATTTTTTTTCAGGTTCGAAATTATATCTTCAGGAGAAATCCATTCAATACATGGTGTATTGTCTGTAACTTCTTTGGCTAAGTGGTCTGCAAGCTCGTTCCAAATTATATTTGAATGGCCAGGTACCCACAGGAAGGATATTTTTTGGTTTAGTTTGGTTAGAGTTTCAAGTTTAGACGCTATACGGTGAATAATTTTGGGCAATTGCAGAGTAATATTCTTCAATGATGTGAGCGCTGAGTAACTGTCTGTAAGAATCAAACAATCTTTTCCTGGGACTACAAGAACATCTAATGCTTCAGCAATGGCTAAACTTTCTGCAGTAAAAATGGAATTCACAAGATGGACTCGAAACATAAATTTTTGTCTGGAAGAAAAACCAGCAATTGAAGTGTGATGTAGATTTTTGGATGCATCTGTAGCAATGAAAAAATGATCAGGAAAGTAATTTCGAATGCATTCATTAAAAAAGTTATTAATTTCAGTCAAGAGTAGATTTTTATTTTGAAATTTAAAATCCCTAAGAAAAATTTCAAAGCGATTAGAGTAAATCGTTGGAATTTCAGGTAAGGTGATAATTTGGTTGGTACAAGAATTTAAATTCTTGAAAATAAGCGAAATCTATTTTTTTGTCTTTGATAGTTATTTGAATTTCCTGGTTATTGTGAGAGTGCTCTGATAGAAGTGGAGAATGTAAAGCGTTTGCTATATGCTTAATAAAAAAATCGGGAAGCTAGTCGCTTGATTTTTTCAGAAAGAGTTTCCTGAGATGCAGTTTTCAGAAGAACAACATTCGGGGTCCATTTTGGAAGACCTAAAGCAATTCTTAGAGCTATAGTTTGAATAGTGTTGCATGCTTTAAATTGCGTATCGGAAAATCGGTTGATTACAGTGCAAGCGTAGTAAAAACTGCTGAAAATACCGTTATTTGGGATATTTATAATATATTTCTGGGCAATGGTGTTTTAATGCGAAATTCTTGAGTCCAGTTATATTTTTAAGTGCATGATTTCTAAGGTTTTTGAAGATTATTGAGTTTTGATTCTTTTTAGAAAAAGGAATACCAAGAAATTGAATCGTTTCATTCCATTTTAAAGGGTGTCCATCATAAGAAATGCGTGGATAAATTTCAATTTTTTTCTTGGATAATTCAGCTATTGCACTTTTTTCTGGAATAATTTCAAGTTTCCTATAATTGCACCATTTTTGTATATTTTCCATTGTGTTTTGAATCTTTTTGATGATGATTTCCCAGGAGTGATGGCAACAAAAGACAAATATAGCATCCGCAAAAATAGTACATTCGAACCTTTCCTCCATGGTTTCATGGAAGACGTGCATAAATATTACAAACAGAATTGGTGAGAGAACACTGCCCTGAGGTAACCCTTTGCTCAATGTTCTAGTACCAGAAAGGCATTGTCTCCAACGAATCTGGAAAGTTCTGGATTGAAGGAAGCTGTACAACCACTTTGCCACGTTGCCTGTTATACCAAGTTGTAAGCATTTAAAGATAAGGTTGTCGATATGAACAGAATCATAACCGTTTTTGATATCAAGATTTACACCAACGAAATATTTCTTCTGTTCATAAGCTTCTGTGATTTTTACCTGAAAATTGTAAATTGCAGTTTGGTTATCACTGAAGGGTATGAAATCATGTAAGCTATTTGCAAAAAACTGAGGTCAAGGCAATGGGCGGATAGGAAGAAACTTTGGTTTTGTCTTTGTTTAGTTTCGGAATTGAAACAATTAGAGCGTGTTTCCATTTTTTTGGGGATGTCAGATGAATCAAATTGGTGTTGATATAGTTTCAAAATAATTTGAAGTTGATCATTGTTGAGATTTTTGAACCAGATGGCTGGAATGCTGTGTCAGCTCCAGGAGTAGAATTTTTAATTTTTTGGATTGCTGTCGTAAGTTTCCATATTTCGAATTTCCTGTTGAGGAAAGAATTTGTACAAAAGAGATCTAAAGGAATAGGTTCAGCATTTGTATTTTGATTAGAAAAATGCTTTGAAATTTCTCACTTTGATGTGCTGGATCGCTAATGCAATGATTATTTTGTATCATAATTTTGTTATGTTTAGTGTTTGGATTTGTGTGATAAGAAAGTTTATTTAGAATTTTAAAGAACATTTTTGGGTTACGAGATATTGTGCACATTTTTCCCCAATATTCTCTTTTCGCCTTTTTAACATGAAAACGAAGCCGACTTGCAAATTTTTTGGGTTTCATCCAATCTCTTTGAGAAATATTTCTAATTGCTTTTTTTCGAAAATATTTGTTGAGTTTTTCGTAATTATGACAAGAAATATTCCACCAAGGAGGATAAGATTTATGAGCGAAAGGTTTAAATGAAGTATTTTTAGTAATTATCCTTGTTGCATTTACCGTAATTCCGTCAATCGAGCATTGCTTTACATTATTAAAAATTTCCTGTGTTTGTTGAGTTATCCTCGTCCAATTAATTGTTTTTATAATGCGACTGATGATTTCTATTACCGACCAGGAAACAATTGATGGGTTGTGATCGCTATCGAAAGTTGAATCCATAACAAAACAAGAAGTTTGATTATGAATATCAGATGAACAGAGAGTAAGATCTAAGATAGATTGAGTTCTTAAGGATGTGTGTGTAGGAGTATTGAGAAATGTGAATAAATTAGCCACTCAACAAAATCGTTACTCAGGGATGAAGAATGCACTGCACCCAAAAGAGGGTGGTGCAAATTAAAATCACCGAAAATAAAAGTAGGTGAGGATAGAGAATCAAAGAAGTGTTTTGCTTGCTCAAGATCAAAACCTTATGGAACATATAAATTAACAATGTTGAATTTAGTGTTCTGGAATTGTACTTCGACTGCCAAAAGTTCCAAATTAAAATCTTCTCTAATATTGTTGGAGATTTTTCTCCTGACATGCTATTTAGTCTGTGTGTACGGAAAAAAATTTTGTTTGGGAAGGAAAAATTATCGTTTTCTGAGAGGAAAGTCTCTTGAAAAACCCAAAAAGAAAAGTTAGAAAAAGGAGGAATTGGGAGCCAGAGCTTTTCCCCTTTAGTTCCTCTGCAATTCCATTGCAGAAAGGTCATAAAGAAAAGTCAGAAAAAAGTATAATTAAAAACAGAAAGGAAAAAAATGCAAAAGCGATACGAAAACTTGGCTCGTAAATTTGAACCCAAATTTTGAAAAGGAAGAAAAACAATTCCATGCTTAAGGAACCTGGAAAGAAAAAACAGGAACAAACAAACAAACAAACAAACAAAACTTTTACTAAGCTAAACCTGAAGGACCACCTGCATCCCATTGCATCGGAATGCTCGTAGTTTGAGTCACGACTTTTGATGCTTTTTTTCCCCTATCAGGAGATTTGCTTGATTCTCCTTAATTAAACATGCTGACCAGATTTTTCAGCAATTTTTAAGCAGTTTTTTGAAAGATTTCAATGATCTTATTTATTTGTTGTTCTAACTTCTCAGAGATATTTTTAACTATGGCTTCAATTTTTTGATTTACAGTTTCTGCTATTTCAATAACAGATATGTTTGATTTGACTATATTAGAATAACTTGGTTTTAGGGACTGTTGAAAGAGGCGTCTACCTTCTCCAGTAGTTAGATGATTTCGACATTTAAATTCTAACATTTGTTGCTCCTTGATGAAATGGGAACAAGACTTCGATGTCGCTGAATGCGGACCCTGGCAATTTATGCACTTCTTCGGACTTTTACTTTGGCCATCATAAGTTTCCCCACATGTATGACAGATCTGTTTGGCGCATCTTCTTGTTGGATGCATGAAACCATGACATTTCAAACATTGTCGGGGTTTGTCAACAAACTTCTGGATTCTTTGATTCGTAAACCAAATTTTAATGGACTTTGCCAATGCTGTGCCTAGTATTGTGATGAGAACAGGGGAAGAATCACGGGTCGAATTAGATTTTATAGATTTTCTCATTTCAACTATTTCAACATCATTATTTTGGGTTATTTCTTCAGCCAGTTCATCAAGTGAAGTTTGAGTGGGTGTGTCAAAAATTAAAAATCTGTCGGTCACATTTTTCCAAATGACACCGGACGAAATTGGGATGTCAAGAATTTTCTCTAAGCTTAGAATTTGGGCAGCGCACACAGGATCCGATGTTGTAAAAATTATTTTTTTCTTGCCTTGTAAATTTTAAATTCGAAATATTGCTAAGACGATTTATTTGCTGTTTAATGAAGGATTGAATAAGGAATGGGTTCAGTCGAGGAATTTTAGACGCAGCATCTTTGTTGGACACAATTATATTTATTGCTTCATATTGCCTTTGGCCAAGACGAATAACGAGTTCGTTAGTGGGTTTTCCACTCTTGAAGAAGTTTTCGTTAGTTGACGGATGCATTTTAAAGTTAGATATAACTTGCGTTATTAAAGGGTCATTTTCAGCAGACGAGTCCGAAACAATCAATGTTGAACTACTCAGTTTAGCGAAGTTCAGTCTTTGCACTTTTGAATAAATAAATATAAATATAAGAAATTAAAACAGAAAAGCTTACCAATAGTCCAGATGTTAAAACAAAAAAAGAGCGAAACAAAATAAAATAACCAAACTTTGACAGCACTTCTATAGCAGCAGCGTACTCTAAGAGAATTTTTAAAATCACAACATAAAACATAAATACATCAAGCTGTTGCCACAAGATAAAAAAGCTGCAAATAAAATATGCTTACATATATAATAATATAGAGGATGTTATAAATGCAGACACGCAGAAATCTCAAGAAAATTTAAAAATTTAAAATTATTTCTTGTTCGAAAAAAAATGAAATAAAATTTAAAACAAATTATCAAAATTTAAATCTGGTTTCCCTTGAATTATTCAGTAAAGCTATCAAACATATATATCGTTATAGAATTTCTTTCTAATTACCTTCAAATTCTTAATACCAATGCCAGAAAATTTGTATACTTGTTTTGATCGACATGTTTCAAAAGACATATTTAAAGAAGCTTACTGGAATGAGCTTAATATTTATATTAACTATTACCAGACAGAATATTTCCCAAACAATTTTTAAATAAAGTGGCAATCTCTCTTCATTATATTTTATTTCATATTTGTATCATTTCATGTCGGTCGGACTATTTCAACTCCGATTGCTAATTGGTGAAACATATAGACATTTTATCAGTGGCAAAGTAATGAAAAGCACAAGAACATCTTCAGTGGGATCATTTGCTGATGAATTCTATAAATCAATAAGCCCGAAAGAGAAGCAAGAGCTAAAAAGTAACATAATACGGGCACCGTTTACCGTTGCCACGCCTCTGATTCATGTCAATAATTCTCATTTTTAATTTAATTCTAAAACTTGATGGGGATTTACAATTCTGATGATAAATCGTTATACCATATTACATTTGCGGCGCTAGCCTTATAAGCCAGATAACATCTACGATACTGAAGTCGGCTTTTGGTGTAGTGGCTATGTTACGCGGCTGCCGACCCTAGCGTCGCAGGTTCGTATCGCGACCTTCACGCGCGACACATTCAAACAAACTGCTCCATATTTCAGTTACAGAGACAGATTGCATATAGAATCTCGGATCAACAGAATTTTAGAGGATGGATTCGGTTCAAAGTTAGAAAGAAATCAATATTTTTGGTGTAAATGCTTCATACCAAATTTCTATTTTTTATTGTATTTCTGAGATGCCACCATCACAATCATAATTCCCAAAATCATCTTTTTTATCTCTCTCTTGTGGAAAGGATCTCTCTAAGAAGCGAAGATTCAGCGACATCGAATTTTTTTTACTGATGTGTTTCGTCACAATAAAACTAGAATTCGGAATGGCAACAAATCATTTAAAGGAGATCTGGTGACGGTCTCGAGGCAAATGTTTTGATAACATGCCACTTTCGTCAACACTTTAATTTCAATTCAAAGGATATTGCTTTAAGTGTGTCTACAAATTGTTCTTTAATGACGGTCTCGAGGCAAATGTTTTGATAACATGCTACTTTCGTCAACACTTTAAAATTTCAATTCAAAGGATATTGCTTTAAGTGTGTCTACAAATTGTTCTTTAATGACCAATGAGGCAACCCTTACTTTTTTGTATGTCAATATTTGAAATTTTAAAAAATGCGCTTGTGTATTATTCTTATTTCAAAATAAGTTTACGTTACATTGTTGTTGCTTTTTTCCTTTCCCGTCTGGTTATCAACCAAGATCTTACGTACTTACTCAGAGAGCTAAAGTAGTAGCAGCCATTCTTAACCCTTCACTGCATGAATTAATAAAACGTTGGAAAAAAATAGCTTCACGGAAGAAATAGCTTTATTTAATTATCGATAATACATATTAAGAAAAAAATAATAAAAAAGTTCAACTTTTTTTTTCGGAACCATGTATGGGCTCGCATACACTAAGACAAACTATTACAGTTGAAAAGCGGGTGAGTATGTAGACTCCATGAAAATATTTCTTTTTGTCAAAAAGTACTTACGTTTTACTCTGTTATCGTTTTTTGAAAATAAATCACTCGGCTTTCAATTCTGCTTTTTCCCCCACTTGCACAAAAGGGAGGTTATTTCGAAATGCCATAAAATCACAGAGCTGTTTTTTTTTTGCGTTTTATTATTGTTAAATATATATTTGATATATTAAAATAGTTTGAATTACTTTACAATACTTAATTTGGAAATAAAATGGAATCAAAACTGCAGTACCATACACGGGCCCATGTGCGGTAAAGGGTAAGAAAGAGTCACGAGGCGAAATATCTTGGCACACAAATCTGTGTTTAAAGTTGAACATGATGAGATGCCGAAATGTTTATACTGTACTCGATCGGGTCATTTTTCTCTTTCTACGCTATGGTGTCGAAGGAAGGAAGGAATTTCTAGGAACGAAAAAATCGAATCAATATGCGACAGACTAACCATTTGTGCAACCACATAAAAACATCCTGCATTCAGTGTATTATAAAAGAAGATGTGTTTTATTAATGCGATCTACGTTTTCATTTAGTGTATGGCAGATCTCCATAATATTTCAACTGCCGGATTGTAGTTTTAAGAACTCCACGTCCCCGAATACGATGGCGATCATTTCTCAGTAGGAGACGATGAGCTGCACGCTCGACTAACCTTTCGCAGGAAAGATGGAAAATCGTAGAAACAAGGCCACTGAGAGCTTTTGTTCTTCAAGTGAAATGCTTATCGTTGCAAACAATACTCACCAGTTCATAGTTTTCACCTCATTTGGAGAAGGAAATAAAACGGTTGATTGATTGGTTTCTCTTCTTTCTGTTCATGGTTCCAATGCACTCGATTTGTTTCATTTTGAAATCGGAATTTTTTACTTTTTTTGATATACTTCAGTTTCAAATTTTCTGCAGTTATACTTTATTAGAAATAAAATAATGCTTCAATAGCTCCAGAATTTTATTTACAGTTGATTTTTCAGCTTTAATAGATTGCTTATTTAATATTAAAATCAGTGTTTGGCATAGAACTTGAAAAAAAAATCAATACAAGGATTCACAATATTTATATAACAAAATATATTTTTTGAAGAAATTTAAAAATTTGATATTTTTTAAAGGGTGGAACTGTTATTAATTTAAAAATTAAATACATTTTATTAGTACATTTAAAGCAAAAAAATCTTTAAAAACATGAAAAACGAAACTATACAAAGGTGAGGTATATTAAAATTAATTGTTCCAGAGATATTGTCCTATACAAGGTAGATCTCCAGCTGCGTAGCCTTAGGAGACGTGCATGCCTAACTAAGTATTACAACAAACTCAGCGCTCTAGGCTCACAAAATCGCGTCTCTATTTACTTCAAAAATTGGCGTAATAATTAGAGGCTCAAGAGAAACAGCCCCTTCAGCCAAATGGTCTCTCTTAATTTAGACGAAGATGCTGTGGAGCCACATCACCTGTCATAATTCCCCGACCCAGTGATCAATCTTGACTGTGTCTTTTTACATTCTGACTTACCAGTACATGTGATTAAGCAAATAGATCACCCTGCCTATCTGAGACAAGTTGCTCTTGAGAGAATTGGGGAGATTCCAATTGACGCCAATCAGGTTTATACGGATGGCAATAGAGATTAATATAACCGTTCTTGAGTGGAATTTACATCATATCTCAACGCCAGGACTTGAGGATCTAGAGGAGAAATCCTGCCTACTGATCGGTGTTTCGTAATGAGCTTATAGCCATTCTTGAAGCCCTTGATTCGCTTCTGCTCCCCCCCCCCCGGAACCGAGATTTCGATTCTGTCTGATAGCAGAAGTGCAATACAGCACCTGTCCAGATGGAAAAGTGTGAGAGACAATGTTGGAGTTTCAATATTCAACAAGCTAAAACGGCTTTCCGTTTCCCAGCGGATTCATCTGCAGTGGATCTCCTTGCCATGCCGATCTAGAGGGTAATGAGGTCGCGGACACTTTGGCCAAAGCTGGTACTGCTGAGACCGCTGTGATGTTGGAATCTCTCACCTTTCTGGAGATTCACTCAAAGATTAAACACAAAAATAGAAACGCATGGATTGTCCCCCCAGAGCACCATTGGTACCGATATTCGCGTTCTGGTGGCACCCTGGCTCCTGGCTTTAATAGACAGGAGCAATCGACTCTTTCCCGTTTTCGCAGTGGACATCTTAAAATTTTAACATTTTCAGACACTTCGAAGATCTTCGAAATTTGCACCAAGTTTTCTGCAGTGCAGGTTTCGCCTGATCATATCCTCGCCTAACTGGGACTCTCCATAAAGGATTTGACTGAGGGTCCAATGATGGTGTTGGATTTTTTAAGGTTGAACTACCTCATGGACTTGATCTAGCACTGCTGACCACAGTGTTAATATGTTGTTGTTGTATGCAACAACAACAACAACATATTAAAATTATATTATATTTAAAGGAAACTAAGCAGACTAAATTTAATTAAAAGAATTTCTGAAAACACACTTGTATTAGTATAATATATTATATTATTTTCAATTAATATATACTTTTTAGCTATTTTATTCATTCATCGTTATAAAATTTAAAAAAATCCAAAAATAATATTTATCTTTTTTTTTTCTCAGCCTAACCTTCACGTGGCAACGGAGGTACCATTTTCAAAAAAAAAAAATAATCATTCCATAGAAAAATAATCAATTCGGAGCATTTTAGACTGCTGAAAATAAACGTTTTCAAAACGAGCTGATAATGAAGTGACCATGCCTGGATTTTTATGTAAAATTTTGTTTTCGTTCTGTCAATTATTCGCACGTACTTCTTATAATATTTATTTCATTGACTGGGGGAGGGGAGTAATACGCACTGCCGAAGGTAGAAAAAAATTTATCATTGTATCATCTTTTTATCTGTCCATTTCTTATACTTGTGATGTAATCTATTGAATGTTGTGAAATTTTCGAAAATAAACTCTTTTTTTCCAACATTTTCAAGAATTGAAACTAAAATTCCTGCATTCATAACATTTTTAAATTTTTTATACGATTTTGCGAGTATTTACTATCTGATTTTTAAGAAAAGAAGGATCAAAATATCTTTATTTTTTGATTAAGTAGATTTGTATAGAAAGATTACATATTGCAACTCATGACAAGATTTCAGGAAAATTTCATGGCCGATTACGGTCACTAGAACCCAAAACCACACCGTCGTTAAGATGCCTGTGTGCGTGTCAGTGAGCATATGAATAACAAGTTGTCCTTGTTATTATATGAACAAGGTAACTGGAATAATTTTGTTTGTATTTTAACCGGGTTGTAATGTGTTGTTAGAAATGGAAAAATCTCGGATGAGTTCACAAATGGGACATCTATCTCAAAAGAGGTGCAAATGGAGATGGTGTTAAAATTTTCATTTCGCTGAATTTTCTGTAATATTGAAAAAAAATCCAATTAGCGTCTACATATTTTGTATTCAAAGTTTATCAATAGCTGTAATATTTTAAAAGTTAGATAATAAAAAGTGATTTTCAGTCATTCCCTTTCGTCTCATCCTATCATCAATAATTTATGTTTCAATATTGAAAAAAAATGAAATAAATCATGTACTTTTATTTCTTTTCCAATTTTTGAAGTTGTTTAAATGCACATGGAGTAAAGATTAAAAGTTTGAATAAAATGAATTAAACAAAAAGGAAAAAGAAAAGATTCAATCGCAGCATTATGTAAAAGCAACCAGCTCAAATATTTCCAGAAGCCGTGTTTTTTTAAAATTCTTTAAATATATCTATACTTATAATAAAGCTCAATGTGTTGGCACTCCACAGAGCAGACAGTTCGATAGACAGCTACCAAATTTGGCACGCGCATACCTTGGGCACCGAGAATATGCACCTCGGAGCCTTTTTTTGGAATTTTTAATTAATATTTCAATTAATTCAAAATTAAGTGAAATTTCGCAGTTCTTTTCGCTTTAACTTCCAAAAATATCACAGCACAAAAAAGGTTTTTCAACATTTTGAAGTTCAAAAAATTATGTTTTTAGTGATATTAATGTTTTTACCCACAAATTAAATTTTTATTTGTAATGAATTTTTAAATAAATATTTTAACCTTATTTTTCGACAGTTTATTTAGCAAAAATAAAAATAAAATTTAATCTGCACGTGCACATGACGAGTGAATGAAAAAAGTAAGTTTTTATTAGCATGTTGCCACCATATTGGAAAAAAACCCAAATAAAAATAATAAATCAACTATTATTGCGAATTAAACATATAAAAATGTGATTTTCAGGTCGTTTCTTTAAAAAATGAAACAAATATGAAATGAAAATAAAAATTTAAATCTGCTATCACAAATTTCATGTAACTATGTAAAAACATTATTATTTTTAAATAATTGTTAGTCTTAATTAGATTAAACCATCAACTAGCTTTAACCAGTTTGAAACATCACGTGACTAACAGATTACACGTGCGTCTATATTTTTTTTGTAAATGCTTTCACACTTACACTATATGTATCTATGGATGGATGGATGGATGGACGGACGAACGGATGGATGGATCTCAAAATCGGTCGAGTTAACAAATTTTTGCCTCGAAGCTTTTTCTCCCCCGAATATACGATTTAAACTGGTTTGAAATGACCACATGACTATTGTAATGCACAACCTTTATTTTTCAGTAAAACAATGGGGTTTTTTTTTTCACTCATCTCAAAATCTTCAGAGCTTCAAAACTTTGTATGTTCGCTAGAAAATTTAAAATGAAAGTTTTAAAAAGGTTAAATTATTTTATAATATATTTGAATACATACACCTTTCGATGTTTCGTATTGATTTCCGTTTTCTTCTTTATGCTTCTTCTGGCAATCGATTCTTAGGACCTTGTCCTTCATTGACTCAATGGGAGCATCGGGAACATGGCAGATATCAATACCAAGTTATAACTTTTTGTAGGTGATAAGTCGCCGCATATGACAACCTGATTTATAATTTTTTACTAACTCTAAAAACGAAAATTTTATTTTTCAAAAGCGATTGCCAATTTTCTGCCTATGCATTATGTGGCTTTAAAAGACTCAAGCTCAAACAACACTCTGTTTTCCCATGATAATACGCATTTACAATATTTACATTATTAATTCGATTAATAAGCTTTAAGGCAAACATGTTTTAATGTATATCCTTTCAATTCAGAGATAATTCATAAAACTATAATAATGGAAATATGTGAGTAAAAATGGTCCAAATGAGGGCAATAAATATGTTTTTATGTAACTTGAGTCAATAAATGTTCTAACGAATTAAGAACGTTTAATTTTTATCTAGATCATCTACTTTGAGAATCATATTTAACAAAATAATTTTGAGACACTTATGTTTTAAATAAAAAAAAAATGCCATGAAACTAATGAAATCAATCACCAAAACTCATTAATTTATGGAAATTTGAACGATTCAACAAAAACGGGTGATTTAAGATCACTTCAACGAACGTCTCATGGTATGAATAATACCCCAATTAGCACCAAAAGTTTCTCAAGACTGATAGGCCTAAGACTATGAAAATGTTGATTGGTCTAAACCATTACATTCAACATTTCTTGAAGCGATCCTACTTGATAGCAGAAGACAGAAACGCACATTTATTTATTTAAAACTTGAAAAATTAAAAGTTGTGTTAAAATTATTTTGCACAATATGATTCCTTAGGACCAAAGAACTGTCTAAAATTTAAATTTCCTAATTTTTTTG
Source organism: Argiope argentata (assembly GCA_026289955.1). Lineage (NCBI taxonomy): Eukaryota > Metazoa > Arthropoda > Arachnida > Araneae > Araneidae > Argiope > Argiope argentata. The sequence continues at coordinate 743,928 of JAOUZG010008684.1, read as the reverse complement.
AATTATATTTATAAATCGAAAAAAAGTAAAATATTATTATTGACAGCGTTTAAAACAAAAACATTTAAAAACAAAAATAAAAACTGAATTAGAAATTCGTAACAAATGTTTAAACAAATATATCAAGCTGTTGAGCATCTGTCCGTCTGTACTTTTTCATGCTTGTAAATGCAATAAGTCATAAACGAGTAACTTAACTCAACGAAATTCATTATATTGTCTTAACTAGATATAAAGTTACAGTTACATTTTGATGTGAATCGGTTTGCAAAAAGGCGTTCAAAATATTCCTTCTCAAAATAGATAGTAAAAATAGTAGATACTCGCCAAAGATCTGAGCTTTGTAATCATTACCGTGTCTGTCGTTACATCACATGGCGTTAGTGAACGTCATTCTAAGTATTCGAGGATTTATCCGAGGTCCACAGGTTTATATAAGGAGAGTGGGGGGTTAAGGAAAGGGTATGCTGGAATGTTTCTGGAGGATGGATTGTCTAAAAGTCGAAAAGTTTCGAAAATAATAACTTAGATGAAAAAACTCTATCTTGGACTAACAGCTGTCGAGAAGAATTCCTAAAATGGATTTTTTTTTTCTTTTCAGAATGAGATCAAAGATTTTAAATTGTCTTCTTATCGGGAATGTTATAAACTACAATGCTACATAGATAACGACCAAGTAATAAAAAAAAAAGCTGTAAGGATCAAAATGTTGAGTCGAACTATTATTAATGCTAAAAGTGATACATTTTCAAATCACTGTATTGCATCACTACATCACTGAAAATCACTGCTAATCGCATTGTCTTGAAATGATGGAGAAACCAATCGGTTCCTTCGCTTTCTTTGTGCAGCGAAAGACTCACGTCGTGATTAGCTTCATCGTGTAGACGCCAGGGGCGATGTGCGCCTTCCCACCAACGGCTCCGACAGATAAGTGAGCGCGCGGCAGAACGTGATTCTTTGGTGGAATAGGTCTCGGATATCGAAAAAAAAATCCACAAAGCATCTCAGAGCTCAGGCCTGATACAAGCGAATTTTATTTCTTTAAAAATAACGGAATATTATTAGTATTAACTTATTAAACATAATGACAAAATTTAAGCAACTTGCAATATATGTCAAAGAAAGAATAAAGTATTATTAAGGATTTTTTTTCTAAAGGTAAGATATACGCTATTAGTAGAAATAGAGAAATTGAATGAAAATTAGATTCTTTGCTCCCCCCCTTTCTTTTTCCTATAACCTGTAACCGTAATAGCTACTTTCTTAGGTCAGTGCTGTACATGCGTATATAATAAGGAGCATTCAGTATAACTTTTTTTTTACTTTTGATTTGTTGTTTTATGAAAGAAATGGATTATTAATTCAAAAGTGTTTTTTTTTTCTCATTACATCTTCAGTAGAAAAAGCAAATAAGCATTTCAGATTGTGCGAGAAGCTCGTTATTTTCGTATTTTAGAATGAAACTATTATTAGCATTAGATATCAAGACAAGTTTTGGACTCTACAAAAAAAGACTAGAAGAAAGAAATTTGATTGGATTTCAGTGCCTTATTACATCAGTGGAAGTAAATAGAGCGCCGTTTTCGGGTCTCACCTTTAGAGAAAACATACAATCATTGCAGAAACGGATGAACAGTCATTAGTTGCAGCAAATGGTCGCATTTAATGCTGCTGGTAAAAGCCACTCAAAACATGCAGATATGAGTGGCTCTAGAATGTATATAATATTATATAATGAAACAATGCTTATAATATAACAGTGAATGGATTAACTGCCATTTATGATGCCTGATAGCTATTAATTTACTGCTGTTTAAGCTATGTATTTAATTCATATATTTCTTGAAATTTTGGAGTATTTTGAGCCTTTCTGAACCTCAAAATAACTATTAGAAGATTAAAGCTTATAAAATATAATTCCGTGTAATTCAGCTTCTCGTAGTGGACTGGAAATTTGATTGTTGCAATGCCGATATTTTTCCAAATTTTAAAAGTAATATCAAGAGAAACTTTTTATATAAGTTGCCCCAAATTAAATGATGAAAGGAAAATAATGCTATGTTTCAAGCATGCAAAGTTGAAAAATTATCTTTGTTTCAAACTCTGGATATAATTAATTCTGGATTTATACCCCGAGGAATAAAAAAGGAATGGCCTAAGAAACTGCTGCACCACACTTTATTGGTAAGAATTCGCTGAAAGTTTTTTAACGACAAGAGAATACTTCTTATCAATTCATTCGGTTTCATCTTGTGACGTCTGTTTTAAACTTTTTAACGCTAATGGTCAATACAAGATCGAGTTCATAACCTTTGTTCGGGATTCCTGCGTCTTTATTTTGTGCCTCTATATGTATGTTTCCTTCACATCTGTCAGGTAATTCCGTAAATAATCGATAAAAAGTGGGAATTCTCTGAATTTGGGACATACGGCTAAAGAAAAATTCTGATCCGAAAAATTATTGCTATCGCAAAGCCGTGGAATTAAAGGGATTCTGATATCGTACCTAAATAGAGAACATTTCATCAAGAATTTCATTTTTTGCCTACACGCGAAAGAGAGTCTCCGTCATCGTCTGACACGTCTGGCTCGATGTAGTTTGATTCCATGAGCAAACCATCAAATCTAGTATATTCGAAAATTAGATATTTATGAAGATGAGCGACAATATCAATTGTCAAATTGTGAATACTTTCGTACCTCTGAAGAAATTATGATGACCACAGTGTTCAAAGATCAAGGCACATTCGGATAATAATTAACTAGAAATACAGTACTCTTTTCAATATTTTTAGACTATTTAAGTACGTTCGTACTAAAACGTAATGAAACATAGAAAGAAATTTATAGCTGAAATATAAATTTTTTAAAAAATGGCATTTTTAACTTTAAATTCCCTATTCTAGCATTTACCTTTTTTTTTTTTTCAAAAATTCGCAACTGAAACATGGTGAGCATAAAAATATGATCATTCCAAGATTACTCATTTAAATATTAATAAAAAAATGAACTAAATTGTTTTTTACCTTATCTCATAGCTCTAGCAAATTCAAAATGTTTATCGTAAAAATGTAGGTGTTCTGTTTCCTTTTTCGCTTTTCTTACAGATAATTAACAAAAAAGTGTAGCTATCCTATTTGAAAAATTTAGAGGAAAACGAATTTAAACCTAATACTTTAATATACACTGTGGAGAAAGAACTATTTTTCGTTTGAAAGTAGAAACTATGCTTCATTTTGTAGTTATTCCTTACTTTTCTCCGGTTTAGTAAAATAAAATAATTCAAAGAAGTGTATTAACTATCTCCGAAAGATCTCTAGAAATTAGCACTCTTTCTAAATAGACGTACAATTATTTATCATGACATTGCAATAAGTCAAAATTATCTTCATTCGTAACAATGTATGTGTATATATTTCAAAATAATGCCTCGTACAAGGGGAACAATGCTAAAAAAATGCTAAAATATAGAATAACTTAAAGTAAAAAATACTCCCTTATATGATTTACGTTTCGCTTTTCAATTTCCCATTTCTATTAAAGCATCTCCCATCTGAGCGTATTAGGACTGCAAAGCAATAAGCTTTCCTGCAAGAGATTAGTCACTCGTCAATTTTCAGCCGGCGAATGCTCGACCGTAAAAACAGATGGGTGGATTCGGATGTTTCTGCATGGAAATGGGGATCGTGGAACATTTCGTCACCGTTGGAGGTTGGCAGAGCACTGCAGTTGCGCAACAGATACGGATTCGCTGGAAAAAGAACCTTCGTCACTGATCAGTCTCAAGTGTTTCAATCTGGTTTTGAAATGCATGGTATTTCTGGGAATCCTCATTCAATACAAGTGAATAAATCGGCCAGCGATGGCTGCAAGTGTGCCGAAATGGGTTTTCCGCTAAAAACATTGGGAGACACCTTTCGTGATTAAAAGTCAGTTTGAAACGGCGGTTTCCTTCAACGGCAAACGCCTGCTATTAATATGATTAATTCCTAGAATAAAAAACTACAGGAAAATTGTTAGTATTCAAAAAAACATGGTTTCGATTTAAAACATAATTTTTAGGGTAAATTATGCGCTCAAATCTATAGATCAGAATCCTGTTATTAAAAGGTTGTTAAATGATGAAATGGTGCCTTTGCTTTAATTTACACTGAACAAGTTTTAGCTGTATGGGAAAGAAATTAAGAATTATATAAAATCAATTAGAACGTCTACCCAAATTTTTCCTATGATAGTCCCATTTTTAGTGAATAAAAGCATTATTATTATCAAGATATCCCTTCTAATACTTCAGAATATTTGTAAACACAACCAGAAGAAAAGATTTGGATTTTTGTATCATGCCAACTATATACATAATTTCAATTTCATTTCTTTACAATACTTGCTTTGGGGTCCTTTTCACGTCGTAATCCTAGAGGCATGAATGAAAAAATAGCGATATGTCTCGTTGAGAGAGCACGCACGAGGTTTTGGATTCAATGTACCAATTGGTTTCACTCCCTCCACACTCTCGTGCAATCTCTAGCGAATCCTGTGCTCAAATGCCGAAAGCGGTCTCTCGTCAGCGCAGCCCCGATGGAAGCAGGATGGCCGGACAGGAAGCACGGCGAGCACGGATGTTCCCCGCGAAACCGTCCACTCGAAAAGGCCCATCCGCTGCAGCGAAAACTCGAGCAAAAAAAAAAAAATTAAGAACCAACGCTGAAATCCACTTACTGACTGTTAAATGGGCGATTTTCGAACGGCCTACTCTCCAAAAGAACATTTGAAAACCGGGCGAACAAGAAAATTTGATTTTTTTTTTCAATGTCTCTTTTGTTAGGATTATTATCATGTCAGAACAGGATGTTGTTTTTGGAATGAGGCTTTTGGCGTCAACAAAAATGCGTGGGCAATGAACTGAAATTTTAATATCTGCAGGACCATCTGAAAAAAAAATCAGCATTTAATAACGTGTTGCCATTGCATTTACGAAAACTCTGATTAAAAAAATAAGTTAATGACTACAGTAAATAAAACCTAGAAAAGTGTCATTTTGAGTACGTGATTATGTGAAATGAAATAAATATGAAATGTGATATTTTTTTTAACAATAAATGCGAGAAAAAGTTTTTTGGATCGTTTGCAATACAAAAGCGACTCATTCAATGAAACAATTCAAATGAAATAAAATATAATTTAACTTGAACGAGTACGCAGTGCTTCAATGAGGGTTCAATGGGATGAGGTTTTAGGCATCAACAAAAATACGTGGGCAAGGAATTGAAATTTTAAATTTCAACTTTCTCAAAAATAGGTCTTAAAAGACTCAAAAACATAGGTAAATGGTTGCAATTTCGAAATAAAGACTTATTTGATCTTCACTTTTCCACTATTTGTTGAGATGATTTTCTCAGCTTTTTTAACTCTATGAAAACTTTCTTCAAACTTGAATAAAAATCTTTTTAAAAAATAGTTTAAACTGTTTGATGAATCCATACGTTTGCAAAATCTCCCACCTTTGGTTGAGATGTTTTCTTCAAGCATTAATAGAAATCTTTTTTTAAGTAGATTATAATGTTTAATTAAGTGAAACGTTTTCAATGATTGGCCGTTCAAGAAATTATATTCTGACATGGCACATTAAAATATGCATAGCAGATTTCAATGTGTAGTTTTATTTAAAGTATAATTTACATAACGCCCGGATGACAATGCACAGAAAAAATTTGCATAAAATACAAAAACTTCTACGAAGAGTAAATGAAAGCTTTTAAATTGGAATGGGCTCTCAAGATGGATTTTTAATAATTGGTCATTTTATTACACAAAATATAATAATTTGTTAATTGATTACAAGAAATACTGATTACAAGAACACTGATTACAAGAAATAAATAATTGGGAAATAAAATTTGAAAACGAAAAAAAACTTATCAGCATCGTATGCATTTTTTAAAAATGAGTATGCAATTCGTATCGTATAAATTGCATCGTATGCAATTTTAAATCCTTCACTTACGATCATTGAGGGGAAGATGTTTATATTTAAATGAATACTCATTTTTTTTCTTAGAATAAAGATGAATACCTGTCTGTGTGCATATTGGCATTCTACAGGTTAGATTGTTTGGCATAGATTTACCAAAAATTTTCACCTCTGAGCAGAGCCATTTATTAAAAATTATATTTTTTAATTAAAAAGTAATTGAAATGTTAGGCATTTTTTGGGGTGGGAGGGGATGATAACTTCAAAAAACATAACTCCAATTTAAACTTTTAAAAAATCTCCTTTTCAATTAT
>JAOUZG010008684.1:715935-737240 GCA_026289955.1 Argiope argentata | reverse complement strand
TATATAAAATTTTATAAAATAAAAATAAATTTTAACTTAAAAAAGCACTTTAAGCTTTCATGAAAAAAATTGGCGTTATATCAACCTGTTGCCATCACGCTGACAAGAGCTCAAATCAAAAGATTAATACTGCCACCTGAACCTAGAAAACCATAATTTTTAACACGTGCCACTACGAAATAATATAAATTAGAAATGGGATATTTTCTAGAAAATTAAGTGTAAGAACAAGTTTTCGATAAGTTAAAATATCTATGTCCTTAATTCAATAATCCTGTGTTATTTATAGAAAACATGGTTTAATATATACACAATTTCCACTCTAATCGGATTCCAACGATTAATTTCTAAACTGTAAGTAATAGGCTTACATATCTAAGAAGAAGAACGGTCTAAATAGAGTAAATAATCACATTTTATGTAGGTGCAGTCAAAGAATGTTCTACTCAATTTCGATTTTTTAAACTTTTATACAGATTCTCGTTTCTATGAATATATAAAATTACAAAGAAAAAAAGTCTATTCTGGAGGAACAAAAACTTTGAGTTCTGAAAATGTGATTATATATTGTTTGTGCAACAAGACATCAAAAACGTCAGTAATCAAGCAAAATATTCTTGAGCGATTAATTTAAAAAAATTGCCTTTTAGTACTTATTACTAATGCTTTAACATATATTGAAACATGAGATTTTTTAACATGATAATGATGAGACCGGCATTCTTTCTGTAAATCAAGGCATGCGAAAATCATTGAGTGCAAAATGCTGCAGTGGATGCAATCAATTTAGATGGAACAAAAAACAAATGATTCAAGCCTCAAACATTATTCATTATGATATTTCTGAATATAAGTTAAAATCTTTTTTTTTCATTTAGCACACATTTTTAATATAGCCTTTGATATATCATTTTGTTTTTGTTTAACCTTATTTTGAGGATTTCTAGGCCCCAAAATCAAATTCTAGGCCCAAAATCAAATAATGTAAGAGAAAATTCCCTATCACCTTCTCATTCCGGGAACTTCTAAATCAGAAGAATCTAGGTATTCCGACATGATTTATATCACAAAAGCATCGAAATCATTAATCTAGGTTTTCTCATTTTCATCATTTTTTTATTTGTTGGACGGGGGCACAAGCACAGATAATTATACACAAATATTTGCATATTTCATTTTACATATAGGAATTTTTTCTACAGCATACAACCATCTTTGGTTCCGTTCTAACACTTCTCAGAAAAACAAACCCAATAAAAAGGGTTTTTTTTATTCTGCTTTGATTTCTGCTGTCATGGCAATAATGGTCATCATTTCCTCTGGAGAAATCACATACCGTTGCAATTCGTCAGACTGCGGTTTCCTAGAAGCATATCAAAATCTTTCAACGCTATCGGTTTTAGCAAATTATGAAAAATTTTAAAGCTTCAATGGAGAAATTATTGAGAAACAATTCAATTTAATCCTATTTTAATCAAAAATTTGGAAACATAAACAAAAATAGAATTAAATAAAAAAATAATTTTAAAAAATTGTAGAAAAATACTAAGAAAATATGCATTATAGTATGCTTTGGAAAGATATTTCTGAATAAAGTAAATAGATAGTCACATCGTTTTCCTTCCGATATTCATATCCAGTAGCAAAATAACCTACAGAATTCTATAAACGCAATCATTTAATTGTACTTCGGAGACAAAATAAAATGTAGGGAATGACGCCCAAAACATGACACCACGTCTCACAATCGACCCACGCAAACTCTGCAATCTGACATCAAAGGCGTGGAACTCAAAAAAAGGAGGATTGCAAATTATGAAATAAAGAGTTGGTGCATTTTTTTATCAATAAATTTATGCGTAGTGGGACAGATGCGTACACTTGTTGTGCGTACCAGTCGTAAAACTGTCAATTAACGGTCTTGTTTCCAAGGCGGTTTTGTTACTGTTAAAGGATCACTTCTAGAAGAGGTTGCAACATTTTAAACGTTATCTTAAAAGTGTCAGATTTGGCGAAAGTTAGCATGGTGTTTAACTCAATTTGGAATACTTAATGACTTATTGTTTAATACAGTATAGTGCATTTTAAAATTCATTAAACAAAGTTTCCACTTTGTTTCCGATGAAACATGAATTGCTTTTAGATGAATTTAGTGAAAAATGTATGAGAAAAATCAATGAATTTCTTCTCATATAAATACTGCATCCCCTTCGAAAAAATAATATAGTTTTTAGAAAATACTTTACTTTACATAAATTCCACGATTTGCATTAAACTAAAGAGTTTCGTTTTCATTAGTTTTGATTTTGTTTCTTTTTGATTCATTTGTTTAATTCAATGAGTTCGGACACTGAAATCTATGTTATTTAAATATAAGTTGTTTATTAAGTTGGAAGTATAAATAAATAAGGTTAGTATTATTGAAATGATTTGTAAGACGGAATTAAATACAAAAGCTATTCTTGATATGCCGTAAGTAGTAAAAAAAGCTTTCATCCACGGATTTTAATTTTCAATGTCATATAAGTTTTTAAAAACCCAGCTTCACAGTGGAAGTACCATGACAATTTTAAAATTTTCTATTTGTCATCGTAAAATAAAAAAAATATTAAAAAAAAACATTTTACCGAAATAAATTTTAAAATTTTAATTTACACATCACAGTAAGAATTTTTTTCCTGCATTTCTAAATTTTTCAGATTATTCTTTCTGTTCTTCCGGATTTATTCGATTTCTTTTTCAATTTTTAATTTGAGGAGTACATTTCTTTGTTACATTTTTTGACTAATCACTTTCTTTTGAGGTTTGTCATATTTAAATACTTCTTTATCTAACTAGAATATTATGTTTACTTATCTGCATATGCATTTAGTGATTAATAGTTATTATAAGTAGTTATTATTCTTCATATGCTTCCTAAACATTCTACTTTCACAGCATGAATGGAATATCACGAGAATACAGGATTTTCAATTAAATATCATGAAAGACAAAAGAAATCTCACTCAGAATATTTTAAAATAATATTCAGTACAGTGCCACGTTATAAAAATGAAATAAATAGTTAATGGATAAAATTTTAAAAAAGTAGCAAAAAAGGGCTTTCTACCATATTATTACACAATTTTCTTGTAATGTAACAATTAAAATATCTCGAATTTCAATTTTAATTCATAAAATAACATAAAAACTGTTTCAGGAACTTAATAAACTTCCAGATAACACACACGCACGCACACGCACACACAGAGAGAGAGAGAGAGTGGAATTTCTAACACAGGAGCTTATGCTTTAAATTTGACAGGAATCTTCAAATTTTTCGTTTAAAATTATTCAAAAATTCAAGTGTAGAATATTCTGACTTTAATCTAAAAATTTTAATTCACAAAATAAGATTTTCTTCCAAAAAAAAAGTGAATAGTATATATATGCGTCTATCTGCCTATTTAAAACATAGACATTTGAAAGTAGAGATAATAAATTTAACACAAAGATATTTATGAGAAAGTGCAATTAATATTTGGAGAAGTGCATTTCAGTGACACATTTTTAGAATTGAATTTTGTTATTTTAGATTTTTTTTATTCATAGATTTTTATTTAAGAACTATGTTAAGTACAGTTTGACACTGAAGGAATAATGCTGATAGTTGATATGATTTGCAAGCGTTCTTAATAAATTTAGTCGCATATTTTATACTTTCCACCTTTGGCCAACCTTGTTTGTCAGCTATGATTAATGATTGATGAAGATTTCATTTGTCCCCACCACAAAACATTCTTAAATTTAAAATTTTGATATACATATTAAGTATGAAAAAAATAATACGGTAAAAAATTTGATATCATAAAATTTTTTTAATTTTAAAATGTTGTAAAAATTATTTTTATTGTAAAATTTTAGAAAGGTATCATGGGAAAAAGTCAATGTTTCTGTTAATTTTTTGTTAGTTAAAATTTCAAAACAAAAAAAAAATCTTTTTTCTGGTCTTATTTGTACAGAGCCATTACATGCACACAAATACAAAAGTTTTTTCTTTGTGTTTAAGCCTCAAAATTTAGTTAAAAGGCCAATACTTTTCCTCGCCAAATACTCTTGCCAACAAATAACATAAGTTTTAACAAACCTAGACTAATTACTCCCTTCCCCCTTTTTTTCAAAGAGCTACGCATGATTTATTATACTTTTACGACCTGTACGCAAAGAAGTTGTACGCATCTGTCATACAACCCTGCTAACCAATTTATGAGCCTTTTTTACTCGGTATTCCAACGGTAAACATGGAGTCATTAGCCATTAAAATAATCTGATTTCGTGTAATTCTTCTGAATTCGTGCAATCGTATAATTCTTGGCGATTAAACCCTGACAAGCGTCTCGTAATTTCTGAAAACTAGATCTGAGTTTCAGACGCCGTTTTACTTATAGATTGAAAAAAAAAACGTGACACAGAATTAATCTTGTAGTCTCAAAATCACATACCAAATTTGATGTATGTTATTGAGTTATCGTGTTTACATATTTTAAAAAGGGCAGATAGACAGACGGTCAACGCCTTTCTGGATTTGGTTCAAAATTTGATAGGTACGCACCTATTAGATGCTAATTATACGTTCTATACTTCTTATACAAGGAAGTAAAAAAAGAGTAAGCGGATAAAATTTGATACGCAGTCGTTGGAGCCAATATTTGTCAGGTTTCAGAACAAATCCGCCATAGATTACACTCTTTCTGAGAATACATTAGCACTGCACCTTCAAAACGCAGAGTTAGATAACTGAACTTTAATGTGCGGTTTTAATTCTAGATTTGTGTCAAATTTCGTAGTCAATCGTAGTAGTAAGCAAGAAGAGATGTAAAACAAAACAAAACAGGTGGAATTACACTTTTATAACCTGTTTGCTGACTGGTTCATTAACCAATTGATGAGTAGATGATACGTTAATAGCGAATTTTTAGAGTTCAAGATAGCTTTTAAGAATTTGCTGAGATACCCACCAACCACTGAAGGCTTCGCATTAAATTGTTTTTGTTTCATTTGTTCTGTTATGAGAAAAATATTCTTCCTACAGCATATTGCTTATGCAGAAATTAAAGAAAATTTCACCGTATTTAAGACTTAGGTGCCGGAGAAGAAATTCGTGCTCAGATTTGAATTTTACGGAAATAAATCTAATTCATCCCTATTTTTAATTTTTAATACAGTAAATTACTATTTCACGGCATTCAATAAGTTTTCCTCTAAAATTCATATGATCAAATCTTTGTTTAAAATATTGTTACGAGCGGGCGAGAACCGTGTGGTTCACCGAGGTTGGCGGCGTTTGGCGAGGAGCTTGGCGCCAGACGGGTTGGATTGGCGAAAGGAATATTCTGGTAGCCGCTGGACCTTTCACGAAGGCTTGAGCTTGCTCGCTCGGCTATATAAAGGACGGGTTGCCGTACATACAAGTCGCCTTTTTAGCTCACTTTTAATTTTCGTCACATTTAGCTTACATTCCGTCCTCAGATATGGAGGAGGGCGGTTGTCTTGATTCTGCGGATTTTGATATGGAACTTGTACAGAGTGCATCTTCGCTATCCCTGACTCGTCCTTTTAAGGATTTGTCTTGGAAGGGGACCAAGGATAAAGGAGACGACTAACAAAAAGATTTGCCTAGATTCTACTGACAAATTGGGTGACCAGGAAAAATCCAGCCCTAACCTCTGCAAATGTGAATGGTACCGTAGAGTTAAAGAACTTCATAAAACTATCTACGCTTACACACGGGAGATCGAAACCTACAAAATGACGGCCGTCAAAGCCCAAGCAGCAAGACCTGATATGAAATTTTATTACGATAAAGTCACCAACGATATTCAACGTACAAAGGAGCTACTATTGCAAGCAGAGGATGAGCTCAGTTCTGTCTTATCTCTTGATTTCCTATTTAGCAAGGATGAAAGTTTTAAAATGTCCCCCAGAAGAAAGACCTCGAAAGCTAAGGAATCAACCCCAGCTGCTAATGAAATTTCTCTTAATGCTAATGAAATTTCTCTCAATAATCGTTATGACCCCGTAAGCTCTCTTCCAGATGATCCCCCTGTAGAGGCTCAGATTGGACCCATAGTTAAAATTCCCCTGTTAATGCTAAAGTTTACCAATGAGTATAGCAAAATTCTTGAGAAAATTAATGAAAATTTTGGTATTAAAAATAATGTCCTCGGTGACAATTTCATTAAAATCTACCCAGACTCAGTTGATAATTATAGAGCAGTTCAAAAATTCCTCAAAGAAAATGAGAACGAATTCTACGTAATTCCTTCCAAGGCAAAAATGTCAGTTAAAGTAATTATAAAAGGACTCCCAATACATCACTCTATCTCTGACTTTGAAAGTGAATTTAAAAACCTAGGTTTCTCTGTTAGTAAAATTACCCGGCTATCTCAATTTAAAACTAGGAGACTCCTCTCCATCTTCCTAATTGAGTTAAACAAGAACGATCAGGTTGAAGAGATCTTTAAAATCACTAGTATAGGATACCTTAAAGTTAATATTGAAAGCTATCGAGGCCATAATGCCATCTCACAATGCTTTAATTGAAACCTTTTCAGACATATCGAAGCTAACTGCTCTCTCAAACCTAAATGCCTAAGGTGCAACAATGATCACCAAACGAGAAATTGCTTCCTAAAAGAGAAAGTCAATAACCCAAAATGCATCAACTGCGAGCAGTTCGGTTACACAGCAGCTTATCGCGGATGCCCCAAGTTTCCTAAAATTCCCTCCCCGCAAGTAAATAGAATTAATCACTTCAAATCGAATTTTGTAAAGTCTAACAACTCTTTCTCAAACATCCTTAAAACTAGTCTCCCTCAACAACTCACAAACCCTGTTAGTAATCACACCCCAGCTAATCACTATGGCAGCTCTGAAACTGATATTGCAGATATCTGTGACCTCTTAAATGAAATCAAAGCCCTTTTCCTAGTATTTCCCAAGCTCAGGCAAGCAATCCGTGAAATGAAACTATCTACTGTTCCCATGAAAAAACTGTTCATCCAGTTCAATTCCCTCTCTCAAGCTCCAACTCCTTAAAAAACTCTTGTTTCAAGTCTTTTATAGTCATCTCTCATCGCAAGTCCCAGCCAATCACCAAGAAGCTATCGTTCTCATTACGCCCTTCTCCCCATGTTAGCTCAGTGCTTCTTTCCAGTCCAAGCCAGTTTCCTGTCTGCCGCGCTCCAGTCAACATCTTCCAAGTTCGAGGATAAGCCCCTGCCGGGGCTAGGCGCCTCGCTAAATGTACTCTTAGACAGAGCTCTCACATACCAGAGCAACTCCACTGCCAGGAACTTCAAGCACCAGTAGAATGGGGATAACCTTGTTTCACAAGGCGAGTGCCCCAGTCAAACCTTCAACTATCCCAAGATGAAGGTGGAGTGAGTTAGTTCGTTGAGAGTTTTCTCTCGGAAGAGAAGCGTCTCGCTGGAATACAGGATCAGTGAGCTGTGTTTGCGTTTGCTGTTAACGCTGTGTTATTGAGCTCGCTGTGACTTACTGTTTACTGTGCTATACGATAGCTGTTTCGCAGTCTGTTTTTATTGTGCATAAAGCTTATATTTACGCTGTAAGTGACTGTTGACTGCTGGATAGTTTTTATCAGAAGTTTTACCTTATCTCGTCCTCCTGTAAATAGCTGTAAATAAATTTGTTTCTGCTGTCCTCAAGTAAAGTCCATTCAATCCGAACCCGCTACGGTAAAAAGTAACAATATGATAATCTGCTGATACTTACAGTACATTACACCAGTACTGGTCTCACTTTTTAAATAACTGTTTTATTTTGTGCTTATACTGGACAAAATTGAAACACTTTAAAACACTACTCCTTTGGTGGCCAGTCGTTCATCCATCATCTATATTTTAAAGATAATTAGCAAAACTAAAGAATCATCAAATACAGAAGGACCCAAACACAAACCGAGTATTGATTTCAATAATTTTTATTTCATGTTATAAAAAATGCCGCCAATTGTCATTTGAGTTTCATATTAAATCTAAGAGAACCCTTTCTCAGCTACTATCTATTTTAAAGAGATATTTCAAAAGTTTAACTTTGCAGATCTTTATATGGTGGATTTTTTTTTGTCAGAGAGCCAGTCCCTGAAATTATGTATCTAATGTACCGACTTTGTAACATTTTTCTTGCGGAAGTTCAATGTTTCAACGAGAGTCAAACGCCCTTCCACATCCATGTCTGAGAAATGTTGTGAAAAAAAAATCAAGGAGCTAAACGAGACAGCTGGGCAGATTTCATTGAAGAAGCTGGTTTCCAGCATTTTGAAATCATTACTAACCTCCACTGGAATTCAAAACAATATTGTCTTTTTATTTTAGGAAAACGTGTTAAAATTAATTGAACATCAGCGCTAGCTCACCCGACATTTAGTTTAGTTAATATTACGCTTCGTTTAAAAGCGACCCTAAGGCTGTTTGGGGGCGATCCTCGTCAAATTGAAGCACGATCAGACACGATGATGACATCTCAGCTGGCACCCACCCCACCAAGCCTCACATCCACCAGCGGGAGGTCATTTGCTCCTGACGGACTTCATGTGCACCGGACATACACGACGATTCTTCGGCGGAAGGGTCACGAACTGAAACCCTCCTGTTCCGAAGCCGAGACCCGGTGAGCCTTCACACTCACAGACAAGGGTAATTCTCAAAAAGCGGAAAGATAAAAACGAATTTCTCGTCCCTTTTCTCTGACAAATAAACAAAATATCAAATGGTTTTGTGTTATAAATACAACTTCTTCCTAACAACTCTGGTTATGCACGGCCCCTTCGATTTTCGCAAGTCCTTTCTAGACAGTATTGCGTAAGTATTCACGCTAGAAGAGCATTGCAACTGGCTATTTTTCTTTTTGCCACTACATTTCAAAGTCATATAATCAATGATGTATAATCTGTATGTATAAGCTGGTAATTGGTGAACTCGCTCCTTTTTTTAATAAACGAAAGAAAGTGGATTGAACAAATCATGTAATTTGAACACCAAAAGTGAAAACCTGTGAAAAAAGGAAATTGCAAATTTTTTTAGATTTATGCCTTTCGAAATATTTACTTCATCATATCTGCTTCGCTGTAGTGAAAAATACATTGATTGTACTTTTGATATTCTTGATTGAAAAATTCTCCAAGTCGAATGATTAGAAGCTCAAAATGTTTCAAAATTAATTTTGAAAAAGCGAGTTGAAAATTAAGCTCTTCATTAAAGCTCTATATGTAAATTTAACAAATATATATTGCAATAAAATCCAAATTAGTAAAAGTTGTAGAAGTCAAAAATAATTACATTCAAAGTGTATTTTGAAAATTTGGGCTGGTGTTTTTAGGCAATTGAGCCGAAGAATGCTATCAAACATTTTTAAAAACAAACATTTTAACGTTTTAAGCGAATTAAGAATTTATAATGACCAAATCAAGTAATTATATGATGTTAATCCAAACCCTTTTAGAACATTAGTAGTAGATTTATAAAATATAGATAAAATTTTTGGACAAATGGAGGAATAAAGCTTGGAAACATTCCTGGCCTATTTGGAAAGCGAAATCAAAATATGATAGTTATCAGGTGTAATTCATTTGAATAAAATAAATTGATCTAAATCTGAAATATCTTTAAAATTTTCTCCAAGTTTTACCATGTGTGACAAGGGACAAACTTTAACAGATGCCTAGATAAAGAGAAAATCGTGGTTTGTTTCGAAAATAATGTTTAAAACAAAAGGACATTAAATTGATTCCTGTGGACAAATTTTATAATGTTTGTTTATATTTTTAATGACTACCGATCACAACACAACACCGCTTCATGCCCCTGCAACTATAACCACCTGGTTATTTAAACAGTGTAATGGGCATGAAGTGGAAGATACAATGAAAGTGACTGCTGGTAAGCGTCACACAATTATCGGTTAAAATTTCATAAAAATTGGGGATTTTAGTTTTGAAGTAAAGAAAGCTGGAGGCAATGAGCTGTTTGGAATTTAAATGGAAAGTGGCTTTGTCTAATTAAGCTAGCTATTGGATTTGTTTGAAATTACAAATTTCTGAGAAATATTCCAAAAATACAAAAGAAAAATTTAGGGACGAGGACAGAAACAATAATAAAAAAGAAAAACACAAAAATAAAAAAATGATCTGTGCAAACACAAAAATAACAGAAAAAGGTTTGGATTTGTAGAGCTACTCTTATAGATAATGTTCTTAAAATTTAAACAAATCTCTGTTTTCTTCAATGTGGCGAATCATTCTTCGAATTTTCAACCTGGATCCTTGAGAAGAGGCAACACTACGGAACCAAGCACGTTCTAGTTCTGGTGTTGGCTTAATCATATGGAAAGAGGAAGTCAGCAAACATTCTGTTGCGTAGTGGATCGGCTCAGCATCAAGATTTCCGCAAGGGCAGGACGCATTAGGGATCAGGTTAAAACGTCGGAGATATGAAGGGAATGGTCCGTGAAAAGTAAAGAATAGAATATCTCTCCTTTTCCAGTTACTTGGTATAAGTGAGACTTTAGGGAGAATGTTGAATGTAGATCGTCCCGTATCACCGTCTTCCCAATCTTTTTGCACTCCTTAATCATTTTTTGCTTAAAGAATGATTTAAGGTAGGATTTTGGTACCTTAGTGTGGCATTGTTCCATGTTTTGACTATCAATCAGCTAAACGGAGACTTTTTAATCCTATGCAGGTGTTCCACTTTTACGAAAAAGTCTGACTTCAAAGATCCTCTCTTCAGTCCAGCGCCAGATTTAAACTCGATAGGGTCCTGAGGTACGGTTCCTTTACAAGTGCATTCATACGCTCAGCACATAGGACACTTGCCCACTCCGCCCCCTTACGCCTCAAACTATATCTTCTGTAGCTCACATAAGTCAGAAGCTGATTCAATCGAGAATCCTTGATCACTTATGCATTAAACAAGGTTTTTAGTCATTTAAATAAGGTTCTAAATGACATGATCGACATGGCAGATGTTATGCACTGGGGCCCCAACATGATTAAGAAGTCAAATAACGTTCAGAAAAATAGTAGCGGAAGGGAAAGGAAGAAGTTTAACTGGAATAATCGACTGAGTAGAAAATTTACGGATTTTATAGATACATTACACTTTGGTGAAAGGGTCCAACATATTATAAACTTAAGATAAGTAGTTTCACTGTCATTCATCTTACTTATAAGATTAAATTGCAAATATTATTTTAATCATTCATGCCATAAAATGATTCATATTATTAGATCTAATTATGTCAATGTCAAGGAAATAGGTCTCTGGGTGTCAAAAAGAGAAAATTAGAAAAGAAAGAAGAAAAGCTGATTTCTTAAAGTCACAAATAAATCTGTTTTCTTGTTTACGAAGTAATTCTGTCAGGAAATTTCTTCTACTTCAGAAGTTACAATTCAGCCACCAACTGAAGATGCAAATTCCGCGCGTATTGCTCCATCTTGAAAGGAAAATACAGAAGCGGTGAAATTTGCTGAGCAATCGCATATTTTTATAAATGTTATTGAATCAGAAAATAATGACGGAAACTACCGTAACAAATGTGAATATATGTGATCTAGGCATAAGTGATCAAGGTGTAGATGATACTAGGCGATCCAAGTATTATAACTGATAAATTTAGAATGTTTTATGTAAAAACCGGACCAGTACAACATAAAGGAATTTCCTCTAAGAATGCTGAAAGTTGATCATTTTCAACTACATACAACTTTTATAAAATGCCTAAAGCCAAATTTTAATTACTTTAAAAATGCATTACTCTGTTTTTTTATATGCACAATGTCCATAATTAAACGACCCAAATTTAAAGTGGTCTACAGGCGTCGCCCACTATTGTTCAGAAAGTTATAAAATTTTGTATAGGGCATAATGAAAATATGGGGATTTGTTTGAGTGAATAAAAAAAACTTGTACAAAAACTTGCTCTAAAGCTAATTTTCGAAGAAGAGATTTGAATGAACGAAGATGAATCATAAATGCAAATTTTTGTCGAAGTCCTGCAGCATCTGTTATAAAACCTAATAACTTTTGTTGAGATTTCGATATGTCGCTATTGCTAATCAGAATGTCCTTACAATTACCAGATCGAGCTTTGTTGGTTAAATTATTTTACCAAAACAGCGATTCCGCAAAGGTTGCTCTACGGAAATATCGGACTTTGAAAGGGGTACGAAAAGGTCCATTGGCTATTAAAAATCTTCCATTAATGATTGCTAAATTTGAAAAAACAGGTTTGTCTAAGGTTCGTTCTGGAAGAAACACAAAAATCTGTTTCTGCAGAGGCAAAAAAGAAAGTTGTGCTTCAAGTGGAAGAGGACAGAACTTCGAATGCAAAGGATAGGGCCTGTGTCTGAAGTGTGTCAGATGCATTGGATATGCCTCGTTCAACTGACCAGAAGATCATGCGGAGTATTCTTCAGTATTATACGTACAGGCTTCAACTTTTACACAGGTTGCTTCCAAATGATTTTGACATTCTGCATCAGTTCTCATTTCAGTTTCTTGCTCACTTTGAGGTTGATTCTGCACGACCGTGAAATATTCTCTGGACAGACGAAGCTCACTTTTATTTGGATGTTTCTGTGAATACTCACAATTGCCGAATAAGGGATCGAGAAAATCTTTAATCAATCAATCTTACATGTCCCTTTGCAGTTCCCAATAGTAACGGTGTGGTTAGGGTTTTCTGCATTATTTATTCTGGGGCCGTATTTCTAGGAAGAGTTAAGTGCGAGAGGTCGGGTAACATGCTCGATCATCAGACAGCGATATACATCATTAATTCAGAATAAAATTGTCCCGGATTCCCAAGCACGTTAATGTCTTTCGAGCACAATGCTCTTGCAAGATGGAGCTCTTCCACACATTAACCGTTGTGAAAAGCATGTTCTCTATAATCATTTTACAGAAGAGTGTTTCATCAGCCGTTGCTTTCGTGATCTGTGGCCTCCCCGGTCTCCAGGCCTAAATCCATATCACTTTTGGCTTTAGAGACATTTAAAACATCTGGTAAGTCGTGATAATCCAAAAACTTTACCTGTTTTAAAAAGCAGCATCTCACAGCATTTTCTTACTATTTCCCAGAATACAATACGGTCAACCGTAGAACATGCTATCCAGCAATTTCAAATGGTAGTGGGAAATGATGGTGGTCATGTTGAACACGTTTTATTGGAATTAAATTTGTCAAAAAAATGCTAAATGTGTAATTCATTTGAAAAATTATCCCTAGTGCTCAAAGTTTGAACCATCTTTTTTATTATTTGCTTAAACAAATTCTTATCCCTTTATTATGCTCTATACAAAATTTCGTAACTTTCTGAACTCTAGTTTCGCCTGTAGACAATTTTGAAGAAGTATCGATTAATTTTGAACATCATGTACTATTTTCCAAAAGAAGACGAAATGCATAATCTATATTATTTATAGATGTTTATAATAACTGGAGAAAGCTGTCAGCTATATTTCAAGTGATCATGAGTGTTTTATTTGTCACTTTAATCCATTTGTTACGTGGAAAGAATTACTGAAGTAACTAAATTAATGCTAGACTATTGATAAAACAAATTAAGATAATATAAATAAGAAAAGGGAACAATTTAAATTACTATTTCAAGGAATTGAGATTATGATTCGAATTTTATCTCAATAAATCATATAATAATCTTCGAGGAACCCATAAAATAACAAAAACGCCTCAAAATTGAATTTTTTTGTTTATTCAAATTATTTAATAAATGCGACTGTACTAACGACCGAAAAACAGAATTTTAAAAATTGAAGAAAAAAAAAGAAACACATAAGAATTAAGCGCATAGATCACAAGGAGAAATTATTCATGAGTTGAGAAATGAAATCTATATTAATAAAAATGGATCACGAATTGCGTTACTAAGCTCAAAACTGAAGAACGGCTCGACCGATTCGGCTAATTTTTTAAAAAATATTTTCGTTCAGACATGAGGATGGTTCTTATGAATAGAAAAAATGAAAAAGCTGCGAGGAAATTGGTTAAAACTACACTTTTCTTACTTTCCACCAAAAATCTTCATTTCCTTCCCCCACACCAACTAAGAAAGATAGCAGGAAGTAATAAATTATGATTTGTTTAGAAAGAAATACACAAAGTCAGTTGGTTTTCATTTATAGATAACGGGATGTTTAAAAAAAGAAAGAAAATAGCTTTTATTATTAGTCTGTATGGATATTTAATCTATGCCTGCTCAAAATAAAGTCTGGGCAGGGAAGAAAAAAAGAATAACAAAGGGAAAAAAGGGTTTGTAGAAAGAAAAGTATTGAAGAAAAAAAGGATAGAAAAAAGAAAAGAAAAGACGTGTGTGTGTGTGTGTGTGTGTCACCATTATTTCCTCTGTGAGCGGCATTTTCCAAGCTGTTTTTAAACTTTCGCATCTCTTGAAAACGAATTGTATCTTTATTTGTTTATTGTGTTTACAATTATGAAAATTTGAATCTCATTATTCTCTAAAAACGTTGAATTTTAGACCTTTCCCTCCCCCATTTAAGTAAAATATCAATTCTGGGGCAATCATTACACGGATAGAAAGAGAAAGATGAGTAGTACAATGAACAGAGCAACCGTAAAAAATAATGCTAAATAATACCATAAATGAATTATATGATTATCAAAATTTGTTTGATTTAAAAATATTTTGGTGAAAAACATGTTATGAGACACAGCTACATAAAATATTATATGAAAACTTTAGCGAGTATTAATACTGGCGAACCGACTGGTCGCCAAAGGCGGCTAGTCCTTAATAAAATTGAAGCCGATATAAAAGCGGTCACATGCTACAATATCCAGATGGATTGTACTCCTGATATTATCCATCGGGAACAAAATTCAGACATCATTAAATATGCAGATTTTGAAGAGAAGAAATTAATTACAAATCATTTATAGAATTTATTGAAATAACTAATGCTCTTAGAGCAGGACTTGTAAAACCTTTAATGAAAAGATTAAATAAGCTTGATTTAAATAGGAATTACAAAGGTAACGACAACGGTAGCAATATGAAAGAAAAATATAAATGTGTACAGTCTCGAATAATTGTTCTAAAGCCTTAGGAAATTTATGTGTCTTGGTTGTCACACAGTTTATTATGTTACGATGTATACCCCTTCGAGCAGTATATTTCATTAAAAAAATTTAGAGACATCAAGTTTTATATGGTTTATTTTCTTCATTTACAAAAAGATTGTAAATTCTACAAAATCATTTAAATATTGCTCTGAAGCCTTTAGGCGATACTCTTTCCGAAACCAAAATAGATTCGGTTAGAGCAATGCACTGTATGAGTAGATTTGTAATGCGCCAGCGGAAATTATTAATGCAAATGATGATAATGCAACGGTGTCCGAAGGTAAAGGTCTATTGGATTGAATACAAGAAATGTCATTTGTCGTAAGTTTAATTGCACGGTTTAGTATTAAACCATACTGTTGTCCAAAATTAATATTATTAATAGACTATTTCAATCAAAACAACTGCTCTCGACTCAGCTTTTAATTCAACCAATAAAATTAAGAAACAAAATTTAAGAACAAAATGTAACGTTTTTAAACGAAGGAAAGGGGATAGCACGTAATTTGAATATTTCTGAACATTTTACTAGAAAACGAATTCGAAAAAGAAAAAAGATTATATTCCGAGATAGTAGACTCAGTATATGAATTTAGATGTTATTTTTTATATTGTTACTATTATTGTATAGATAAAAGAACTAAAAGTATTTCAAATTAATCGTTGGAATAAAAACTTTAATAAAAACACGACTCGGAAAAAGGCCTTAAAACCATTATCAAGTTTATAATAAAGATGCAGATGAAAACCTAATCCTTGGAACTGGACGCTACGGCATTCGATTTTCATTTAAAGGAATGCATAAAACGCACAGGAGATACTTCAATGCGCACTAAATAGTGATTGTAAATTATTTCTAAATGTGTTCATTGCATTAAAAACTCTTCTCTGCGTTGCCGGTCACCACTGCAGAGGCCGACGGTGGGTTCCGCAAATTGAAATTTAACAATCGAAGAATTGCCTTCTGTCAAACATGTGCACAGAGCGCTTAAATGCATCGAAAAAGAAATTGCAAAAAATTGCAGTTTTTCTAAATTAATTAATAGAAAAAAAATCACGCATTAAATAAGCATGCAATAGCCTTATACATGTTTGTAATTTTTTTTTACTTAAAAATTAAGCCTCAATAGTCATTTTTTGCACTCAGGCCGGTTATTATTATTATTATTATTATTATTATGCCGGCTCTGGTTACAATGGCGTGAAAGCGAAGCGGATCGGTTCAAGTGTATTCTAATTGCATCCATTTTTAATTGATGTTTTCTTATCTGAAAGCTTATTCCCTTTAGTCCACCCAATGGTTTTGTTTTAGTTCATGATCCTCAGAAAAATAAACGGAGATGCTTCAATCGAACTCAACAACGAACTTTTCATTGTTGCGATGTTACTGTTTGGATGCGATGACGTCGTCTTCAATAATATTCGCCACCGGGTCGCCAACTCCGACATTAAGAACATCGCCAAAAATGCACTCACAGAGATACAGCATTCCCAAACTTGAGGAAACGTTTATATTAATGAGTTACCAATAGTTGCTTTCATCAAAGAAACATAATTTATATTGCGAAAAAAAGGAAAAATAAATTGCATTAATATGAAGGTAGCTTGCATCATATATTTCTACGATTCAGTATCATCACATATGGCAATTAGAATTAACTCTCTGGTGTGCACTAAATCGTGAATGGTTCTCGCTTCCCAAGAAAGTCATATTTTCGATGACTAACACATCTTCTTCGTTAGAAATTACCGAATTTATTCCTGCTAGTGGTTCTGTGGTTAACTAAATTATCTGTATTATTACGGCTACCTTATCATCCTAGGCGAGGTGAAAGATATAACTCATTTTTATGACTACAGTTATAGTAAAACATATATTGCAATTCAATATTTATTTGGAGGGGTGGACCCGATGAACGAATGATGATTTTGTTTTATGCACTATTAGCTAACTTTGTGGTGCCCCTAAGAAAACTCAAGATTCACCAAATGGTAAATCCCGCTCTATTTATCATTTACAAGGTATATTTTAAACTATTTTCATGCTGAGTTTCTATATTACTCGAGGCATTATTACAAATTTTATTAATATTAAATCATTTTTATATCTTGATTATTTTTTAGAACAAACACCTTTTTCACACAAAAGTGTCGACTAATATTTGTTATCAAGTCACTTACCGAAGAAACATTAGGATCGGAATTCCTCCACCCTCAGCCTAATCGTCCACTGAAACAAGGATTTTATTTTCAATTTTAGAAAAGCTATATTCCCTTTAAAATGAAGTATGTTTGATGTGTGGTGGTATTTCATACTTGCAAAACAATGCAACACCCAAGGACCTAAAATCAATACTAAATTATATTTTGAAAAATTCAGATTTCTTATTTAAATTTGCATAATTTAAAAATAATGAATAAAGCATTAAAATTTTCCGTTCAAGTCCAAGCTTGTACCAGTAAATAATACGCTATTCTGCATCCTGCTCCTTTTACTTCATTTTCTTTCTTTCTTTCTTTTTTTTTTTTTGTAAGAAAAATTAAAATTTGAAAGAAAAATTTTACGTCACTTAATTTAGACTCAAATTTAGTCAGAGATTTTGCAAGTTACCCACACACACACACACACTCTCTCTCTCACACACACACAAAAAAAAGGTAGAATCGTACATATAAATTTAAAACTGATGATGCAAAACACCAAAATAAAAACAAGTAAAAAGAATGTAACAGTTTCAAATAGAAAAAAGAAGAATTTTAAAAAAGTTTAAAATACCTGAAACAAAAAAATCTATTAATTACTTATGATCCTAAAAACGCTAACAAATTTATATCTTGTAGTGCTGGTCAAAATCATATAGCAATTAATTTTTATCCTGTTAGAGCATGACATTGTTTTGGGAATGAAGTTTTCTGGTGTCAACAAAAATCCGTAGGTGAAAAATAGAAATTTTAATATCTGCATGAGCATCTCAAAAAATCAGCTTTTAATAACACGTTGCCATTACATTTACAAAAGCACTGATTTTTTTAAAAAAGCTAATGACTACATCAAATAAAATCTAGAAAAATGTCATCTTGAGCTCGTTATTACATAAAATGAAATAGATATATGTGATATTTTTTAAACAATAAATGCGAGACAGTTTTTTAGGATCGTTTGCAATACTCAAATGACTCATTCAATGAAACAATAAAATGAATACAAATATAATTTAACTCGCACAACCACGTGGTGCTTGGAAAGTTCAAGAGATTATGTTCTGACATGATACATTGAAATATGCATAGCAGATTTCATTTTAATTTTTTTTTACATTCAATTTATTCAACAAATAAAACCTAAATTCTTCCTCGCCATTATTAGGAAGTTACTGGCGGGTTACCCTTTTATCCACCATCGTGATTACTTTCACGCATTTCTGGATCATTCTGCGCCAGGTGTCTGCGCATTTGTTTACGTTTTAAAGTGTCATATGAACTGATTTCAGTCTGTAAATTTCATTGAAAAGGATAAATACAAACAAAATTCCAAAGTATTCGGAACTGTTTACAAAATCTCAGCTTTATGAATAATATTTTAATTTATTTTCATGGGTTTTGAGTGAGGGAAGTAAAATGAACGTTCAAGAAAAAAAAGGTTCCAATTCAACGGAATGTCCACTTACCTGGTATCGTTCCGTCCATTCTTGTACCTGCTCTTATAAAATCCAATAATCGTTCCGTTGAGTGTTCCTGTAAACTCGTACTTGAGCCTGTACCTACCGGCCCTTACTCTTTCCTCCGTTGCTACTACGAAATACTCGTGGGGACTGTACACAAACTGTTTCACCAATGACACCTCTTTCTCTGATCGGGCATCCACCACCCGGACATTCCGAACACTCAGCTTGTATGCATGCACGACGAAGTGCCTCGTATCCTGGGTGACGTTGGTCGTGATTTCCACGGCACCAGAAAAGGTATCTGTGTCCAGATCAGGGTGAAGCAATAGATCGTAGTGCAAGGGAATAACAGTTTTCGAAAGGCGAAATTCCAGCCATGGGCTCTCTTCTGGCTGAAGAGTGTATCCGGTCGCGTCAGCCTGACTATCCGGCAGGGGGGAGGATACCACGGGAGGACTTGGTGAATTAGTAGGAGGACCCCTGGAAGAGATCTTGTGACCAAGAGCGGCTTCTTCCAAAGATGTTTCATGATGCAGTTGTCCTTTCAGGACGAAGACAAGCAACCCCACACTGAAGATCAACAGAACGAATATGACGACGGCGAAGACACAGGACGGTTGGGCCATCTTGCTCAATAGAGTTGTCCTGTGTCTGCAGGGGTAATTATTCTCTACTTATTATGCGTTTATAAATCAACATAGATATTTCAATTAATGAGATTTAATTTTAAAAAATGTATATTGTTTTAAAATTAAAAAAAAATGATTTTCTTTCTTCTTCAAAAATGACTGTTATAGCTGTTAAGGAGAAGCTCTTTACTTCAACGATTTAAAATTCAGAAAAATATTCCATAATAACAGCAACATTCTATGATTAACAACCGTTTTTCAGAGCACTTTTTTTTTCTTTCATTACCAGTAATTTCAGGAAGTTCCTAGAAGTTGAAAATATCTTAATAAAAAGCTGAAATATATTAATATATATCTATATATTATCAATTGATAAGCATTTCACAGCAGTCGACGATTAAGTTTCAACGATAAATAAAACGTGCAATTGTGAATTTTCTAATAATGAATTCAAAATATCTGAGCAAATGTTTTGCCGATCACATGCTGATTTTCGATGAAACGCAACTGGAAATTTCTTCACACAAGTTTTTATAAAATAAAAAAACAAATCTGTCAACAAATTTTGCGCTAGCTGATATTTTGGATGAAAAACAAGAATATGAACGTTTCTGAAGGAAAAGAAATTGGAATGTTATGAAATAACTTCCCAAATATCATATTGCATATGATTTAACATTGATCATTCGATTAAATTTCGGAAAATTTCAGCACCAAAACACAATTAACGAAGAAAACAAAGTCAGAACTTCAATTGAACACAGTTATTGCACTCACTAATTTCGAATAACTTCAGTTACAACTGACAATAAAACGCAATAAAAACTTTTTTTCGCTCCTGAATGCAGTTGTTTTGATCACTAAAGTATATCGCTTGCTCACTTTGATTGGCTGTCGTTCGAATTCTACAGATTCGGGATGAATGAATCAACACAGAGTATGACGCAGAAAGGGTTATTCATCAGGTTAAGCGGTGAAGAAGCTTTTAATTGCACATAGTCATTGCACTCACCTCATTTAAATAAAATCCCTTTCATCCAATAAATTAAGCACAACAAACATTTTCTTCCATAAGAGCAAGCGTTCAACTTTTTCCTTTTAAAGGAAATTATTTTTGTTGTAAGGAAAACATATCATTTCATGACTCTAAAAGTGCGAAAATTCCTTTTATTTCCACACTTTCGAATTCCGCAGATAGATTAACGAGTGCCTGCGCAGGCAGCCTGATGACCCCGCAGTTTCACCAGCGATCAGAAAATGCGCGGTCGGTCACATCACCTAACGGGTGAGCTAGTTCTGCATTTGGCATGCACCGACTTCCCCTCGACCCGACAGAGAAACTGGGACGACTCATTGGCGCTCGCCAAGGTTCGCTTTTATTGCCTCAGATTTCTGCCAGTTGAGGGCAATTAGTGAAAAGTGCTCGCTTGGTTGAACCTGTCTTTTCCTTGCTGTGACGTCACTCTAAGGGACTTCGTTTCTTCCTAGAAAAATAATCAGCCTTATAAACTTCAAAAAAATAAATAAATAAATATTTTTGAAAAAATTATGCAATATAAAGTTTAACAGGGTTTTTTTTTTTTTTTTGTCCTTTGGAAGTTATAATCAGTGAAATACTCTTGGTACTCCAACTTTTAAAACTAAAACACAAAGGAATAAAATCTGGCTGAATTATAAAGTAAATGTCAATTTAATGTCCCACTTTATCGAAATATTTATTGCCTCATACTGCTTAAAATAGTGTTCTTTACTTCGTTTAAGCCAATTTTTCTATTAGATGTATATGCTGACTGTTTGCGAATCACATGTTGGGACCCAATTAGAGTGGGAATCATATATATATATA
>JAOUZG010008684.1:629682-714493 GCA_026289955.1 Argiope argentata | reverse complement strand
ATATATATATATATATATATATATATATATGTGTGTGTGTGTGTGTGTGTGTGTGTGTGTGTGTGTGTGTGTGTGTGTGTGTGTGTGTGTGTGTGTGTGTGTGTGTGTGTGTGTGTGTGTGTGTACACACATCATGAAGCGTTCTAAGATAAGCGTTAAGCGATATACATCATTAAGCGTTCTTCAGGGGAATAAATTAATTGAAAATAGTACAAATTAGTGTTAAAATTTGCATAGAATTTCACATGCAATTCAGAGTCCAATTAGTGCATGGCATGAACAAATGCTGCGAACTCATTATTCGAAATGTGATCTCTTTGCATATTTCAAGTAAGCGTTTAAAAAATGTTGAAGACTTTAACTAGCTTTCACCTTCGTATTTGGAAACTTTTGGTGATCAGATCTCTGTCACATAAAACTGTTTTATTTTCAGAAACATCTCTTTTAGTTCATAAATTATGAAATGGTCTGTATTATTATCACCCTATGCTTGATTGGAGTCGTTTTATTTCTTAGGAATAAGGGGGATAAGAGTTTGGAGGCACTTTCTTTTTAATCCCCTAATAGTCTACTGTAGGGTACAAATCTTACACGCAATGAAGCTTAAAAAGTAACAAGTCTCCCTAAAGAAAGTAAGTGCTTTCGACTTGGTAGCATATATAGTATGAAATTATCGTGTGCACATACTTTTTAGGGATGAGAAATTTTTTCATATATGACAAGCCAGAGATACAGTTTATTTATTTCATTTTAGGTAAGTAATACACTTTTTATCTCACCAACCAATATGGAGCTATTCCGGACTCCTAAAAAAATGTTAAGTGAAGCTGGGATAACAGTTGCGCGGTTGGTCTGTGTTTTGTATGAGGTCAAAGGGGAGCTCCGAGTCATAATTAATAATCTGGAAGGCAATCTTCAATTGTGGATATTTCAAATAGAGTCATCTGTATATATATCATCCATAATAAACTCTAACAAAAAATAGGGTTCCTGTCTGGCGAGATCAGTTATTACAGCACTTATGTCCATAAATTAAAAATAATGCAAGTTCAGAAAAAAAAAGTCAGAAGCAAAACAAATGTGACTTATTTTTAAAACCTATTAAACAAAATATAAAGAAAAAGATGCTCTATGTTTGATATCATTAATAAAAATTACGATTTTTTTTGCTCCCTGAAACAAATTATAGAAAATAATTTTAAAAAAAACAATTTTACATGGTTAATATGATGGTTAATACATCGAAGTCCTCCCAGACTATGCAATACATTCCGTACAACCCTAGGCATACTGAGTATCAAATTATCGATCTGGTTTTGGGGAATAGTACACCACTCATCAAGTAATGTTCTCCGAAGTTCCGGTAGACATATAAAAGGTAGTTAATGGGCTGCAACTCGTCGGCCAAACGTGTCCCACACATGCTCTACTGGATTCAAGTCCAGTGAGAGTGCTGGTCAGTCCGTACGGGTGATGTCCTCTGATTGAAGGCATTCGTTTATGATGTTTGCACTTTGAGGGTAGGCGTTGTCATCCACAAACACGATTTATGTGCCCGAAACAAGCGCACATGTTGTTCTAGAACGTCGGCCTGATAGATTTCGCCTGCCATTGCTCCAATCTGAATATGCAGGTCAGTTCTGGAACCCAGAATAATTCCTCACGAAACTAGCAAACCTGCACCACCATAATCTCCATATTCTGTTGGTGATAACCCTCTCCATATGAAAGTTCGGCTAAAATCAGACTGCAGGCTAAATTTGGACTCGTCGAAAAACATCACACAAACCCACAGTGGCGGTGTCCTCAATGCAGGCTTTCGTCTCCAGACTAATCTCAGGTGGCAGTGGGTTAGAATAAGTGGAACGCATCTGGCATGCTTACTTGACCAATCTGCCTCAAGCGCCTGTAGACGGTCTGCGGTGACACTGTCATCCCAGTGGCTGAATGGAGCTATCGAGTCAGGACTGATGCTGCGCTCCTTCCGTTCCTTTTGACATTAACTGACAAATATCGGTCCTGATTTTATGTTGTAATTCGGAGGAGATCTTTGTTGTAATGTCTACTCACATTACCATCTTCTTGGAATCGTTGCCAAAGCCTGGAGATGTCACTCTGGGCGATTCCAAGTTCCTCGGATACTTCCAGCTGGGTACGCCCACATTCCAGACTGTTGATAACTTTACCAAGTAAAAAATCATCCAAATGCCTCCTTTGTGTCATCACTATGCGGTCACGGCATTGAAAGTATTATAAAGCGCTTGTGAAAAATTTTGCTTCTTTGCCTGTATTCATTATACTCGTCGTCACTCTCGTCATTGTGTTGTACTATTGATGTCATCTGGCGGCTTCCTGCAATTTGCATAGGATTTTTGAAGATGTTTGTAGCCATTTTGCCGATGAAATGTGCATTTGAAAGCTCGTTTCCCAAGTGACTCTGAATTATCCTTAATTTATGGACATGCGTGTGCTTCAAATTAGAATAAATTTATGGTTAAGAAATACTGTGAATAGATTTCAGTGCCGAAGATTTCCTAGATTTCTTTTCTAATTTTTCTTGGCTAGTTAACTGAGGAATTTATTTTTGAAATAGTTCAAGTTCCCCTTTTTAATTTGTATTGCATATAAAGACAGAAAGCAATACAAATGGTTTAAAATGTTAATTTACGATGCAACCATTTGTATTAAAAGAAATTCATTTTTTTCCTGCTCGATTACCTTGGTTCTAATCCTCGTATTAATAGGGCCATTCTTTTCGCCATGTCTTTTCGATGTCGGCTTTTGACATTTTTCAGTGAAAAAATGTTACATGCGATCCTATGTTTAATGGTAGCTATTCATCTCTAATGCATACCGGCCCAACTTTAAATGTATCTCCCGAATTTGGCAACCCCCTCTGCAAACATCGGTACTGATATTGTAGCGATGTTTTCTGGCGCCTATTTCACTTTTTTTTTTTTTTTTTTTTGAATATCAAATTAAGAAGTATAAAATTCCTAACATTTTAAAGCTTTTTATTTTTCTTTAAATTTTAATATTTTTGGAGATAAGGGTTTTAAACTACTTTTTCGTTTTCTTTAATATACAACCCCCTGAATCCTCAAATCGGCATGTTACTTACATAAAAAAAACTTTTAAGAATCTGCCTTCACTTAAAAAGAAATTCATAGTTAAAATATCTTTTATTTTCATTAATTTTTTTAGTTTCCCCCCATTTTTGGACTCCCTATGTTTTTGGGATTTTTACCTCCTAAACGCCGTTTGGGACCCTATTTTATGCCAGGATATTTTATCCTCGATGTTTACTTTTACTTCTCTGAATTTTTCTGCCGAATTTGTCAATATCCTGTATATATAATTACAAATCTGTTTTACTGCTGGCCTACATGGTTGGTATAATTACTGGAAATATCTTTTTACAATCAGCTCTCTTGAAATCTGATTGGAAGTTGAATAAGTGATCTCAGGGTTCGGAGACAAGATGATAAATACATGTTATGATCAACCAGAGCAACCACCAGCTAGCCTCACGCTCAAGCACTTCAACTTCTCCCTGTAACTCCTAACTGCAACTGCAACTGCGAACTTTGGGCGCCAGAAAAAGCAGAGAGAGTGAGAGAGCAGTTACGAACGATGTGCTGAAAGAATCCAGAAGGGCTTATGCCCAACGATGCTTTGGCATCAATGTCTACCCGCTTTAATTGTTTGTCATTGTCCCTACTTGTTGTGAACGTCCCCTGTTTTTATTAAAATATTTGTCCAGATAAACGAGCCATTATTGTGTAGGAACAGCTCACCATCAACATTTGGGGGCTCGGCCTACTTAGTCCTAAATTTTGAATCCACCCCTAGATTAGCCGCCTAAAAAGAACAAGTGTATTCTTTGCGTGTTCCTAATACGAATAAAACTGATGGAAAACCCAGCTTTTGGAGATTACATTAAAAAGAATTAAGACGAAAGTGAAAATAAAGCTACAACCGACGCCGGAACGACGAAAGCGAAAGTCCAACGTTCAACTAAGCTGTGAGTCTGTTCCAATATATTTTATTATCTGTTGTAAAGAAAGTTTTCAGAAGGATCAAGATTGAAGACATTCCTTTTGTTGCAACTTTTTTAATAACTGCTCCGACTAAAAATGTTAAGTTGCTTTTTAAAATGATATTTGATGATAGCATCGATCACAATTCACGTCAAAAGTTACGCCATTTTTCTGGTTTCCCGAAAGATTTTGATTTGACAAAACACAAGTAATCTCTGTTAAAAGATTATAAACTGTCTGATTCAATAATTGTATGTAATAGTTTAAATTTAGATTGTTCTGGCTCCGAAAAAGAATTAATCGACAAAATATTCGCTAGCCTTGCAAATATATCGCTTTTAAAAGATTCATACGAAAACGAATTCTCAGATGAATTATTGCCGGAGATCCCGCCTAATCAAAATAATTCTTCGCGTCATAGTATCCAAGGTCATGAAGATAAAAATTTCGCTTACGCAGCCGAAAGCGTTCTGTCAGCGCAACAGTTTTATTCAAAACGAAACGATGATTCATTTTTGTTGAAAGAAATAATTTTGACTTAAAGACATTTTTCAGGAACTGATACTTATGGAATTGAAAAATTTTATCGAGATGTCAAAGAGAATTTTGTTTTTCTTTCTAACATTACAGAAGTACAAAAAATAATTTGCGTTAAATGATTATTAGATGGTCCTGCATTGAAATTTGTTCATACTTTGCGTAATATTGTTACTTTTAAGGCCTTGAAGAATGCTCTATTAGAAGAATTTTTGGATAACATTTCATCTTTTGATGTGCATAAAGAAATGCAACAGCGCAAATTAAAACCTAATGAATCTCTATTTGAGTACCTTTTGGCAATGCGCGAAATCGCTTCGAAAGGAAATTGTCTGATGGATGACCATCCGATTATTAAATATTGTACTAGAGGAATCCCCAATTCCGATAGAAACAACATTATTTTATATGCATGTAAAACTATGTCGGAATTTAAAGATAAATTAAAGGTATATGAAAATGTGTTTTATGCTCTGTGTAAAATGCACCAATTTCATAATTTTCATAATGACAAAGGTATAAGTGTTCGACATGCTAATTTTGTAAATAATAGAAAACATGCAAGTGTTGAAACTAAGTTTAAGTATAAAGGTGATTTGAATGCCAATGTTAATAGAAATGATGTACGGGCTAAAGGTTTCAATTGTGGTTTGCCAAATCATAAATCAAGTGATTGTTATCATGAAAACAAAGGTTTAAAATGCTTTAAATATAATGCCTTTGGACATAAAACTCTCAATGTGTGTATACTAAACCTGAAGTCAAATCTGAGCATGTTAATGAGCTTACTGCTGTTGATCCCAAATTTGGCATGCATAAAATTATTAAAATTGAAGGTTTTACATTTGATTCTCTTATTGATTCTGGTAGTTCTGTAACTTTAATTAATGAAAAAGTGTACCAAAAACTTGGTAAGCCTGTCTTGAATTCTACCAGCATAAAATTGATTGCTCTTGGTAAAGGTCAAATACAACCCATTGGTTCTTTTAAAGCTACTATTGAAATTGATAATACTTCTTTTGTAACAGATGTATGGGTTATTGACAATTCTTGTATGTACTTAGATGTTATAATTGGTGTGGACATTTTGAAACAAGGTGAATTTAGATTAAGTATTAATGGTTTTGAAGTAATACCAAAACAAGAACTCTTTATTAATTTAATTGATATTGGTGTATCCAACGATCAAACTGACTTGTAACATGTTCCTGTTAAATTTCGTACACAAATAGTTGATATAATTCATGATTACAAACCTGTTAAAAACGAAACTACTGATATAAAGTTAAAGATAGTCGTTACTGATGATTTACCAATTGTAAATAGATCACGTAGGTTTTCTTTGGCAGAAAAATCCGAAATTAACAATCAAATTAATAAATGGTTAGCTGAAAAAGTTATTCGACCCAGTTCTTCCGACTACGTTTCACCTATTGTTTTGGTTCGCAAGAAAAATGGTTCTACCCGTCTTTGTGTAGATTATCGTAAATTAAATCAGAAGATAATCAAAGATCGTTTTCCAATCCCTTTGATAGAAGATGTGATCGATAAGTTACAGTCAGCTAAGATTTTCACAACACTCGATCTTAAAAATGGTTTT
The DNA here is from genome assembly GCA_026289955.1 of Argiope argentata. Classification (NCBI taxonomy): domain Eukaryota; kingdom Metazoa; phylum Arthropoda; class Arachnida; order Araneae; family Araneidae; genus Argiope; species Argiope argentata. The sequence continues at coordinate 708,316 of JAOUZG010008684.1, read as the reverse complement.
TTCCATGTCCCTATCGATGAATCTAGTAAAAGATTTACAGCATTTATGACGGATCAAGGACTCTTTGAGTTCAATGTGGCACCTTTTGAACTTTGGTTGTCTCCTGCTGTTTTCCAACGTTACGTTAATCATGTTTTACGCGACTTACTCAGTGATGGTACAATTCTCATTTACATGGACGACATAATAATTCCCTCTGAAACCATCCCAGAAAATATTCAGAAATTGCAACGTGTTCTGAATACTGCTTCAAAATTTGGCCTTGAAATTAATTTTAACAAATGCCAATTTTTACACTCAAAAATTGAATTCCTTGGATATTTGATCGAAAACGGAACAATTAAACCTTCCCCTGACAAACTAAAAGCAGTTGAGAATTTTCCTGAACCAAAATCACTTAAACACGTCCAACAATTTTTAGGGTTAACTGGATATTTTCGCAAATTTATACAGTCTTATTCGATCATTGCTAAACCACTCAGCGATTTATTACGCACTAATAACTCATTTACCTTTGACGACACACAACGTAATGCCTTTCTCCAATTAAAAGACGCTCTTTCTTCTGATACCGTTTTGCAAATTTTCAATCCCAAAGCCAAATTACAACTCCATACCGATGCTAGTAAGTACGGTTATGGTGCCATATTGCTACAAGAAGCCGACGACGGACATTATCACCCAATTTACTACATGAGCAAGAAAACTTCCCTACACGAAGAAAAGTATTCCAGCTACGAGCTAGAGGTGTTAGCCGTAATTGAAGCTCTTAAAAAATTCCGCCATTTCTTGTATGGTACAAAATTCAACATTTTTACTGACTGCTCCGCCTTTCAGCAAACGATGAACAAAAAAGACGTAACGCCTAAATTCGCTCGATGGGCAATTTTCTTAACTCAGTTTGAGTACGAAATCATACATAGATCAGGTGATCAAATGAAACATTCAGATGCACTAAGTAGACATCCCGTGATGCAGATCTCACACGACGAAGTTACTTCCAAAGTAAAAATCGCCCAAACTAACGATGAATTCATAACCACAATAAAACAGCTTTTAGATCAAGGTAAAACAAACGAATTTGTGTTGCGTAACGACGTTCTCTTCAAAATTAAAGATGGTAAAGAACTATTAGTAATTCCCGATTCCATGCAAACTGAAATTATAAAACAAGCACACGAAAGAGGTCATTTTGCTGTAGCCAAGACTGAACAAATTTTACAACTTGACTATTATTTTCCTAAGTCCAGAAATAAAATCCAACAGGTAATTGATAGCTGTGTACATTGTATTCTGGTTAACAGAAAACGTGGTAAGGCTGAAGGATTTTTAAATCCAATACCGAAAGGTAACACACCACTGCACACTTATCACATCGATTTTTTAGGTCCGCTTCCATCAACCAATAAAAACTATAAGCACATCTTCACAGTTATCGACGGATTCACTAAGTTTACGTGGATCGACCCTGTTAAATCAACTTCCACATCAGATGCTCTAAAAAGTTTAGAATTTCAAAAAAGTATTTTTGGAAATCTTTCCAGAATTATTTCCTATAGAGGCTCCACATTTACTTCCAATGACTTTCAAACCTACTGTGAAAACGAATCCATTGAACATGTCAAAATTACAACTGGTATTCCCCGAAGTAATGGCCAGGTTGAACGAATACATGCTACTCTCATCCTGTGTTATCCAAACTTTCCATAGAAGATCCTCAAAAATGGTTTAAACACGTTCCTAATCTCCAAAGAATTTTAAACAGTACAGTTAGCTGCACAACCAATTATTCCCCTTTTGAATTGCTAACTGGTACAAAAATGAAAACTAAAGAAGATGCCAAATTAATTCAAATTTTAAATGAAGAATACACAGCAACACTAATGCATGATCGCGACAAAATCCGTGAGGAAGCAAAAAACAACATTCAAAAGATTCAAGCAACAAGTAAATCTAACTATGATAAAAAACGTAAGAAACCAACTTCTTATCAAAAAGATGATCTGGTTGCAATACGTCGAACTCAGTTCGGCACAGGTCTCAAATTACGTCCAAAATTTTAAGGACCTTATCGCATCAAATCAGTTAAGTCAAATGACAGATACGACGTCGAGAAGGTCGGCCAACACGACGGACCAAATTTAACATCTACAGCAATTGACTGCATGAAAAAGTGGCCAATAAACTACTAAATTCGTAAAAAACGACTGTTTTCACGAACTGATGTTTTTTACAGCTTCGGCAACGACGTGACAAGACGAACTGACTTTTTTTTATTACAGCTTCGGCAACGACGTGTGAAGACGAAACTGAGGATAACTTTGTACGAGAAATAGGTAACGACGAAAATTGGAAGTCTGTCGATTGTTATATTTGCTTTCGATTTTTTTTCTCTTTTTTTTTTCTCTCTCGTTACAGGTTCTCTCACAGACGATCCTCCTGTTGCTGCGTTTGCACGAGGGCGTGCATTTGCAGGATGACCGAGCTGTTATGATCAACCAGAGCAACCACCAGCTAGCCTCACGCTCAAGCACTTCAACTTCTCCCTGCAACTCCTAACTGCAACTGCAACTGCAAACTTTGGGCGCCAGAAAAAGCAGAGAGAGTGAGAGAGCAGTTACGAACGATGTGCTGAAAGAATCCAGAAGGGCTTATGCCCAACGATGCTTTGTCTTCAATGTTTACCCGCTTTAATTGTTTGTCATTGTCCCTACTTGTTGTGAACGTCCCCTGTTTTTATTAAAATATTTGTCCAGATAAACGAGCCATTATTGTGTAGGAACAGCTCACCATCAACATACATATCGTAGGAAACTTCCAGAATTTTAGAGATTTATTCAATATGGACGAAGATATACCTGGCTGGTCCAGAACCTTCTCGACTTGCCCCTTGTGAACTTTTAAAGATATGTAGTCTCAATCCGAAATCAATCGTGTGAAGAGTCTATTGCGAATAGTTGGATCAGTTCAGCGAAGATATCAAGGGATTGCTAAATTGAGCTGTGTGTAGTGTATTATTGTTTATAGTGAAAGTAGAATCGAGCCGTGGAATAGCCAGTCATGTAGTAGGGAGTAGGCATTTGGATACAGCTTAAGAGAGAAGACAGTGAAGAATTGCAGACGTTTGGAGTGGTCGCAGTGAAAAGTTATGGAGATTCTGTCATAATTCTGCCTGCTTGCTTTGTGTGCTTTGGTTATTTTTACTACTGATTACTACTTGTGGACTAATGTTTGTTGTAATGTGTTTCCTGTGTTCGTTTCAGCTGTATATTTGTCGTCTTTTTTGTTAATAAAAGTAATCGTCTGTCACTGAAGAACTGTTTATTTCATAGATAAACCAATCAAAAAAAGTTATATATATATATATATATATATATATATAATTTCCAAAGCTCTATCTTAATTTAGCCCATAGTAATATCATTCTAAAATATTCTCTTATTTCCTGATCCATTTCACTTGTTCTAATTAACTAATTCAACAGAAGCTGTGTTACTTTCTGACACTCCGTGAGAGTGATGAAAATTGCTAAGCTAAATAAAATACCTTTAAAAATACCTGTGTTTCCCTTGCCTCTTATATGTGAGACATGAAAATCCCCACTGAAATCTATTTTTAGAAGCTCTATAAAGAATATTTATCCCTATCAAAGTCTTGGTATTTAAGACCAGGCATAATGACTTCCTGTCTCTTTTGTACGCTTAGCTTCCGTGAATTCCGTGTTGTGCCGTTCTGTGTTGTGCACGTCGCTTTCTCTTGTAAATAATGCCTACTCCCGTAATGGAATAAAAGGAACTTAAAAATTCAACCTGTCTTCTTCATGATTTCGGCCACGACTCTGCTATTTGGTTTTAACAAATCATTTGAATGTTCATCATATTTTAATAGATAAAAAGTACGTGCCACGTTGTTTGTCCGCAATGGACTCCTAAGCTACTTCACCGATTTTATTAAAATTTACACACCACTTGCAGTTTGATCCAACTTAAAAGATAGGCTAGTTTATATCTCAATTTAGAGTCTCAATTAATTTAAACCCCTTAATTTCTGTAAATTTTAAATCTATAATGCTACTTGCTGAGTGAAACTCGGCCTTTCTAATCAGCGATCGTTGATTCGCCACGTTTCATTCCGTAAAACCGCGTTTTTTAAATTGCCATCGTTACGCGTCCGTTCAACTTATACTCAATATCGCAATGGAATCGGATGGACTTTTTATCGTACACCACGGAGGTATAATTTATTTTAGGCAATATCGACACAAAAATTAAACATCGATTTTTTTAAAGTCCATTTTGAAGTGTTTATTTCTCGAACGGGCCTGTAAAATTGACGCTTAGCTGGAAAAATACAGGAAATATGTTTCGTGAAAGACAATATGATGTAGTATGCTGCAATGCAATTTTTTAAAAATTGAATTTTTAAACTGAATTTTTGATGAATTATTTAGAGGTGAAATTTTGCTTTAATATTTAATTACACTTAAACTTTTCAAGATAACTCAATCAATTTTTTTACATAAAATTTTATACATTTTTCAAAATTGTGTGACAGATTGTAAAAATCTGACAAAAAAATTCCTTTTTTTTTTTTTGTCTTTTATTGGGCTTTCCTCTTCAACATTACAAATGTGATCATTTGATAAATGAAAATGAGACTAAACTTTTTTTATATATATAATTTGGCATTTCTTTGGCACACCCTGATCAATTTTGAAAACAATCCAGCAAAAAAGAAGCATCTTATGAAATAATTACCCTACATTCAAAGCTCCATGCATGGCAATGGGATTGCTCGAGGATGATAAACAGTGGCAATACATTATTAAGGAAGCTATTTTAAGCAGGTCATCATTCAAACTGCTAGAACTTTTAAAAGTTATCTTGGTATTTTGTCATCCCTCTGATCCATGAAACCTTTGGGAAAAGTACAGTTTTTCAGAAGATATCCGGTTTCAGCATGAAAGACGACTGCTCTTTCAACTAAGGACAAAGCGCACAACCAATGCTTGATTCTGATTGAAGACACTGTTCACTCTCTGGGAGGTCAGTGCTTAACGGATCAGGGTTTACCTCAACCTGAGCGATTTGAGACTCATTTGAAAAACAGAGAGTACATGCGAGGAACAAATTTTGATCTTGAAGATTTGAAGAAAAAAGTATATAATGCTGAAGCCTCTCTAACAGACGAACGCTCCAGCATATATCAAGAGGTCCTCAACAGCATCGAGTCTGGTACAGGCCCAATATTTTTCCATGTTTTTTTTTTTAAAATTAAATGCTCCAAAATGTATGCAAGAAGGAATTGTTCAATTTCGAGTTTCAAATATTTCCGGTCATACACCTAATTCAGCTATCCAAGTAGGGAAATATTAAATAATGCAAAAATGTAACTTTAAATTGAGATTTTTAAAATCAAATTTTGGATCTTCGGAATAAGGTTGACCTAACAAAGTCACCTCTCACGCATTTAGTTTGTCTGTAACCGCGGTTATGTCGTTATTCTTTTAAGATTCTGCGACCAGTCGGAAGCATCTTTGAATATCAAACGCATGACGACGAAAATTTTAAAAAGCAAACTCGTGTAGAATTTTATTGAATTCAGTTGATCAAACTTCCTTAAAAAATTGTTGAAATGAATTAATCAGTCTTCGAAATAAATTAGAATCTTTTTCCGATACCTTTCGATATATTTTACCGAACATTTCAATGATAGAACACCTGTTAACATTCTATCATTGAAAAGTTCGACATTTTATCCAGTTTATTCATTTTAAGTATTAAGAGTAATTTTTTGATGAAGAATATTGATAAGGTTTTTAATCGTCAAATGCGAGAATGTCGTTATTGATTAAAAATATGTAGATATTTAATTAGTGGCCATTACCATTCCACTGTCATACCGAACGCACGTGGATTTCAATTTAATTTTTATGTATTACAATTAATAGCACCTTGAATTCTACTAATCCGAAGGACCAGCAGCTGGTGTTCGTTGTTAGCTGGGTTTTTTCCGAGAGAGGAGGGCTCTTCGTATCCGGCAACGATGAGTGCTTAGTAATCTTACGCTAAGGTGGCAGTTAACTTTGCTGTAGGCAGACATCTAGTTAGGAATCGCCTTTTGATTCCAGCTAACTCCTAGATTTAATGTAATTAAGCTCTCCTTTCTTAATTGTTAATGACCTGTAAATATTGTTCATCTATATTAATAAAAACGGATCTCGAAATGAGTTGCTAAGCTCAAAACTGGAGAACGGCTCGACCAATTCGGCTAATTTTTAAAAAATATTTTTGTTAAGATACGAGGATGGTTCTTATGGATAGAAAAAATGAAAAAGCTGCGAGGAAATTGGCTAAAACTACACTTTCCTTACTTTCCCGCCAAAAATCTTCATTTCCTTCCCCCACACCAACTAAGTAAGATAGCAGGAAGTAATAAATTATGATTTGTTTAGAAATAAATACACAAAGTCAGTTGGTTTTCATTTATAGATAACGGGATGTTTAAAAAAGAAAGAAAATAGTTGCTTTTATTATTAGTCTGTATGGATATTTAATCTATGCCTGCTCAAAATAAAGTCTGGGCAGGGAAGAAAAAAAGAATAACAAAGGGAAAAAAGGGTTCGTAGAAAGAAAAGTATTGAAGAAAAAAAGGATAGAAAAAAGAAAAGAAAAGAAGTGTGTGTGTGTGTCACCATTATTTCCTCTGTGAGCGGCATTTTCCAAGCTGTTTTTAAACTTTCGCATCTCTTAAAAACGAATTGTGTCTTTATTTGTTTAGTGTGTTTACATTTATGAAAATTTAAATCTCATTATTCTCTAAAAACGTTGAATTTTAGACCTTTCCCTCCCCCATTTAAGTAAAATATCAATTCCGGGACAATCATTGTTCGGATAGAAAGAGAAAGATGAGTAGTACAATGAACAGAATATCTGATAATACTATAAATAATACCAATACTAATACTATGAATGAATTATATGATTATCAAAATTTGCTTGGTTTAAAAATATTTTGGTGAAAAACCTGTTATGAGACACAGCTACATAAAATATTATATGAAAATTTTAGCGAGGATTAATACTAGCAAACCGACTGTTCGCCAAAGGCGGCTAGTTTAAAATAAATTTACAGTTTTTCTTTAAATATTGCTTTTTTTCTTAATCAGTAGCCTAGACACTGATCCAAATGGGGTTGAATGGGCATTTTGTCCCACCTAGTCCTACAATTATATATTTTTAATTACATTAGAGTCTACAAAGCAAGGAAAAAATGTTACAAAATATGTAGTACTAACGTACAGACATTGGTAATGAAAAATTCATATTGCATATCCGTGAAATAAATTTTAAAATTTTTACAAAATTTCCACGAAACTATTTATTTCTCGTTATTTTGATGTATAAATTAAGCAAAAAAAGCAACACTTGCCCTACAAATTTACAAAAATAATTGTATAACATTTTACATTAATTAATTTTTTACATTCGCGCACGCCCACCATCTAGAAAATTCAAATTGCAAGTTTAGACATTTAAAATCGCACCACCACGTCACCGGTCGAAAAATCATAAAATTATCAATAATGTGTATTAGGTTATATTGGGATACTTTATCAGTCATATCATTTGAATTTCCGGTATATTTCAGAAATGCAGCTATGCGAATCGGACTTAAAACTTCGGATGTTCTGTTCATGTCCTCATTACCCTCTTACGGAATTTTCCTCTGTGTAGTATCCTATCCATTGTCATAAGCAATATTATCTTTTCTGGACAGCAGCAGAAGTTTTATCCTATTACAAGATCTGCTCTTTTTGCCTGCGTTCCTTGCGATCTGTGGGTTCCCGGTTTGAGTGCCAGTTAGGGCATAGTTGTTCTGTTTACTATCTGTAGGATGTGTGAATCTGCCCCCCCCCCTTTATAAAGGGGTTGTGCAAGCGAGTGTGCGTGTCATCTTCATATGAGCTAGAAGTCAGATTTCCGGCCTCGGGTGCTCCGGGACTCCATAACCCTCAGAAGCTACTGCCCCCCCCTCCCCCTTACCGTTGTAAAGCGGGTTCGAGATTATCATTACTTTTAAAGTCACCTGGATAAGATTCGATTGCTCTGAGAACCCAGAATTTTTTAGGAATTTCATTGAAAGACGGATACTCTTTGAAGTTCAGATAGGAATTTATATCGTTTCAATGTAATTTAAAATACCTTGAATTAGATGAAAAGATTTGCTCGCGAAATAAAATTGAACATGTCAGCCAGTGAAATTTACTAAAAATTCCAGATTTGAAACATTTTATTTAGGTTGTTTTGAAAATATTATGTAGCTACTTTCTGGATTTTTCCGAGGCTCATTTTATTTCCAAATTAATTTACTTAATCTGTTCGCTTTAAAGTTTTTTTTTTAAATCCCATGCGGTTAGATTTCCTGGAAAAAGATGCTCAATAAAGAAAATGAAGGCTTTTCTTTCTTTATTTTTTCTGAAAATAGCAGGATGTGTTCTCCTATCAAAGCCTGTTCTTTTGTGGATATTACCAGGCCCATTTTTTTCTCCTTTAAAAAATATTACTTATATATTTAAAACAAAAGAAAAAGTGTTTTTCCAAAAAAATTCAAAATTTTAAGACAATTGTACAAACGTCAAAATGTAGCATATGGGAACTTAATAAATATTATTTTTCTTTTTGCTAGGTAAATGTAGTATCTAAATGTTATAAGAAATCAATAACAGTAATCTTAATAATTTCAGTGTCTAGATATTTTTTTTCATACTTTTAAGTTTTCTTCGTAAATTAAAGATTCAAAATATAATTTTCTATCCTTGATTAGTATCTAGAGCGTGACTTTTTAATCCAGACAAAATCGAAATTCGACAAAACATTTTTTTGGCGGCTCTTATTTGTTTTGCTGACGAATTAAGAATGAGAAACTTTGATTGAGATAGTGTTGAAAACGAATGAAACTTGTGTATTTGAAATCGAACTATTAAGAAAAGCGTAAATAGAAAAAATCATTTTTTGAAAAAAAATGTGACTATCATCATAAAACGAAAAAAAAAATTTTTTTTTAACGAAAAAAAAAAATTTTTTTTAATGTTTTATCTATAAAAAAAGGAAGAATAATAACTTATAAAAATATTAATTTCCAAAACGATTTTGTGTTAATTAACTTGCATTTGTTTCTCACCATATCGCTTGATAAAGTGTCCCACAAACGGCATCCATGAAATTTGTCGGCAATATTAAAATCTCATTCCTAAAAACATAAATTTTAATCCGAAACTTCGAATTAGATTTTTTTTTAAAATTTAGTTGGAACTGACGATCCACTCATCTGAAAAGGTGTCTTGAATACCGCCGAATCTACTTATGAATGAGAAAAGTGCTGCGGATGCGAATGAAGATGGGACGCAGGTAGGGAGGTCGGTAGAAGGAGAGGAGGGAAGGTCTTCATACAATCTGCCGGATGCTGATGCGTTTCGGTGCACGGTGTGAAGAAACTTCATTGCTTACGGGGTGCATTTTTACATTTCCAGTCGCAGTCCTGTAAACGGCTTTCGAAATTAATGGCATTACATTTAATAGTGTGCATCTTTCACGTGATTCGGCTTTGTTTTAAGGATTTTAGGATCGTTTTTCTCTCTGTCTGACTAGATTTAAAACTTATTACTTTCCAGTCAAAAATCAAACGAAATTGCAAAAATATCAGAAAAGTTATGTAACAACATTTGCCATTCGTAGCAACCATTATTCCACGCGAGTGAAGATTTCACCATATGATGAATGGGAGGTAAGGAAAAGTTGAAACAGCGGCTCAAATTAAAATCTATTCATCTGACAGCAAAAGTTTAAATAAGAAAGTTAAATAAGAAACTATATTATATATATATATATATATATATATATATATATATATATACACTGAAGTGACAAAACTCATGGGATAGCAATATGCAAATATACAGATGGCAGTAGTATCGCAGCGAAATAGTATAAATGCGCAGTTCGTTTTCCAGAGCTTTCATTTCTGTTCAAGTTATTCATGTGAACAGGTTTTTCGTGATTTATGACGGCACGACGAGAATGAAAAGACTTTGAACGTGGAATGTTAGTTGGAGCAAGACGCATGGGTGATTCCATTGCGGATATCGATAGTGAATTCAACATTCCGAGATCCACAGTATCAAGAGTGTGCCGAGAGTATGAAATTTCAGGCATCCCATCCCATCATGGACAGCGCAGTGGGCGACCACCTACACTTAACGACCGAGACCGCCGACGTCTGTGTAGAATGGTCAATGTTAATAGACACGCAACACTTCGTCAAATAACTGCAGGAATAAATGTGGGACGTGTCCGATAGGATTGTGCGGCAAAATTTGTATTCCTTGGGCTATGACAGCAGAAGACCGACACGAGTGCCTTTACTGACAGCACGACATCGCCTGCAGCGACTCTCCTGGGCTCGTGAGCATATCGACTGGTCCCTAGACCAGTGAAAACCCGTGGCGTGGTCAGATGAGTCACCATTTCAGTTGTTACGAGCTGATGGTAGAGTTCGAGTGTGGCGCAGACCCCACGAAGCCATGGACCCAAACTGTCAGCAAAGCTGGTGGTGGCTGCATAATGGTGTGGGGTGTTTTTACATGGCATGGACTCAGTCCTCTGGTGCAACTGAACCGATCATTGACTGGAAATGGTTATGTTCAGCTGCTTGCAGATCACTTGCAGCCATTCATGGACTTCACGTACCCACACAACGATGGGATATTTATGGATGACAATGCGCCATGTCACCGGGCCAGAACTGTTCGCGATTGGTTGGAAGAACATTCCGGACAATTCCAGCGCATGATCTGGCCACCTAGATCGCCCGATATGAATCCCATCGAGCATTTATGGGACATCATCGAAAGGTCCGTTCGTGCCCAAACTCCTGCACCATCCACACTTTCACAATTATGGACGTCTATACAGACAGCATGGCTCAATATTCCTGTAGAGGACTTACGACTTGTGGACTCCATGACACGTTGAGTTGTTGCACTTCGCCGGGCAAAAGGAGGACCGACACGATATTAACAGTCATCCCATGACTTTTGTCACTTCAGTGTATATATATATAATGTTAAGGCAAACATTTCGCCGATTATACAGTATAGACCTACAAAATAAACGTTCGATTAAAAAAATTTAAAAATAAAACTTATTAAAAATAAAACCAAGCATCGTTTTTTCCTTTGAATATATCACATGTTTTTGAATTCGCTTTCAAATCTACAAGGCCCAGTTTTTGTTTGCCATCTGTATCACGCTGTGATGCAGCTGCTAAAAAGAAAAGACGTCGTTGAATCACTTTAAGCAAGGACTGCCCTATAGATTGTTTCATTTAGCTGTGCTGCTTGTCTTAACTACTATTGTCACGTCGTGGGCCGGACTACTGGTGAGTTGCGCCGAAAAAAAACTCAGGTCTTTGAGAAATAAAAATCTATTTATTTCCAACTATAATTTATATATATTTCTCTCAGGTACACCTTCTTGATTAATGATTTTACAAGCACATAAATAATTCAGTTCAGAGTTCCACTAAGTGAAGGTGCTGTGTTTCAGGTAGGTAAGGAATCTCTCTTGGAGGTGAAGAGATATGACGGAGTTCTTGAAACTCCAGCTAGATTCAGCCCGCGATTCGGGATTATCCGCTCGTCGATTAACCTGCTGGGATTTCCGGAAACGTAAGGTGATTAACTGGCAAGAAAAGCAACTCAGAAGACAAGCAGTTTAGTTAATTGGATGTCTCCCAAATCTTGGAAGAGCTTTCACACTTTAAATGGAACGCACGGTGGTCCTAAGGTTCCGATGAACTTCATGTAGGCTCAGCCAATAGGGCGCGGCTGCCTACGTACGCTCCAAATTCTCTCCTGAGAAGTTTACACAGAATTCCAAGCTGAATTCTAGATCCAATCACTAGCTCTCGCTTCGTCAGTCCGCTTCCTTCTATTTTTCATCTCTTTCCTTGCCTTTTTAGTTGAGTCTCATAAACCGGTCTCAGGTGACAAAATGACCAATCAGGATAGTTCCCAACTTTCACTGGATCCTCTGACCTAAGTTATCTTTCCAATCACATGAGAGGGAAAGCATCGATTTGCAAAGAGATAGGTGGTCTCTATCTTGGCTGGGGCATTCTTCTCCAGAAGAACGAAGCGCCATCTGCCGCCGGTCCCCATTGTGTCGGTTTGAAAAGCGGGCGTCTCTTATCTATTGACAGGAACACATCTGAAATACAAAAACGAACTTTTGCAACGCTTTTATTAGAATAATGTAAAGCTATGTTGGGCTTTTCTTTTAATTCAGTTCCGAGACATCTGACACGCGCTTGAAGAAGCACTCAAATTATTTTCAAATTTAGAACACTTTTACATATAAATGCGGAATTAATTGTGTTGTAGAAAGCTTGTACATAATGAAAATAAGTTGCAAAATAAGTTTGATTTTTTTAAAACTAAAAATTGAAAAAATGGTAATTGTTAATTTTGAGTTTCTAAAAATATTATCTATATCAAAAATAAATTAACTAATTAATTAAAAAATTTGGAGAGGCTTTAAGCCTATTTAACAATGGATATTTTACTTTATAACAGAATAAAAGCAACCTTTTATAAAAATTATGAAATAATAACGATTATTATGTTATTTTTTTTATTTTGAATTAGATTACTTCATGTTTGCTGAGGAGAATTTGATCTTAAGTAGTTACATAAATTTAAAACAAATAAAATGAAAATTAATTTTTTGTCATGTGTGATTCTACTCAATTTTTTCTTCTTGCGCAGTCGTTAGACATATAAATAATTATTCAGTTTTTCTATTTGATTTACTCTGTTCTTTCTGTACTATTCTGTATTATTCTGATACGAATAATATATGTTTTCAAAATTCCAAGTACTCAAATGATTTTCAGCCTAGTGAATTATTTTTCGAATTTGCTTTCGAAAGCTAAAGGCAATATATCAAATACCGCCAAATAGGTGCAAAACGCGCCAACGTAAGAAACTTGAATGAATTTCTACCTCTGCAAAATGGACTCTTCCTACAGTAACTTGTTTCTATAACGCCCGCCATAAACATAGACGACTGTCCGCCAGAGGTCTTGTCAGGGACAGACAGTACCTCTGCTTTGGAGCAAGCAACCTTTTACAGAAAAGGGTGTTTGCACGAAAGCTTATTGCTTTTTTTTTATTATTATTTAGTTGTTTCTGAAAAGATGCGGAAAGTCCTTACAATTGTATGCGTGAAAAAGTTCTTTCATTCTCTCGTTTCGATCCTTTTTTCGATGATGCCTTCAATTTGCAATATTTGTCTAAAAGAATACAATGGATTTCCGACTGGAGAAAGTTGTTCAGAAATCTCTAAACTTTTAACGGACAAATATTTCAAACTGTTACAAAAGTTAGGATGTTGGATTAGGAGATACGCCCCACTCCTGCCAACACACACAACTTTCCGTCTCAATACAGAAAGTGATTGGCAAATTAAATAATTCTGCGACTTAAGTATACACTAAACCTACTTTTATAAAGGCATGTTAAATTATTAATATTACTTCGTTACGTCTAAATTTAAATGTTTTTAATTCTCCTTCTGATTTGTACTTATATATATTTTTTCTGAACCCCTGAATTTTCAAATAAAATAATGCTAAAATATCATCTGAGTAAGAAAAATTATTTTATTTAGTATAAATCAAGATTATAAATTTTTATTTCTTTGATTTTTGAATCACTTTCATTAGATGATATAATCGTACTGTATATCCATAGGAATCATAGTATAACTGCTATTTAACGCATCCAACAATCTGAATTTTTTTAAAAGCAAAATCCATTTATTATAATTAATATTTATAAAATTATTGAATATTAATAAATATTTTTTTTAATTTCACATTTTATTTATTATGTATTGAGATAGTTTTATACATATATATATGAATCACTCTGTGAAATTTAATTTAAAATTCGTAATTTTCTTTTGCTGCTCTTCTAGATTTTTTTAAATTCAAATTTCTGGAAAGAATTGACCTTTTGTGGCGCCTTCGAATCAGTCAAGTGCCGTTCTTTTCGTACTTTTAAACCGCTTTTTCTTTTCGCATTATCTGCAAACAAATACATTAGTTTTAACATATCTAAAATAGTCAATTTTGAGATATGCATAAGCACCAGGATAATTCAATTTATTTATAAAATAATTAATATTAGTCATTTAATTAATTAATTATAAAATAATTATTTATAAAATAAATTGATCAAAAAAGAAAGGAAAAATATGCTAATATTCAAATGAGGACTAAGGATTTTTCCCTTTGTTTGTTTGAATGCCATAGATATAAAAATGTTGAATGGAAATTCATTTTGAACTGATTGTCGATACAATTCTTCTAATTGTTCCAGATAATTATAACTTTTTTTAAATTCATGTCGTTACGAATTTGTATTTCTTAAAACCTCTATTGTCCTGCCAAAGAATTAGTTCTCGTTATCTTTTACCTAATTCTTTGACGAGGAGAGGAAATAATTTGCGTTCAGGAGCCAACAGTTTCGTGAGCCACCGTTTGAAATCGCCTGCACGAGCTGCGCGCACTAAGCGGAGACTACGGGACAAAATGGACAAGAAACAGGTGACCCACTTCAGAGCTCTGGGATGCACTCCACTCATCCGAATGAGATAACACTTGAAATATGGGTTGTTGAGATAATGTGCGCTACATTTATCAAATATAAAAATCAATCCAAAAATTTATCTTTATGTGGCGATGTAATACACATGAAAACATTTAATATGATTTAGAATTGTTAAATAAAGTAACATTAAAATTTCTCAATATGTGCTTTTTCATTTTCAACAATCTACTCTCATCAAAGAACCCTATTTTCTACAGATGTCAGGAGAAAGTGCGCCAGAATATTCAGAATAGGACGTCGAATGTTCGCCTTCAGATATGGTAGATAGGATGGTCTTTCGCGGTAGATATTTTCCTTCCAATGACCACACAACAAATAGTCGCAAGGGACCACTTTTCTCCGGCGAGCGAGGAGGTCATGCTATAGGGCCAAATCCTGTGGCGTAAAAGTCACATGCTATGAACTTCTGCGCATGGCATTTAAGTCTTCATCCGCACCTCTTTCCTCGATGAGTCTGCTATTAACGCCGTCCACCAAGTATGAATCGGATTTTTTTGTTTACATTCGTTGTTACAGGGGTGCCCCCCCCTGGTCCCTGGCGCCAAAACCCCCCCCCCCCAGATTGGCATCCATACTTAAATTCTTGGATAGTATGGGAATATGGTTACCTTCCTAAGCAATTGGAACAATAAAGCATTTCTAATTTTAAATTGTGTATACTTCTTTAAATATATATTTTTTTTCGTGATATTTCCGAAGTATCGAGTTCCATGAACACCAGAATAAAAGACGATAAAAAATGGAAGGAGAGGGAGCCCCCGACCCTCACGGAAAAATTCAAGGATAATCTAGGTTTAAATGAAAATTCCCGTATAATTCACGGATTTCTCCCGGCTAAAAAAATTGCGTATAATTCCATAAAATTTAATAAGTTAATATTTCCGTTATACAAATGATTTTCTGAACAGTAGTTTTTTTCTGTGCTCTGTCGAAATAGCAAATCGATTCAATATTTCTTCATTGGTGATTTCTTTTAAAATGTCATCTTCACTACACAGGATCATCAGCCTAGAGAGCCACTCGTCACCTAGGCTGCTTTGCAGACGATTTTTCACTATCTTCAACTTGTTCATAGTCCTCTCCGCAGAACAGCTGGTGACTGGAAGAGACAGAAGAATCGTGTATAGTAAACGCAGATTTGGCAGCCCTGAGAAATTTAAGAGGCACCTATATGGCCTGATAAACCCCCTTCTTAACCATTGATGTACGATTTGTTGGCAATCAGTTTCTTCATCGTCAGTATCAGTTCCTGATGTTCTGTCATCTTGGTGGGATGAGACTGCCTTGGCCTTATCGTTATTTTGGATTTTCTCTCCGAGAAAAGCAACATCATTTATGTTGATGCTAGAGTAGGTAGCTTTTTAGATAGTGACAAATGTTTCCAGCTTGTCAATGACTTGTTCTTGGTCTAAATCATAAAATTCACACAATTCTTCAATTTTTACCTTTTTACTCGAATTCGTTGGGTCAGCTTCACTCAAAATTCCCTCATGACTAAATATTGACATCTGTGTAAACCAAAGCTAAGGTTCTTTCTGGAAACCTATAAGATATCTGCTGCTGCAGAGAATCTAAAACTTGATAATGCACTTAAATAACTTTTAAATGGCTCTACTATTGTTTCATCCACAGCCATTTCATCCATGAATCTTTTCCGTTTTCTGTTTCGGCGAATAGGTTGTACTACATTGTGCTCTTCACAAAAATCAGCAATTTCTGATTTTACTGTTTCCCATCCCTTTTCGCTTCGAAGCTCGGCCAATTTGTTTTTTGAGGCAGCAATAATTTTAGGGATGACACTGTAGTCAATAGCTTGAGATTGTAAGCACTTTGTTTCAGGTGACAGTATTTTGAAAATGGTTTTGACTACAAGCATGGTAGAAACTATGTCCAAGTCCAAAAACTTTTTTACCAAACCACTTGCCGATGCCTTTGTGTCACTGTCTGAGTCTCTGTCAAGGCATAACTCTGAAAAGGTCTGTTTTATTGTGTCAAAACAGGTTATCACTGCCTGCAGGGCATCATTTCGGCTTAATCATCTGGTTTGTACTGTCTTCAGCCGTTGCTTTCTTTGGGATTTGTTTCCTTTTCCCAAGTTTTTTTATAAAAACTTGATGTTTTCTGTACCCTGACATGAAAACGTAGCACTCTTCCAAGAACTGGAATAAATGTCTCATTAGTGGACACATTTCTAACGATTTTTCTACAACCAAAGCGAATCGGTGAGAGCAACACTACACGTAAAAAACTTTAGGATAATCTTTTTGTATAATCGTTTTTAGGCCAATGTATTTACCTCTCATATTGCCTGCTCCATCCATACTTTGACCGACAATATTATTGGGATCAAGACCTAGTGAGCCCAAACAGTTGAGTACTTCTTTAGCAAGATTTTCGCCAGTTGCGTCTCCGGAAGTAAAAACTTTAACAAACCGTTCCACAGTTTTTACATTTGTCTTAGAAGAGCCTTGTGAATTCTACATGGCAAATCAAAAGAGCCGAGCATTCTTTTTTGCTGACGTCTTGAGTTGAATCTAGTATTATTGAATACACTTTGGTCGTGCTGATGTTGTACGTTATTTTTGAAACCACTATTTCACTCATTATATTTACAAGATCATAAATATTGTGATAACTCAAAAAATCAGATCCTAGTTTGACCTTATTGGCTCTATCTTCTCAAGGTAAACCCTTGCATCAGGACTATACTTGCTTAGAACTCTGAACAGTCCTAAAAGTTTACCTTTTACAGAATTCTTATTTCAAAATAAAAGCATTTGTTCGCTTAAAAATCGACAGCAATCTATGATTACTGACACTACCTCACGGTTGTGTTAAACTATTTTGTCTGTCTGCTCAGCCAGACTTGAGTCAATCCGTTTTTGAGATTTCCATTGGATTCTAGCGATTTCGGATGTGACTTTTAGACTTTTCATGTAAGACAATATCTCTATCTCCCAAATGATTTGTCCATCCTCTATAACCTGTAGTTCACCAAATCGATCTCTCGGTAGGAAGAGCGAATAGCAGACATGGCAAACAAAAAGCAGAATCACTTTCTTGGCTGTAAACAAACCACTTCCTGACGATTACACTTTTATTTGGTAGAACAACCTTCTTCCAGGAGTAGTTAAACTTTCTTCCATTAGTAGTAGGAAAATTCATTGATTTCACTTCTTGATTTTCTAAATTAAGAGCTAAATTTATGTCTTCAGTTGGCAACTTCGTATTGGCAAAAAAGATGGGATCGATAGGGTTACCTTCTACTTCCATTTCCATAAAAGGTTTTGCCATGGAACACACTTCTAATTCCATTTCTTCGTCAAGTTGAGGATTTTGTACGAGGATACCCTCCCCGTTTTTTTAAGTTTGACATTTCTGAGTTATCCATAGACTTAATGTCACATGTGATACTTTCCACAATACTCTCACCTGCATCTTGACTGACTGCGTCATAATTGTCTGAGTTCTTGGCTGAAGGACCCTCTTGATGAATGTTGAAACTTTCAATAGAGCTTCTGCCAGAGTTCGATCTAAAAGAATAACGATTTAGATAATTGTACATATCTGTAGTTAGTAACATGAGCAACTGTTGTTCAGTAAAGTGAATTACTTCTGGTTGCGAGCGCCCTCTTGTCAATAAAGAGTTGAGATTCATCGGAAGCGGTGGTGGTGTTTTCTGAGTTGAGTTTCCCTTTTAATTAATCAATGAGAATTCAATAAGGAGACGTGTTGATGTATTTTAATTGAACTATCAATATTTGGTCCTATGCATTTGGACTATGCATCTACTAAATGTGATTTATTAGAGGAGATATCGTCAATGATGACGAACTTGGTGCAAAAATTCTATAGTGGATAACTGGTCTCGAGAGAGCAGTCCCAGCAATGAGGTATGGGCAATATTATCCTTTGAGTTATTAAATAATTAATTTCCCGAGATGAAGTTAATTTGGTTTCATGAAATAGAATTGATTTCGCGAGAAGAAATTAATTTCGTTTTTGATGAGTTATAATTAATTTCCCGAGTCGAAGTTAATTTTTTTTAATGTTAATTGAGTTAATTTTGTGTGAGTTTTGTTTATGAGTTTAGAATAAAATTGTGATAAAATTTCTCTTGAATTATCTAAAATGGCGGGTTTAGCAAAATTAAAAAAAGATGAATTAAAACTCGTTGCCGAGGAGATAGGTTTGGTTGTTGCCGAAGGCATAAAAAAGAGTGAAATAAAGAGTTTAATTGAGGAAAGTGATGTGTTCAGAAATGACAACGAAGTTTTTAAAGATGCTGTAGATAGAGTAATAGGGAATAAAAACCAAAAATCCGATCAGGATACAATGAAATAGAACTAGAACGTCTTAGAGGTTAGAGAAAACAAAAACAGAGTTACTATTAGCGCAATTAAGAGCTAATGAAATTAGTACACAGACTTCCGTTGATCAAGGGTGTAAAACCGAACCTGAAGAGTCACTCGATAACTTATTAAAGTTTGTGAGAATATTGTGTATTAAACCACCGAACAGATCTCAGGATTGGGGTTTCTTTTTTACTTCGTTAGAGAGAGCATTTAGTACTAAGAAGATACCTGAGAAGTTTAAAGCAGAGATTTTGTTAAGTTTGTTAGGAGACAGAGCATCTAATATCCTAACTCATATTGCCGAGAAAGATTTAAATAATTATGACGAAGTTAAATCAATTGTATTAAGATAATTCGAATCAACAGCGCAAGCGGCTTTAGAGTATTTTCGAAATGCTTCTAGAGATAACGAAACTCTTGTGCAATTCACGTCACGCTTAATGACGAGTTTTGAATATTAGTTAAAATTAAGAGGTGTAATTGATTTTGAGACTTTAAAACATTTGATAGTTTCGTATAAATTATTCCAAACGCAGGATAAAGAGACATCAACTCATATCTGCATTAGACAAAACCAAAAGTGGCTTACACCTCTCGAGTTAGGAAAGGAATGCAATCTGAATTTTGTTTCCAAAGGCAAAATCATAAATGAGACGAGAAAAGGGCAAAATTATAGCATTAAATTTAAACCAGCATCTAGAATATTTTTCAATGAGGTGAAAAATAAAAAATATGATTTATGTCAAAAGAATGAGAATCATCCGTTATATGTTTGTCCTCAATTTAAGAGACAATCGGTTCTTGAGCGCGTAGAGGTAGTAAAAAATAAAAACTTTTGCTTTAAATGTTTATCGCCTATTTGGAGTGTTAAAAAGTGTTCGTATAGGAATTGTTTCTGCGGCAAAGCTCACAACAAATTAATTCATTTTCCGAAAGAAGCAAAAAAGGTTTCGTCTACGAATGTAGAAACCGCAGAAGTTATAAATAATTCGCAATCGGGGGGAAAACATTTTGATTTAAGTTCTGTTACCCCCAAAGAATGGAGTTCGCCATTCGTTTCTACTAATCGAATCGTAAATAAAAATGTAGTTTTGTCTACTGTAAGATGTTTAATAAAAGATAGATGTTCTCAATGGCAGGAAGTGAGGTGCCTTTTGGATAACGGTTCACAGCGTACTCTCATGAGTCAGGATTGTTTGCAGAGGCTTCAAATTAAAAGTGAAAAAATAAATCAATCTATTTCTTGCATTAATAATGCCTCGCTAGTAGTTAATCGCAGAGTTACAGCAACTGTGGCTAGTAAAAATAAAGATTTCGAAAGAAATATTTCGATGTTAGTGATATCAAAAATGACGGATTTAATACCAAATAAGAGGATTTGTACGCGTGTAAAGATTCCGGAATCCATTGAGCTTGCGGATCCCGATTTTAGAAAAATAGACCCGATCCGAGAAAAATAGATATTTTAATTGGAGCTTAATACTCGGATGATATAATAAAGGCGAGAAAATTAAATACTAAAAATGAGAATTTGACGTTGCAGGACTCCGTATTTGAGTAAATTGTAGCAGGTAGCGTTTCGAGTTCAGATAAATTAAATTCTAACTATTGCGGTTTAATATGTGAGGCAGAAGAATTAAATTCAAACTTAAGAAAATTTTGGGGGATTGAGGAAATAGATAACGAAATACCTAAAAGTAAAGAGAATGTGAGGAACATTATGTGCGAAAGCATAGAAGAGATGAGACAGGAAAATATACTGTGACAATGGAATTTAAAGAACACTGGTCTTGTCTCGGGAATTCAAAGGATATTGCTCTAAAACGCCTCGAGTCACTGTGAACTCGCCTGTCTAGAGACAAAAAATATAAGAAATTGTATTCCGACTTTCTGAAGGAGTATGAGGAGCTAGGACGCATGAGTGAGATACAAGATGAAAGTGTTGAACCTGAAGGGGCGTGTTATATGTCTCATCATGGCATTTATAAGCCTGAAAAAACGATAACTAAACTACGTGTCGTATTTAATGCATCTAGCTTGACTACTAGTAGAAAACCGCTCAACTCAATTCAATATAATGGAGGGATAGTGCGGAATGATTTGTTTTCCATCATGGTTAGGTTTCGTACATATGTACATGCCTTCACAACGGACATAAAGAAAATATACAGAATGATCTGGATTCACCCTAGCCAGAAGAAGTCACAGCGCATTCTATGGAAAGAAAAGGTAGAGGAACCTATGAAAACTTACGAACTAAACACTGTGACGTATGGAACGGCGAGAATTACAGCTAATTACTCCTTTGACTGTACTGGAGTAGATTTTACAGGTCCATTTCTGATTAAGTATAAAAACCCAAAACGGTATTTTTAAAAGACCTATATTAAAAGTATGTTTATTGCCTATTGAAAGATGATTAATTCTTGTGTATTGTTTTGAAAATCATCATGTTATTAGTTTGTATTATTTTAACAGTGTCATGTTTAATATTTTATTGTAATTTCAGTGTTAAAAATGTATCTTTTGTGGTGTGATAGTTAACAATTAGTTGAATGTAAACATGTCAACGGGCGGCGGAATGTTCAGTAAAGTGAAGTGAGAATTCCTTTGTAAACTGAAGTGAATTACTTCTGGTTGCGACCGGCCTCTTGTCAATAAAGAGTTGAGATTCATAGGAAGAGGTGGTGTGTTTTCTGAGTGGAGTTTCTTTTTTAATTAATCAATGAGTATTCAGTGAGGAGACGTGTTGATGTATTTTAATTGAGCTATCAACAACTGTTTTAAAATATGTAAGCACAAACACACAATCTCGTGCGCACTCCTCAACAGGTTAATAACATTTGGCACACCACAACTTACCTTGGTTTCTTTCTTGCAGAGCTCTCACGGTACGGCACCCATGGCCCATCTTCATCTTTGGTTTCTACAATCTTGTATTTAATATCTAGATTATTTCTCAATTTGTACAAATGTTTCTTTTTGCAATGTTCTGCCCACTTATCACATCTATGAACTGTATTACACATAAGTTCGAAGCATTTATACTGAAAAGTTCTTTTAAGTTGACGAGGCATTTTTACTTTTTAGTAAAATATCAGTGAGTTGTAGTCCATCACAAATATGTATAGAAAAATGCTATATACTCTAACGTAAATCACCTGCTTCTATGTAGGATTGAAAAAACTAGATGATTGTAGTTTACAATAAATAACTCGCAACACACAAAACTTCACCAAATCAAAACACGTCGACTAGCTAGACGAAGACAAGCGGGAGTGCAGCATCACAGGGCGGAGCGGCGAGACGGTGAACTACGATCTCTGCACCACGTGACGTGACCACGGGAGTAGTGAAAGCACAGCTTGTAGAAACAACAGTCTTGTCATCCAACTTTGAACAATCCATTGCATTTTGATTTAGTGCTTACAAATTTACGAGACAACACACATAAAAGTGTGCAGATTGATTCGATTCATTTAAAAACTGAATATGCGTAATGAGAAATACTCCACCCCCCCATTTTGCCTAGTTTTTTTCAAAATCCCCCCCCACCAAATTTTCGTCTGATGTCGCCACATGCGACATCAAAACATGCTGTGGGCACCCCTGCGTTGTTATAATTTTGTCAATTTCTTTCCTCTTATTAATGTTTTAAAAAAGGAAATACTGATATACAACTGGATGTTTTAATACGAAACACAGAAGTTATTGTCAGGTTAAAATTGGGTTTTTTTTTCTGTCAACAATTTTGACTTGGGTTGTTAGCTTTGGAATAGAAGGTTTAAGGCTTCTTCGAAGTCGGTGATATGCGACATACATTTTGAAGAATTCATTCAGTATTTCCTTTTACTAAATGTACGATATTGAACCTAGAGCTGTTCAAGTAATTTTTTAGAAAATCTCCTCGAAGAAAAAGAAATCGGGGAGTGATTTGCCAAGAAAGACAAATGGGAATAATCAAACAAAATTAAGAGAGCATTTCTAATTTTCTTTGCTAACATTTGTTGAAATTTTCTGATAATTTTGAATATGCGTAGAAGGTTTTAAAAAGTTTACATGAGCATTTCATCACATTTTTCTTTCAAAATCTTATCTAAATTTAATTGAAGTAATTAAAAAAAATTCTGTTATTAAAATTATCACTTAAAATTTGCAACCGCCTTAATGCTAACTTGGGTGGAATTGAATAAATGTCTTAAAGATTTTATTTAGTAAGCGAATCTTTTACTAAATACTGAAAATCCAATTTTCTTATTGACTGTTGTCAGCATTTATAATTGATGTATTGGAAGTGCTCTTGGTTTGATAAATTGAATGCTACATATAAGAAATATATAGATATAAGTTCTGAAAATACGTGTCATTTGGTTAAGTATATAAATGAAAGAATAACTTAGCAAAACTATGTTATTTCATTGGAATGTACTCTGTTTCTCCCCCCCCCAGACTATTACTTTTCCTGAAATAATCTACAAGATCAGCAATTTTCAGATTGAGCTAGAACTTCCGGATTCTGTGAGAAAGAAAGATTCATTCCAGACAATATTGTTAATGATATTAAAATGATAACAAAAGTTTTATATAAAAAGTTGAAATTCTTACCTATATTTCATCCAAAGTCATTAATTATTGAAACATGACAACACAGTTTGATTCTGAAAATAAAGACTCCAGAGTCATTATTGACTACATTGAATTTCCCACATAGAAAACTAGTAAATAATTATCATATGTATTTTATCTATATTTTTTTGTAATGTGTAAATAAAAATTATGAAGGCATAATTTGTCTCTTAATGATTTCTGTAAATTGAAAGGAAATAACTGATTCATAGGTTGCTTGGATTTAAAAAAAATGGTATCTATAAGCTTTTATACTTCATAATTTGAAATTGTAAACAAAATTTATTACATATATAAAAATTTGATTTTTTTTTTCTGACCAAACTGAAAACATCAAAGTCTCAATATTAATAAAAATCCTTACTTAAGAAAAAAAAATGCAATAATTTTATTGGTATGCTTCAAAATCTTAACTTATCTAAGAGATAGTAATTAAAGATAGATATATAATTGTTTTAAAATATATATATTCATAAAATTCAACATACAGAGACATATATGATCTTTTTCTCTGTGATTCAACATTTAATGACATTTGAATAAAAGAAAAATGTAATTTTTCAAAAATACTGCCACAGAAATTTGTGAAAATGTATCTTGGACAAAAAAAATTATATGGGAAAATAAGGAATAAGAGGGTAGCAAACTAATTCAAAAGAGATATTGATTAATTAGACAAAAACAATAATTGAATTGAAAATAAATTGAAATTTTAATATATGAAATAAAATTACAATACTACAAAATTTTGGTGAAAATAATTCAGAATAATAAATTTTAAAAAAATATCAAACGTTTTTAATAATTATTCAGCTAGCATAACGTCCAACTGCAATGCTTTCATCGACGTTATCGGCAGACATCCCGAGATGCACAGAACGGTTGAAAATTGAACAGAATCGGGTTTTTAGCACTTGATACGTGACCCCCTTTGGGAAATGACGACTGATAACTCGTGTTTCTTCAAAATGCAGTATTAACAATCACTTTGCACGACGATCCGTATCGGGTGGTGCTCCGTCTTACTTGAAAAAGATGTCTTGACGGCTTCTAAGCTGTAGAAGAGTTGGGACGAGCCATCATGCACCATCGTCCTGTGACGGAACAGATTTGGATTCCATTTCAAACTATCTCTTCAAAGAAATACGGTCCAGTGAAAAAATTAACTGTAAAACCACAACCATACTATCCCTTTTTCAGGATACAAGGGTTGTTCCCGGATAACGTGAGGGTCTCTCTCTGCCCAAGTTCAACAATTTTTGGGTGCTAACTTGTCCACTGAGGCACATGCGGGCCTCATCCCTCCAGAGAATGTCCCCTGACCAAATTGTGTGAACATCATTCGAGTATGGAACTGAAGTGCAAAAGCTTTATGGACTTCTAAGTCCCTCCCCTGCAACATGTGCACAGACTTGATTTCGTGTAGGTAAAAAGGCAAAATCTGCCGTCCAATTGGATACGGCAAATCCAAAATACGGGAAACGACAGGTAAACTTACACTGTTATGGAGCGATTGACTGTTGATTTCAACGAGCATGGTCGCAACATATCACGCGCTAGAAGAGGCGATTTCTTTATTTCCTATTAAAGAATGCTAATAAGTACCCAGGTTTTTCTCGTTTCTGCATCATTTTGCACAGAACACCTAGAGACATTGGACCTCTTCATATCTACTTCATACGACGAACTCGCTTTAGAGGTGCAGCGGAGTTTTGTTGGTTCTAGTAGAACAATTTCACAAGTAGTGCTTTTTCTTGCAACCTAGGCATGCCGATCAGAGAAAAAACTAATGCTAGTGCAGAATCCACCTTTTTATCCAAAGAGAAATAGTTATAGATATGGGCTCTGTAACGCAAATTATGTTTCTTATATTCAATATATGTTAATAAATGCCATTTGAGTTACAGCGCCAACCTAAATTTTTAAATTAATAAATGTAAAGTGCATCATCTGTCTAATCTACAGTTCAAATTTTATTGGGCACAATAGAAGGCATCTTAGAGCTCTCTGACGTGGGTAACTTCTTTCTAACCCTGTTTCTTCCAAAGTTATTTAAAGTGTAAAGTATTTTATTATCGACAGCAGATTGATAAACTGCTCATACCGATTTTAGCAGTTGAAAAAAGTGCAGATTGAGTAGATTGTTTCATTGGGAATCTTCGTTTTCTTTTTTTTTTTTCTCTCCACCCTCCCCCTCTCCTTTTTTTAAGCAGTCAAATAATTGAATTTGTTGTTACAGAAAATATGCATAACTTATGTCTTTCAATTATAAAAAATTAAGCAAAGATATAAACAAAATAAAAACATAAAATGAGTCGTTGATATTATTTTCCACTTGCATTAGTTTTTGTTGTAATTTGTTGTTTTGCTTTGGTGAGGAGGGAATTTTTGGCTTAAATTTTGACATAAAATTTGAGGCCATCTCGAGTTAAGTAAGAACGGCATTTTTAATTATTGCAAAATATTCATACTTACGCCGTCAATATTGATGAACTTTTAATTCAATGTTTGTGAAAAGAAGTGAAGTGTTGCCACAAGAATATTTGTAGTCTTCGCATTATATCATGTTATGTTGGTTAAATTTCGTGATAACTTTCCAATCGATCGTTCTTGGTGGTTACCTTAAAGAAATACACACAAAAATTTTTAAACAAGGATAATTGGAAAACTGAAAAATCAAGTAGAATAATTGAACCTGAAGTAGAGAATAATTTTAAAATCTTTTATGTTACAGCAATTATTGGATAAAAAAATATTCTCAGCAATATTTAAAAACAAAAATTTTATGAAAATAATTAAAATTATGAGTGAAGTCTGAGCAATTTGCACTTTACCTCGGGAGTTTTCTCTCCCAAATACCACCAAGAATAGGCAAGTGAATAATTACCGATTTATAAAACACGTTGTTTCTTCCCATGCAGCTACAGAAATAATATGGAGTAGAGTTATCACTCAAATGACGAAATATATACCATGCGGGAAGGGTTGAGAGTGACCGGTGATGACTATTAAGACTCCAAATTTTAAATGTGATCATATCCGGCTTACTGAGGTAGGACGAAGAGCAACTTCTTTATGGGTTGTCTCTTAAAATCTCCCCATGCATTGTTTCATTTAAATTTTTGAACATTCAAATATTTGCATGGAAATTCATTAGTTACTTTCATAAGTACAATTAAAATAAACAATCATGTCTGTTTTTATTTGGCTTTACATTCTTAGAACAGATTTTTTTTAAATGTACAATTATTTTGAAAAACTTTTCAATTTAAAATATATATATAAAAATTTTATATCATTTTAATCTTGATTAATAAATTTCTGCTAATCAAATGCTTTAGCCACCGAATGTTACTTCAAAGTTAAATCCCCCCCCCACACACACACGGATTATTTTACAATGCAAAATTAAGTTTCAATTCCTAAACGGTGGCTCCGAAACATAAACATACAAATATTTCCATCAAGAAAAGTATCAAAATGTGTGTGAAAGGTATGCATAATTGCATTTTCCTTCTTCTAAAATTAAGGATTGCCCAATCAAAATGTGTTACGACTTTTGAACTTGATTAATTGACCAAATAAGGGAGCAAAAGAAAAGCCCCGGATTTAGCGATCCAAGGATTATGGATGCTTCAAGCATAAGCAAGACAAAACATTATTTCATTCATACCATTTTTTAAAAAATGAAATATCATAAAGGAGGGCAAAATAGTGCATCTCCCCCTCCAATATTTAGTGCACTTTCTATTTCCTTTGCTATAGCACAGATTGAACTTCCACAATTAAATATAAAGCTATTAATCTGAGAACAAATATTTAAATAAAAAAAATTAACTTAAAAGTCTATAAATTGAACTATATAACATAAAGATAATTTACTTCAAAACTAATTAAACTAGTAGAAAATTTTATTCGATATATAATTTTACAATTCAGTTAAACTGCAGATTATATAATAGGAGAAAAATTCAGGTAAAATTTTTATATTGATGTCTATTATTTTTTCGATAAATTATTTTATTGAAAAATGCATGCAAAAGCTTTGTTGTCTGGACAAATGCAGAGTTAATAATAGGATTCTCTTTCCCCCTCTTCCCACAGAATGTCAGAAATATTTGTTGTAAAAGCGACTGCAAGTTTCAGTTCTGTGAAATATTTTTCTCAACAAGTGATGCTGGTTGTGCAGAATTGTGTCTAAGTCATGTTGTTCTGCTCTTATTCTCCACCAAGTATTTTGTTATTCACACAGAATGTGGAATGCATTTCCAGTAGTAATACTGTACAATATGGTATTTCCTTAGCGCTAACAGCTTATACAAATTTATCTGCAATTTTAAGATATTCAATAAGGCATAAGAAAAGACAGAGCAAAGAAAAAAGGTGTATTTTAAATATATATGCAAAACTATATATACAGGTCGACAGGAATGAATATCACAGCCAGTACCATTACATAAATCGATTCCATGGAAGGAACAGATGAAGCAGCAATAAACAGGTCAATACAAAAGTTCATTGAGATTTTCAATGCAAGTTGCAATGAAAGTACATATAGTTGTTATTCACCATGGCCTTTTACACAAAAAAAGGCATAAATAAAATCGATTTGTTGACATTATTCAGAGAAAACAAAAAAAGGAAAACGATTATGACCCAATTAGTTTAATGTGAATCAGGAAATTAAATTAAATTAAATTATTTCAAATGCTTCTGTTTTTATAGCATACATCGCATGAATGCAATTTAAAAATAATCTCATTGCAAAGGAAATGTGAAAAAAAAACCATTATGCATTTATATATAGTAAAATTAAATTATCCATAACTGGTAATATAAATGAAGTTTTAAAATATTAAATATTTATGATCAATAGTGAAAGCAAATGTTTATTAAATATAATCACACTGTTGTAAAAGAAGAATGCAGATAGTGTAGAAAATTTTTGGATTCAATGAAACTTTTGCAGGACTAAATTCCAATTTTAAGCTATGAAGTAAAAAAATTCACCTTGATTTTACATATTTCATTGACTGAAAAATAATTTCTTTTATAGTTATTATCAAGCAATACTTCATTTTCTTATTTACTTCATTGAGCCAAAATTTTCTTTACAAAACATGGAATCTTTCATAATAATTCAACTAAATAAGCTTTTTATTTAAAAAAGTGATAGTTCTTCTATAAATATTATCTTTACTTAAAAATTAAGACATATTATGGTTTTAAACGTATACTGCACTAAAAACAATAATCAGCATTTTATCAAATATGTATATCGTATGACAGTAATAAAATCAGATTTAAATGTTTAATCATGAATAGTTTTTTTTTCACTTGCACATCAAAAGATGATTTCAGCAAAAATTCTTGGAAATGTATAAAAAAAAGTAACATACAATTCCATATTTACATTATTTTGAATAAAATTACAATTTGATTATAGATATTCAAATTTATAATACAGTACAGCTATAAAAAGCAATGTTAATAAATACTTTATAATTTCACATGCAATAAGAAACACATATTACTTTGAAATAACTGTGTATATGAATACAAATAGCATTGAACAAGCCTTTAAGAACTGTTCATCCATTAAAAATATTCATAAAGTTGCAAAACAATTAAAACAGATAATTTGTATTTTCACAGTTTCTAAAATATTTTTTTAAAATGTGAGGTAATCTGTCATCTACGCGGCAGAAGCAGGATTCATCACTGCAGGCAAATCCATTGTCTGTGGCAGAAGTGAAGCAAGTCATGTAATCTACAAAAGGGAATTAGTACTGCCACGTAAGCCCAAGTCTTGAGTATAGTTTCTGGAATTGTCCAAAAACAGGTTGTTCTCCCCAAAAACTGCATACACAATATGAAAAACTGTTACATTAACAATAAAATAGGTCAATCTCAGTTAATACATAAAGTCCTCTCATATGTAATATTCAAATTCCATTCCAAATTAAACCGAATATGTTTTGATGGAATTCTGATCAAAGGCTAGATTAGGTTGAAGAGAAACAATTAAGTCTTCTTCCTAATCAAGGATCTCAGTTTGATAACCAATGGATATACTGTACTAACAACAGGAACACGCAATTTATGATTTAAAATCAGCTTATAAAAACAAATTGAAAGAATTTTTTATAGGATTTTTGTCTAATTACCAAATGGTATAATATATAAATATTGCAACTCAATTTAGTTGTGTTTGATCAATAAATGCTAACATTTCAACCGTTTTCACCATCATTAGCACTTAAGGTTTCCAATTTAATCATTCGAGTTTTTTCTTTTCAAGTAATATTTATTCGATGTGTATTCATTTTCTAGGGAGAAACTGTGGAGCAAAAGAGGGTATGTAAAAGCGGTAAACGGCAAAATTCTCAGATTGCTGAAGTTCAGAGCTTCTCCTCTTGGCCATTGGAACTGTCATAAGTTCTATAAACTCCTTTCATGCTGACATTGTCCAATCCCCCATTTCTCAGAGAGGAGATGCTCGGCTGCTTCAGTGGAGTGTCACTTTTGACATCTTTTATGGAGCCACAGCAGGTTTGTGGCACACAGTTTGTACTAATTGGGCAACCAAGCACACAACTGTCAGATTTTACCTGAAACCAAATTCGAAAATTAAATATGTCCATACACATATAAAAATTGTAATATTCAATGAATTATCTTTAAAATTTGGAATTTACAGATTTTTGAAATGAGTAATGCAGAAAATATTAAACAGATATTCCTTTAGATTAAAAAGCAAAAACTTTTGGATTTAAATATTACAGAAATATCAATACAGACAAAACTGATTAAATCAACTGACTTGATTTAATCAGATTTTGACTGTTTTATTCTACTGATTAAATCAATTTCCATTACTCTAAGTTATTTTTATTTATGAGCAACTATATTTATTTACTTAGTAATGCTACACAGCAATTCATGCAAGTTGAGTACAATGGTCTTATGCACTAGAAATGCAGTTCAAAGATGGTCTAATGGATTAAAGCAAAGGACTTGCCGAGAAAGAAGCTACTAGCGAAGTCATGTTTTTAAATGACATTCAAAAATCAGTAATTTAATGTGCATTTTAACAGACAAATATGTGATATTACCCATATTAACATCAAATATTTTATAAGAGGAAAACTATGTTTTTTCGATATTCTGATGATGGGTAATGCTGTAAGATTATTGTATAAATATTAATTATGCTAATAAGGAGTCTGGACTTCCTTCTTCCTCATAAATTCTTAGTTGGAACAAATGGGATAAGATATAATAATAAATACAAAAATTTAACAAGTTTAAAGGATGCTTTTTATCTGGAATGTTGAATAAAAAATTCAGTAACTACTGAAGATATAAAATAGTGAGCCAAAATTAAATACTTTAAAAATATATTACAAAAGAAAAATCAAATGATATGCATTTCATCATTTTATTATACTCTTTTATTTTCAAAAGTCAGTAAAAATAGTTTTAATCAAATTTTCCATTAAAAAAATGTATGCAACAAAAGCGAGCATTAAATGTTGAAGTATACATTTTAACATTTGGGGGAAAAAAAAGATAATCGGTTTGAAAGAAATCAACATAATACATATAATATTTATATTTGTATAAATGAATATGAAAAATCATTATAATGGTTAATATTGTCTAGCAAATGTAAGAAATACAAAAAGGCATTCCTCAGTGCTCAGGTTTCTTCTAAAATTAAATTACCAATTTTCATTTTTTTGGAGGGGGGATTGAAAAAAAACAATAGGAAAATTTTGGTGAATCAGCAATTTTCAAAAACACATTGAAATTATAAGAAAAATCAGCAGCACAGAACTATACAAATACCTAATAGTCCTTATAAGGATCAGAGGCTTTACCCATTCATCAAGAGTTATTCCAGCTGACAATAAGTAAATAATTTTTTTTCTGAACAATCAAATAAAATGGTAATGATACTTTCAACACCATTTTATCACAGTTGTCAAGTGAACACAATTGAGTTGTGACATTCATGATGGCTCTATAGAACTAAGATGTCACTTTTAGATACACAAGTATATTATTACAAGGACAGCAAAAATACAAGATAAATCAAAATGGCTCCTTGAGAGTTAATGGGAAGATTAAATTTATAAGAATAAAAGGAATACATTTTATTTTCCTGCAAGTAATCATTTAAATCTTCTTATATTACTTCTTGTATCTTCTTTACAAAGGAATATAAATGACTACTTTGTCTCTGATATCGAAGGGGTAGTACGATAGCAGCAGAAAGGGTTCCTGTTTAGATACTCTTCATGAAACCAAAGATAATCTGAGTAATTATTGCAGATGCAAATAAATGTTTTTTTCTACGTTGTGTATAATCTTATTCTTTAGACGGAAAGGCAATTTTGAATGAAAATTAGAGAAAAACTCTTCTTACTTCACTGACAAATTCTGGCTGAATGGTAGTGGAATGGATGCCTTCATTGTGGAAGAACTCCTTAACTCGCTCGGCGATTACCATGTAATCTGCAATGTTTCGACAGCAAATATGAGCAGATGCCACTATACGCTCACCGGCCAGCTGCCACACATGGAACTCGTGCACAGCCAACACACCATCGATCTAGAATAGACAACTTTTTCTGAGACAATGGTAAGATGATATATTTAAGGAATCCTTTCTTCAATTCTGTACCAGTAGATATTTCACCTCTGTGGTACCAAAATGCCATTTTTAGTTTCATTATCTTTACATAATCAATATGTGTATTCAGTAGATAATCTAACCCCCAATTCAATGCATTATTGCATGCGTGATAATGTTTAATGTTTATAAGGAAAATAATCTTGTGGAGGCCCAAGGAGGTTGAATGCTTTTTTTTAATGACTGAAAGAGATAAAAGTGTGTTTCTATACCTGTTCTTAACATTTATTTTAAGAGACCATGTAAGATTTGATTTAAATATGATTAAAAGAATAAAAAAGAAAAAGAAACATATGTTATTACAAAAAAAAAGAGATCAAAATTATACTGGCATACCTTTGAGCTAATTTTTAAAATGTATATTTTAAAACAATAAATTGAAAGACAAATCTACAAGGTCTTAGATGAAACCAAATCTGATACTCATTTTTTT
The DNA here is from genome assembly GCA_026289955.1 of Argiope argentata. Lineage (NCBI taxonomy): Eukaryota > Metazoa > Arthropoda > Arachnida > Araneae > Araneidae > Argiope > Argiope argentata. Next base: position 675,470 of record JAOUZG010008684.1, on the reverse strand, counting down.
AATGTTTAGCATTAATCAGGAAATATTTTCTTAAATTAAATTCAAGGTATTTCAAATACTATATTAATGAAACTTCAAAATCATCCAAAATTATAGCAAGCAATATCATCCAAAATTTATTTGAAATTTTAAAACAACATCTTTCTATTTTTTAAAATTTAACTTAAATTACTTCTAGTTTAAAGACTGCACATTCCAATTATTTTCAAACAGCATAATTGTAGTCTTTTATTTCAAACATTAGTGATTTAACATTCTGCTTCTCATCATTGCTATTGAAATATATCTAGAATTGTTTTTGTTTTTTTAGTGATGACGAGAAAAATAAGTCAATGTATTTTAGAGGTGAAAAAACCTTGAAATGATTGAACTACTCATAAAGATTTAGTACTTTGAAATGCAGATTTTCTCTGAGGATTATCTATACAGGACGAAGAATAAAAAAGCTGGACTTTTCAGTGATTAATAATTTCTAACTAAGGTTTCATTTTAAAAGTCAAGATATACATCAAATGCATCCTCCAAAATATGAGTATATTTTAAAGGCAAAGTTGTTGCAGTCACCAATTAATTCCGATTGGTTAACTTAATAGAAAAGTACAAAAAATCTTATATATGAAATCATATTTTAATATTTACTTCACAAAGAAGTTTATTCTGCAAATAATCTACTTGAATGTGAGTTGGCACAGTTTGGAGAAGAATCATGGCTGAATCTTTCACTAAAACAAAAAGAGGGAGAGAGAAATTAGAAACAAAACTCAATAATAATCAAATGAATTAAAGAGTCATTAATAAAAAAAATAGAAATACTGTAACATTTTACGAAAAGAAGAAGCATGTAAAACATATTCAATTAGCTAAAAGACTTAATACAAAATTTTCAGTCAAAAACTCTTAGAAATGATCAGCCAATATAAGTGAAAAGATACATTTTATTTTTTAAATGTTTTATATGAATATCAGAGGTGGATTTCCGAACAGACACATGAGGCGTGCGCCTCTGGCCTCATAAATTAAGGACCTCATTGTATATATTAGGCCCTTAAGGGTCTATTATATACAATAGGTTATTATTGTTTAGAATTTAGTTCTAAAACAATAATAACCTATTGTATATATTAAAATTTTGAAAAACAGGATAATTTTTAATAAAACCTTTCATTTTTACACTCTACTATTCCTACTGTCAGTTCTTCATCTATCACAATCAAAGAATATAGTAATATCAGTAAACTTGGTAAACTAACTATTCTGAGAATGAGAAAGTTAAAAGTCAACCGGGGAGGCTATTTACGACATCTTTTATTTTGTACAAAACTAAAGAGACAGATATTGTAAAGAAGTCGTAAAACTTATCTCCCTTTCCAAGAGATACACGTCAACATTATTACATCTGGCCAGTGGTGAGACGATTCTTTCCTTTGTTGCGCATTGTGTTTCTCCCACTTTGATGTTACCCTCTGGACTTGAATGAAGTCGAGATAATAGACCACCCATGCGGTTTACGGCCCTTTGATGAAGCTAACCGTGTCAAAACCCCAGATGTAACTATTCTTCAATGGGACCACCCGAACTGGAATAAGTTATGATAATGAACAACACATACGTTTTACGGCCTTTTGAAGAAAGAAGTACTGAAACCTCCAGGTGTGAATATTTCCCTATTATGAAGGGTCGGCTAAGAGCGTGGATGAGTAGAAAATATTCTCACGGTTAACTGCCGACCACAGGGAATATTTCTGAAGAATTATTGGATGATCGGCATCTCCACCGTGCCAATGCGAACCTGAGAGGCGAAGTTTGACCGAGGTTAAAATGGAAGATTTTGAAACGAAGAGACGAGGAGCAGTCAGGCTGATCCGACAACGAGACCAGCTGATCCGACTAGAGACTAGACGAGACGAACTGATCTGACGGGACAACGATCTGTGAGCTGAGGTGAAGAGTTGGACAGTTGAAGTGTTGTGGAAAGGAATTCCTTTCTGTGTTTGAACTTTGACCAATGTAAAGATTGGTAAGCATATAATTTTTTAATACATTTTCGTTCCTATTTTCATGCTTTGTAAATATTGTAATCGGGGTTTTATATATTTTGGCACATTTGAAAGTTAAAAACAGGACTGATTTACAATACGAATCGTTAGGCATTGGCACTGCTGAAAAAAATAAAATGGTCACTTTCTCCTCTTAACTGAGAGGGGAAATTTTTCGAATCGGAAAAATCGTCAAAAATCAACTAATATTTTCATGCTACTAATCTTTTTTTAATATATTAGCCATGCCATCGAAAAGAAATTTTAATACGGAAGCTTCGAAACGCAAAAAGAAAAATATCCAGAAAGATATTAAGATTTACTCAATAAATTTATTAAAACGTTTGAAAAAAGAGCTAAAATGAAAAACGAGTCAGAAAGTGTTGTTGAGCACACTAATACAATATGTGTACCTAAAAGAACCCATGAGCGAATTGAAGTTGAATATGCACATGAAAAAAACGCTGGGCGAGCTGAAGTAGAATATGAATTCAAATAAATTAATGAAAGAGTATAAAATAGAATGAGAATATTAAAAGACCGATCATCGTACTGAAACAAAATGTGCACAAGAAAAAAGACACTGAGCATGCTGAAGTTGAAAATGATTTCAGAGAAATTGGTGAGTGAAACTAAATAGAATGCAAATCTAAAAAGACAAAATGAACAAGCCAAAACAGAATATGCACAAGAAAAAGCCATCAAAGTCAATTTTATCTATCTAGGTTTCACCTCCCACCTTATTTTTAACACACACACACAAAAAAAATCGGATCCAGAGCTTAACAGAATGAAAAATATTTAAAAAGAGTTCATACTACAAATATAATTGGAGGAAAGGGAGTCCACAAATTGAATTGCGCCTCGGGCCTCTGAAACTCCAAGTCCACACACACACACACACATTATATATTTATATATAAAATAAATATATATATATACAAAGCAGGATATGCACAAGCCATATTCATTTGTTCTTTTGTTTCCCATTGTGGTGAATGTCTCAATGGAAGGTAAGTCTTAAATCGAATTTCAGCGATTTCACTGCAGAACAATTCATATTTAATGTACGAATATGAGTTTCCAATTTTTTTTTATTTTGATGATTTGAAACTATATAATTTTTATTCTCAAATCCTTGGTCATCAAAAAATTGTAATCACCAATGACCATCAAGTATTTTTGACCACCGAAAAATAGTTCTTTTCTTACGGTAAGTTCCAGCAGAAATAATCAAAATTCTTAAAATTTTGCATATAATAAATTTTTAGTCTGAAAAATGGTTTACTGAAATACATGCAAACATTCATTTTAGTAGATTTCTTAGCCTTAAAAAATTATCATAATTAAAAAATTGTTATAAAGTTGCAGAAAAAAAATGAAAATTTTAAATGAGTCTTTTTAGAAAGAGTTTGTAATATCTATTAATTCTATCGATTAAATCTATCTTTGACATAAGATTTAAAAAATTTAAATCTATCTGCATTTTTAATACAGTTATGTTGAATTCAATATTATGGAAAAAAAACAATTAAACAAAGATTTTTTTTATTATTCATCATAAAAATAGAGGATTTTAAAAAATGCAGAATGTTTTATAAATAAATCATTTAAAAAAAACCTGAAATTATGGTAGCCATTCAACAGAGTACTCGAAGAAAACAAATAACAAAACACATACACACACAAATACAGACATATCACTGAATAATTGGATTTCTTGATATCTTAAATCAAGAAACTAGCTTAATGTATACCAAAAATGTGGGTATACTTGGTATATAATAACATAGAATTTTTTGACATTTAAGAACTTTGATTGAAATAAAATAGCCAAAAAGGAATTTAAAATTTTCCAGGCTTTCTAAACCATAAATGCATTTCTATAAAACCATTATCTGTGCATTAAATTGCAAGAGTGTTTTAACAATGCAATGAATTAAATTATATAATATTATACTATTCAAAGTAGACTTGGATTAAAAAAAAGACTTACATAGAGGCCAAGTGGAATTCATTATGAGGCATACCATAAATACGCTAAAATTGAAGAAATGAAATATTAAAATTGTGCAAAACTAAAGATCTGTGTATCAAAATCAAATTGTAAATATTCAATTCAGAAATCCCAGTTTAAATATTTTATGCATGTTTTTTAATATATATATATATATATAATGTATATTTTTTAATATATGTATTTTTTTTTAATATTCGCATGCAGCTGTATTTTTGGGACCTATGCAAATTTAATACACTATCTGGCCGAAAGTTTCCGGACACCCCTTAAAAAAGTGGTTCTGGTGAGTGATGTCATCGAAAGCTATAAAAGCGTTAGTAGTAGGATCAGAAGGACTATTTTACCTGCCAAAGACTACTTAAACGAAAGCACAGGACCTTCAGATTACTTCCAGTCACAAGCCCAGCGGAGAAAAGACTACAAGACGGGGAAAACTCCTCGAGAAGGATAACGGAAAAGGGCAAGGAAGAAAAGAAATTGCAACCCTCGACTACCCCCACTCAAGGAACTCCCTTCCACCTGCACCTTCCAAACCAGTTGGAGCGGCTTGCCAGCCTCTCAAGCTGATCTGTGCGATTATAACTCTCTATCTGCAACGCATTATGAAATTACCTTTTACCAATCATAATAATAACCGTTAAATATCTATTTACTAAATCAGGCTACCACTTAATTATAAAACCTTTATTAAGCTTTTTTTTTCTCTTTTATTCTATTTAATTTTTCTCTCTCTCTCTCACTAACTAAGCACAATAGAATTATGTTAGCACACGATGTCAGGCATTTGAGAAACCTTTCACTAAGGAACGGAGGTTAAAGGCGTACCGCCCGGGCCCTCCGTACGAATGCACTATCGGTTGACTTCCAGCCATGACAACTTGAGGATGCCTGGAGACGAGTTACACATCACGGATAGCATTGAACGTCATGTCCTTCATAAACGGGGATACCCGCCAACCCTACCAACATTCAGATGACCCTATCCATTAAATCCACCCAGTACTCTGTTGAAATAGTATCCCCAGTCCCAAGCCACCAGTCAATAAGAATCCAGCTTTTCGCAACCCCACGCACCCACCCAGAGGTTTGAAAAGACGATTTCGAGCCCATGCAAGTCTACCCACAGTAACGCTTCAGTCAACAACACGCTAGGCTTGGAGGTGGCTCATTATTCCGTAAACCTTCAATCTCTCAGGATTTTGCCACAAGAACTGTCAGAGGTGAATTGAAATAGAACATATGATTCATTCATTCAAAAGCCAACTGTATGATTTTCCAATATGTGCTGGGCCCGAACTTGCCAATAGCTTCCATACATTAAGGAAGCAACCGGAGCCCCTAAAGAGTGAGCATGAGTTAACTAAATCCTTAGGCTACATAAACAAAGAATTAAAGGAGAAATTTAAACCCTCCCCCAAAAGAAAAACTGATGCGTCAACTACTCAAAATAACGAAGTAATGAATTAACTAACCATTTTGAGCCCATAGCGAATGACCAATTAGACGCCAAATTAGATAAAATAAAACTATTGAAAATTAGATAAAATAAAACTATTGAAAAGATGATAAATAATGCTAAAAAAATACTAAAGACTATAATAAAAACCACGAAAACACACACTCTAAATTTGGAATGACAAATAATATTTTAGGAAACGGGTTTATTAAAGTATTCTAAAAAACTTTTGAAAATCATAGAAAGATCAAAGATTACTGCAAATAAATTAGTTTTGAATTTGACGTCATACGACCTAAAATGCAGATACCAATCAAAGTTGATTTTAAAGGACTACCTAGTGATTACATGAACGGCTCAATAGAAGAACTTAAAAACCACGAATTTTCCGTAAATAAGGCAGTCAATATTCAGACTCCCAATTTAAAACAAGAAAACCGCTACCGTTTCCACAAGTAGAGTTGAAGTTTCTACTAGTACAGTTGGTAGTAGAGAGAACGATAACATCGTTGGCCGAATTTACAAAGTGAGCTCTATCGAGTGCCTCCAAGTAACGGTGGCACAGTTTAGAGGTAGAAGTGCTATAACAGCAACCATTTTGCCCATAGGTCAGATAGCTGTGCCATGAAACCTAGATGTCTTAAATGCAATGATGAGCACCAAGCTAGGAACTGCCCCAGAAAAGAAAAAAATTGATAATCCTAAATATATAAACTGAGAACAGGAAGGTCATACTGCAGCATACAGAGGTTGCTCAAAATCCCATAAAAAACAAAATCCACAATTTAATAGAAACCCCGCATTTCAATCAAATTTTTCTAAAGCACATTTTCCTATGCCCAAACTTTAAAAACAAACATCCCCAACAGACCGAACAATACAAACAACCCAGTCTTCGAATTCGCTGAGATTTTTGAGATATTCAATGAGATAAAAAATCTATTTACTCAATTATCCCAATTTTTCACAGCGATCAAAGAAATGAAAAATGCCAAAGACCCAATGACTAAATTATTCATATTTTTTAATATCAACTCTCAGTCATCAAATCTTTACAAAATCTTCAAACACCCAAGTGCACGTCTTAAATAATCATAGTACTCCCGAGATAGCAGCCAATCTGAAAGCTGTTACTCGCAGTCCTACTCACCTACCCATCGATATCTGCACGAGGAGAAGGAAGTCCGGGCCAGTCTACTCACAGAAGCTCTTCAATCTACAGCCCACCATAACCAAAAGTAGCCCATCTCGGGCGGGAACTCCGTTAAACCTACAAGAATTTGTTATGCTGTATTTATGTTCAGCGCTTGCGAGGAGATGAACAAGGGCAGACGCGCGAAGAGGGATGAAGGAATGTACATAGATGAAGCACAGAGCAACATCCCATAGCACCCCAACACATATGCATGCACAGATTTCACTGAAAGAGGGATACGTAGAGATGATGTTTTGGTCAGAAATGCTGAGCTGGAGGGCATAAATCATGTCATTTTATGAAACAGAATAGGCGTGCCAAAGAAACGCCCAACATTTGGCAGTTTGGAGGCCAAGAGACAGCAACTAGTAGTTCAATTGCAGAAGGCCAAGAGTAAGCTGTTTAAAATTTAATCTTGTCAGGACTTTAACTGTAGATACAGCAAACAGGTCCTCCAGATCCCGAGACAAGGAGATAGTGTGCCATTCAAATCCCCCACTAAAAGAGAAATATGTAAGAATAAAAACCCGACAACCCCAAATAAAAACTTACCTTTGCAAAATAAATTTCAAGCTATAGTTAACCTGGAGCCGGAAATTAGTATTGGAGTTTGGGCTCATTTTCTTTTTCAACTCATAATGCTAAAATATGCTGCTAATTTCAATCGAATATTAGGTAAAATAGCCACAACTTGTGGAAGTATTACAAATAAATTCAGCAAGGGATTTACTAAAATCTATCCAAAGTCTGAAGATTAACATAAAGCAATTCAAGATTTCTGCCGCCAACAAAAATATAATAGTATGATTTTATATAATCACCCCAAAAACAAGAGACCCCTAAAGGTTGCCATAAAAGGATTGCCACATGAATTTTATACCAGCGAAATAGCAGAAAACTTTAAAATGTCAGGCTTGCCAGTCTCCAGAGTAAATTAGCAAACACAAATAAGAACAGAAAGACACCCTCCCTTCTGCATGGTAGAACTAGTTAGGACAAATGATGCTGAGCAAATCTTCCAACTATAAAATTCTTTTAAAACATGAATAGCAATGAATCAAAGAATTAGAGCAGATTGCAGAGGACAAAGGCAACATACTGACTGCTTGGCCTACAGCAGACTGTCATTACCACGAATAAGATCCTACCGGAGTCAGACGCGCCGTAACCCAATTCGCAGCGTCAGGTTGTATTTATAGTGTTGCTATAGCCTTATAAGTCAGATAACATCTACGATACTGAAGTTCACTTTTGCATTATGATCATATTACTCGGCTACAGGCCCTATGGTAGCTACAGGCTACAGTGTCGAATGTTCGTAATGCGACCTCCAACCACTACATTGGTGACCTTGAAAACGCAACCTTCCGCTGGCGCCATCTATCTGCAGCAAAATCGTCAGACTCACTTGATGAACAAGCAGCAACTCGCCATAACGCTTGGCGTAATACAAAAACGTTCGCTTCTCTGCCGACTCACTGGTGGGGGAGTACAGTAGCGCTAGCCTTATAAGCCAGATAACATCTACGATGTCGAAGTCGATTTATGTTTTATGGTCATGATACTCGGCTACAGGCCCTAGCGTCGCAGGTTCGTTCCGCGACCTTCAATCGCTACCATACGTTTGACAATGAGTAAGTCAAAGGAGCTTAGCGAGTTTGATCGTGACAATATAGTGGGGTGCCACCTTTGTGAGAAATTAGTTCATGAAATTGTAGATATTCTGCAGAAGCCTAAACCCACAGTGAATGATTTAATTGTGAAATGAAAATGTTGAGGCAGTGAAACTGCAGAAAAACAAACTAGTAAGACGAAAAAATGTGGTGAACGCGGCTGCAAAATTCTGAAAAGGGCAGTGAAACAAAATTGCAAGCCCTCGTACGTGGACATTTCTCAAGAGTTCCAAAGCACGTTATTCATTAGTATTACAGCAGGATTGTTCATTGAGAGTTAAAAAAAAAAACACTTGAGATTCCATGGTTGTGCAGCCACGCACAAATGGAGCGTCACTCCGCATAACACGAAGCGTTGATTACAATGGTGTAGAGCTCGCCGTCGTTGGGCAGAGGAAAATTATTCTTTGGGGTGATGAATCTCTCTTTACAGTTTGGCAATTGGATGGACAGCATCTGGGCACCCCCCCCCCATAGACAGGGTTTCTACAGTATTTTGTGACATAACATGGTGGTACATTCCATTCCTTAAGTTCACTCTAATTTTTTAGATGAAGATTTAATAAATAATAAGTAGTTATCCTATAATTTGGGAGTCACAGTAATCCTGTATGTACATTAAAATTTCAAAAATTTAGTAATGTACCTTAGAGCTGGGTCGACATAGAACCTGTAGTCCCAGTCTGTCAGCCAAATGATCAGGGCACTGATGATTACTATAACAGAACCAAGTGCATCAGCAAGGACATGCAGGAATACACCATGCATGTTCATTTGGCTACTGCTGCTCACTAGAAGAAAAAAATGATTTTTTTTTTTAAATATTGTGTCTGAAAAACCAGAATGAAAACTTTTTTTTAAAAAAAAGTCTTTTTAAACATGCCATAAGCACTCCTTTACATCATTTTGCCAAACTACATACTTATCCAAGTTTCTAGAGTTTTGAAATTTCCAAAGAACTATAATTCTTGTAGTTTTACAATGGCATAATAGTAATATATAAATAATTAATACTTTTAACTAACTGTTTAATATTTCAGTAAAAGAAAGGAAATAATTCAAGTTAATTTTTAATCCAAGCTATTAAACATAATTAAATAATTATATCATAGTTTTAATTCAAACAAGTCTGGACTTAATATATTCTTTTATGCATTCCATCAAGGGCATATAGCATAAATGTTGTATCAGTTAAGCATATAAACCCTTTACAACAGAACATAATATATTTTCACCAACAATACAAAAATGTGAATTTCAAAGCAGTTTACAATGGCCAAAATTCTTATATTTTTAAAGTATTAAAAAAAAGAATAATTTAACATGTGTTTAAAGTACTTAGGCAATATTTTGAGTTAACAAAATACTTTATATTTATTTATTTCCTTTAAAAACAATGGTATTTACTTTGAATAATAAATTTACATGAAGTGAAAAAATAATAATATGGAGAGAACAGAAGATCTTCTATATTCTGGTAAAGCAAAGAAGTTTATAAAGTATATCAAAGACAACAGTTTAAGAAGGAGAATAGATGGTTAAGCTTTTGATTTTCCTTACAATAAAGGATGGGTTGTTATTCTCTTTCATCCTAGTAAATATAAATAAATACCCTTATTTTCTTATTCATCTGGCATTTTACATACACACTAAGAAATTTTGAGGATTCATCTGAGTATTCTGAGAAGCAAAAAGATCCCTTTCAATCACAATTGAGGCTTCAAATAATTACAAGTTCATACCAACTCGATTATCAAATGGTCCTTAGCCTCAATGACATACGATCATCCAGATATACATTAAGATAAAGATGGTATAAATCATAAAGCAACACTGGCAATTTTTGAAAATCACTAGGGATGTAGCTACAAAAGAATAATAATAAATAAAAAAATAATAATAAATAAAAATTAATAAATAAAAGTAAATTTCAAACCTTCTTTCTTTGTACTTTTAACTGACGATTTGGCATCAGGTAACTGGAAATTGCCCTCGTTGTCATTTATATCACCCTCAGAGAGTACTTCTTCAAGGGTAGGTAAACTTGCCCTCTTGTCATGTACATGGCCTCCATGACTGTGCCCATGTCCTACAAAATACAAAATTATCTCCTTTAAAGTTTTAAATTTACAAACTTTTCACCAATACTTTATCATAATATAAGCTTATAAATTAAAATTAATGTAGCTAAAAATCAACCAATTGTTTCTTATTTGTATGTATGTAGAATAATAAAATGAGACAGTTCTTGATTTAATAAATTTTAAGCCTCTGAAAAAATTTCTTGGATTTAAAGCATGTCTTTCTATGAAAATGAAGTTGGAAAAAAGCAATTTACAGATTTTATAATATTTACTGATAATCTAAGTGATTCCCCAGAAAATATAAAATTATTCAAATTCTGAAAGTAAAATGGAACAACTAATTTAGGAATAGATCAGGGATATAATTTGCATTCAAAAATTATTTACATGTCTGCTTCCAAGAATAGCATTCTATGATGATTCAAAGGAATAGAAAATTAATTTATTATTGAATCAAAATTATTAATCCAACTTTTGAAAGATATGATTTACAGTTATAATTTAGAGGAACTGTATAAATTTATGATGAAAATGGGTTAAAATATTAATCCACATTGGTATCAAAATTCAAATATTATTCTTGTGTTAGCTCGAAAAATAAAACTTTCAAGTTGCATTAGTCCAATAACAGTTTTCAACTTTTTAAAGAAGTTTTTTTTATTAGTAACCAAACTAGGGTCAACAACAGTTGAGCAAGATACTAAGCACTTTACAGATTAATAGATATGAAAAGAACTTAGTTTGAAACATTATTTATCAATATATAGCATGATGAAATTTTCTTTATACCCCAAGTCCTTTCATTTCACAAGACGTTTTTACAACCAGAGGCACTAAAAAATAAAGAGTGATGTGTATAGAAATGTGTAGATGTCCGAGAAATAATAAATTTCCTTACTGAAAGTTCAATTGCATATATTTCCTTAATAACTAAAAAAAAAGCAATTTAATATCAAATTAAAACATATATTGAATTTCGGGGAAAACATTTAGCAAAGGCAGAAATATTACATGACAATGCATTTTATAACTAATGTCTTTTCAGCACACAAAGCAACAACCAATTTTGGAACCAATTATACTTAATATACATATAATACCATTACAACAATTTAAACTAACAAGCAAACAAAAGCAAATAAAGGTTTTTACTTGCTGTGTGGCTTCCAAAATCATTGATAAATTATGTAAATCTGAGGAAAGAAACTACAGTGAAGAAAGCAAGCAACGAATGCAGTCTGAGAAATATTAACAGAAGGATGCAAAATTAAGAAATTTATTATTTTCTTTTTTCCAAAATCTTAAATTAATATGGCTACCATCAAAAGGGAAATACAAAATGCAATCATGTTTACCATCTAGGTGCTAAATCAAATTAGGTTTCTTAAAATAAAAATATCCGATAAACAAAACTGCATTCCTGAAAAGCTAAAATGATTTTCAAAGATGATTAAGAGGGTATAGACTTAGATACCCTCTGGCATTTTTACAAAGATCTGAAAATTTGGAAAAAGGTAGGTAATATACTGATTACTTATTTTTCCCACAAGACATCTCTGAATTTCTTATGTTTGTAGCGAAATAAAATGCTGCAGTTGTCATGTTCTTACCCACTGAATATGCGATTCTTTTGAAATTTAAGATTAATTATTTCTATTTTCATAGAGTGAAGGGAATGAAGAGAATATTCTCATTTATGAAGAGAATATTCTCATTTATTTGGTACAATAGAAAGAAAGTTAATTCTAAGTTACCAATATTTATAACTGTCAGATAAATTGTTTAGTTTCAAACTGCACTTTAAACAAAAATTTTTAAAGAAATCTTAATTAATTAAAAAGTAAGGGAAATTCCAATGTTTTTTTTAGTTAGTTTAGATATAGCATAAAAATAAATCTTTTCTGACATTTTACTCTTTGCAAGGTCGGTTGAACCTCGATCAAATAAAAAGTTAAAATTTTGAAATGTAGTTGAACTTTAAATAAAATTGCAGTCCACTTATTAAAAAACTTATGGTAATTTCAAACCAATCTTAAAATTACAAAAGTTATCTAATAACAAACATTTAGTTACTGTACACTTATACTATAATTTTAATAAAATTTTACAATTATTTTTTAATATAACTTGCAACTGGAATTTTCAAAGTTGAAATTTAAAATTTATATCACTGTTTCATAAAACCATAAAATTCTTGCTTCCCCCCCCCCCTTCTGTAAAGGAGAAAAATATTTGGGATAACTTTTTTAATCATAAATTCAAATTTATTCTTAATCTAGGAGAAGGTATAAATGATCTAGCAGAATAAAATTACTGGCTTATCACTGGTTTAGATCTATCCTGCAATATATATTAAAAGTTACAAGAACTATTCCAAAAATTATTCATAACTTTTAAAATTGTCGATAATTTTAAATATCCATTTCATGCCACATCCTTTTTTAAAAGTTAAATTATTTTTAGATATTGATTTGTACTAATCATGTGATATAACTAAATTTGATAATAGTTTTAGATGACCTAAAAAACATTTATGGTAATAATTTGAATAGTGTCAGACTATAATAGCTAAAAATCATTGATTAATGTTTAGAAAGCCATAATACAATTAAAATATTTTAGTTCTTATGAATGCTATTTTGTAAATGAAGGATTTGTATGGCTACCATGATTACTTTTTAGTTTTCAAGATATATATCTAATTATGCATTTTATAAGATGCATGCCATTTTGCTTAGCTTCAAGAAAAAAATATTTGAACAACTAATTTGTTATTTAATACATTAATATCACAGATATTAATGATTACATTATCTGCAGCAATTAACATGTATTTTATAACCAGCAAAATATTATCTACAATTATTGAAATTTAATTTCATGTTTCAACAAAATGATAATCTGAATTAATTTTCATAATTTTAGAAAGCCATTTCTATTTAACTTTTTAACAGTTATACAGCATATAAATCATTAATTCCTAAATTCCAGTCATTCTGTTCATTCAATTTAAATTGTAAACTTAAGTTTTTTTTATGAGTTCTCTATTTTAGACTTTCCAATTTATTTTTGATTACTTGTAGTATGTCAAAATTAAATATATTCAATAATCAATCATGACACAGATTTAGAACAAAGCTGAATATTTAAGAAATGAAATATGTCAAAATTAAACACCAAGAAGGAAAAATAAGCAAGAATAATTAAAAAAATAAAATGAATAAAGCTATACAAAAAGTATTTAAGATATTAAAAATATTGCAGAATTATTATATAAAAAATAAAGGAAAATGAAATTCAATTCCAAAAGAGGAGAAATTTCTGATCCAATAAAAATGTGTTCTATTAGAATTAAATTAAAGCAGTTAACAAAACACAACTAATATGATCTAAATGTAATTTCAAAATGGCTTATGTGTCAATATTGTATACAACATATTTTATATTTGCTTTGAATACCATTTTATATTGATAAATCTAATTTTTAAAGGTTTGGATAGATAATGTATTTTATTTCAAAAAATTTCTAATCTGACATTTAAAAAAAACTTATTTTAAATAACATTCAGACTTATCATTCATAATATTCATTAAAAAAAGAATATTTTTCTTGCATTAAAATAGCTTTATAAAATTATATATGAGATGAAATATTAAGTAAAACAACAGCAAGATATTGCATAAAACAAAAGAAAAGTGTTTAAAAGTTACAAAAGAAGTTTTGCTCCCATCTCTATAAAATTATTTTATGCGTGTATTTATATGCTACACATGAAATACTGATAAATTAAAGAATTTCTACCTCCCTAAAAATTGTCTTCAAAATAAACCAGATATAAACGAATTTTCTGGAAACTCTTATGGAAATTCAGAGCCTTTTTAAAAATTGATGGCTTGCTTACAAATTAATTACAATAAGATGAATGTTAAATACTTAATAATCAAATTAGAAATACGTAACTAAAGCACAAAGAACCTAAAGTAGTTATGATTTGCAAGTGTTATGACATAGAAGAAAACATGCAAAACTGCCTCATGCCAGCACATAAAAACTAAAACAATTTCACAGGAACAAGTTAGATTTATGTGACTAAAGGGCATGCACTTCACTCCTTACTAATATACACTTTCTATGGGTACATCAAAATGGTAGAGATTTAATCAAAATATAGATAGGAAAATATATGTCAGATACTACTGGATAGAATGAATGTTGTATTAAGAGTCTGCTTTCAACATTAGAATTAATTTCCCTTTTTTTTTTATTCATATACACTGCTATGCATCAATGCAACATCTAATTGATGTCAATATATACATAAAGCTAAGAAAGTTATTTCAAAATTATTCTGAATTTTGAGATATTTTATTTGATAGCATCTGTGCTGTTGAATCCAAGTCAGATTCTTATTGCAAAGAGGAGCAATAGCATTACACCAAGAATTTCCTTATTCTATTGGAATTATAATATGGTATTTCCAATGTATAACTGCAACTTTTTGATAATTATAATAGACTGAAAGTTCAAGAAAAAGAAATAAACATTTCTTTTTGCTTAAAAAATATTTTAATAATAATTTTTGAACCAAAAAAAAATTCTTATAAAAAAAACTGAGCTTACCATGAAATAAAAATAGCCCTATGAGGTTAACAAGAAGTCCAAATGACCCAACATAAAGAATCAACAATGGTTCATGAATATCTTCAGGCTTGTAGAATCTTTTCAAGGACTCCACAAAAATGGAGAAGCAGAGGGCAACAAGAAACACAGCATTGACTAAAGCACCCAACACTTCAGCTCTTGCCCATCCAAAAGTGCTTTTAGACCATTTCTTGGGAGACATCTACAAGAAAGATTAGAAGTTAGCTAAAATGGCTGAAATAGTTAGGAAAACAGCTAAAAAATTTATATTAAGAAACAACAAAGTTCTGCAAATACTATTAAAACAAAACACCAATTCAAAGTTTATCTATCGCTAAAATAAACAGATCATTAAAATATTTAGCATTAATTATTTAAAATCTCGATTTTATTAGTGTAATAAAATGAAAAACATCAGGTGCCAAAAGAAAAACTGAGCAAATTGGAAATTTGATTACATTGATAGTATACTTCAATTTTAAAATTTAGAAACTTATTTTCTTTTCATTTGATATTTATTGAGGCTTAACTACTTCCTGGTATTTCACTCCTTAGGTTCCCACAATTTTGTTTTGCATCCATATTTTAAACTAAAATAAACAAATTTTTTTCCTAGCATATTAATGGAAGCATATCTTTAAAAATATTTTCTTAATATTTATTTAAATTTCTTCTGTTATTATTTACATTGAATTCTTTCGCCATTCATAAATTTAAAAAAAAAAAAATCAACCGATTGACTTATAATTAAGATATGAAAATCCTAACACAGTATATAAAATGAGAGTTAAGGGACTAAGATAACATCACGCAAAAGCAAAATTATAAACTTCATATAGGTCAAAAAAAGTAAAATAATATTAAATATAATTTCCAATAAAAAATTTCAAAAATTACAGTTAAATATCTTCCACTTTAAATCAAAATACAAAATCATTATCTTGAGCAAGTGTAAAATATTGACAATTCAAATTACAAGGGTAAATATCCAAATACCGTAAAGATGTAATGTTCATAGTAAAATTAAAAATTCCGGTACCTCCACAATTCAGATTAGGGAATCGTGTCATTGCATAAACACTTTTTTTTCTGCTAAAATTATTTTTTAAGACTTCAATATAATGTTAAAATTTATTTACATTAATATTTTTACATCTTCACTTAAGAATTATAGAAAGAAAATGCATGACATTTTGCCAAATTATTCGGATTTAAACCTTGATGAATTGCCATGTTTAGTAAAGTCCAAAAAGGACCTTTTTTTGAAACTGTGATTATCTGTTTCTGAATGAAATTGCAATCCAATCATTAGAAAATATTAATTGCAATTTTAAAACGTAGCAAGAAATTGAATTATATTCAATTTTATTAAATTGTTTGAAACTAAAGTAAATTAATACACCTATAAAAAAATATTATTTTAAAATATTAAGAGGCTAAAGAAAAACTAAAGCAATTTTAGTATTAAAAAATAAAAAATAAAATTGGTCATAGATTTTAAAACTTCCAAGTTAGAAACAACTATGAATATTTATAGTGTATAATTCCCATAATTAAAGGAAAATGATCATGTGATCATTTACAGCTTTCAGCATAATGGCAACATGAGTTTCTATTAACAATGAAATCCTTTATTTCTCTTTCTGTAGTTTTCAATATATCACCATCTGTTGATACCTTATGCTATAATGCTCTAAATGCTTTCTCATATTAATTTTTTGTCAAAAAAATTAGATAGCCATGTATTTATTTAAATATCTTTTTCAAAATTACTATTCAAGCTATATAACATATAAGAAGTTACAATAAATTTTTTTAAGGAAAATAATTAAAATTTCAAATTTATCAAACAGTTCATCATATTCATTTGCAACTCAATTTCCTTATAAAAGTCCATTCATTTGAAGACCATTTCTTAAAAGAAAGAAAAATGTATAGCTTCTACAATTACAAACAACTATTGAGACAAGCAACAATTTCCCCCTAAACCCCTATCAATAGTACTTCTTATCCTATTCACTCAATATTATAAAATGAACAAATGTAAAATTTGAAAATTTAAGATGCAGTTCTTCTCACTCAAACAAGCAGAAAAGTGAAAATACCAATTTGGTAATTACAAACACCAATTAGGATCACTAATATAAACATATTCTGATCAAACTGCAAGATAATTGGGTTTTTTTAGCTAATGCAACTGAACAAAATATATGTTTGTATAATCATATCGATTAAATATGATAGATTTCAAAAAATTATAATAATACAAAATGTATACGGCATTCTGTAGTGTTATTAGTCTGTAATATACTATTAAATATAAATTTGAAACTTGTGAGCATAACCAATGTTCAAAATAATCATATACATATATATATTATACTAAGACAAAAATTCAGATAGCATTGTTTATGTATATATATATTATATATATATATATATATATAATAAATCAACTTGAACAATTTTACAATTGTAAAAATAATAATTGCTGACAACATAATTAACTCAGTAGATCAAATGGATTGACATAAGTAGGCATATGAAATAAAGTATATTCGTAAAGAATTTCTACCAAATAAATCAAGAATAATGTATTCTACAGATACATGATTCTTGAATTAGTCTATATAACTGGGTATATACAGATTTATGATGAAAATTATTTAAATATTATTTATCCCTTCAAAAAAAAAATCTGGACAATATATGTTACTTATATATTGAATGGAAGAAAACAATTTAAAAACTCAGAAAAATTTATATTTCCTTAAAATGTGAGAAATGCTTTAATATGTTTTTGCAGCAGTTAAACAACAACAACAAAAATGATAGATATCTATTTTCCACGGTTATTGGATACGAGAACTGCTAATTGATACATTTTAAATAAAAATTATTTGCAACTGTATTATGAAAAGATTTCAGTTTTTAAAAGCTCTTGCAAGAGAATTAGTCAGCACACGAAGAAAAAAAAATCATCCAGGAATAAATTAAAATAGCACATAGTATCAAAGTAAATTTAGGAAGTGATGCAAAGTTGAAATGAGACCGATATTCTCGGAAGGAGCCAAACTGGGAATAAGTAAATATGTAAGTTATGTCATAAAAAAAATGCAATATTTTAACACATGTATCATAAAAATGAAAGTTTAAAATGAAATTGAAAATTATAATACAAGCAAAAAATTTGCACTGAAATATTTCTGTCCCAAAGTAAGTCAATTTTATACTATTTCATTTTTTTAATTTAATGCTCAATTTTTACATTCTATTAATTTCATATCATCATTCAATAGAAATATATATATACATATATATTTCCGACAACACCAAGATTCAGTTGTTAAAGATTGGAAGATATTTTGTGATGCAAAGCAGAACAGCCTTTGTCATAATATCCCTTCACTGTTTATATTCAGATTCAATGATGCAAATCTTATAAGTTGAACAAAATCAACTTTCTTCTCTTAAATCAACGAAAAAGTTATTTTTAAAATAAATGTATTGAAAAAAAATAGGAAGCAGAAATATATATACATATATATATTCCAATTCAATACATTATGACTTTTAGCAGGCAACCAATTACTTAGAATTCTTTCATTACAAGTTATAAAATAAAAAGTGAGTCGTAGCAGTTTTGGATAAAAATCATGATAAACCTAGTTAATTGAGGAATTTTTAATAAACTCAGCATAGCACCTAAAAAATTTATATAAGAATTATATACTTAGATTAAATCTGAAATATTATATGATATTATGAATTGTACAGATCTGCACTTAATATTACTCTGGAAAGGTGATTTTGCAACTTAGAACACAAAAACAGAAGAATACAAAT
Source organism: Argiope argentata (assembly GCA_026289955.1). Taxonomy (NCBI): domain Eukaryota; kingdom Metazoa; phylum Arthropoda; class Arachnida; order Araneae; family Araneidae; genus Argiope; species Argiope argentata. Next base: position 656,518 of record JAOUZG010008684.1, on the reverse strand, counting down.
AATCTTTCAATATATTTGTATGTTTGAGTAACATCTTTTCAAGGTTATAAACTAAAACATGCAATCAGTTTGATAGGCCCATAACTACTATCTTAATTTGAAGTAATGCACCTGAAAAGAACCAACTTAAATAGAAAAAACTTTTCCCAAATGTCCTTATTTTATTTTACAGTTTAAAATGCAAATCAAAAGAAATAGGATTGAAAACAAAGAGAGGGAAAAAAAGAACTCACTATCTTTATCTCATAATTGGCTCAAATGTTATCTCACAATATCCTTTTAAAGATAGAAACTAACAAAATTTGGTTTTATGAAATTATTCAATAAAAACTGTAAAAGTCACAGTGGCTTGAACAGCTTTCTAAAAATTTTAAAATAATTCTATATGAAATATCTTCATTCTATTAATTATTATCTCACTTTTACATTTTTTTCTAGGTCAAAAGTAAATTTGGGATACTGCCAAAAAGTTTCAATAAAAAATATGTACTTTTAATTTTCCTTCTTTAGAAAAAAAAAAAAAAAAAAAAGAGAAAAAAAACTTTTTAAAAACCCTGAATTGAGAGTATATCACAAAAATTAGAATGTACAGGTTACCTCTTGAATACAATAATTCACAATGACTCAATACAGTATGTTAAAAGTTCATTTTCAATAAATTATTAAAATATTTGCAAATATGAAAACACATACCTTGACAGACAAAAAAGCCACCACCAATGCTATCACATCAGACAGCATGTGAAAGGAATCAGCCACCAAAGCCATTGAATTTGTAACATAACCAACACTTATTTCAACCAAAAAGTATCCAGTTGTTAGCACAAACATACTGGTTAATCGACACTTTTTTCCAGTATATCGACCCATTTTCTATTCTTTTGTTTTTCTCTTTAAGATTTTTTTTATTAGTTGCAATTACAAAATAATTCTCTATTTTCTCATTCTCTGAATGAAGTACAAAATATAACAAAATGTGCAAGAAAAATCCATTGATAAAAGTGGAAAGCTATAAGAAAAAAAAAAAAGATAATAATTAGTAAATAATTTTTTTGACATTAACAATAATGAATAAAATATAATAAAAAAATTCAACAGATTGTTTTTTTATGATTATATTAATTTTTTTATATCTTAAATTTAAAAACAAGAATTTTCCTAATATATTAAATAAAAGGAGAGATTTTATTATCATATAATCAGTACAAAAATTTTTCAACACTGTAAGTATGAAGAGTATGTACATATTCATCTTATGCTGCTAATTTTTAAAATTACATTTAGATATAGAGAAACTTCATAGAGTATTATATTCTATAACAATTTAAAGTTTTTCTTGTTTCAAAAGGATGCAATAACTTTCTTGCACTAATTATCATCAAAAAATGAAAATCTTGAATGATGAAATGAAAAAAAAAGTATAACAGTAGTTAGGAAACCATAAAAAAAGAAAAACACATAATATAATCAGTAACAATTCTTTACTTAGTTTCCCAAAAAGATTGCCAGCTCCGAATTTAACACACTGTGCATGCTTTGAATGTCAAATTAAAAATTGCAATCATTAACATATTAATATTTGCATCAGAACAACAAATTTTAAATTTAAAAAAACTAGAAAAATTGGCTTAGTTTTATTTAATTGATAAATCTATATCGATAATTATCTTCATAAATTATATATATTTAATAAGCAGTAAACAAACCTACTTTTCAAATGCGTTTCCGTTCGCGTGTTAAAAAAAATAATCCAAAAGAACCAAACCATGTGTTATCTAATATCATTCATTTCAATCATATGCATCCTGGGAAAAAATCGAAGCGCTGGAAAGCGGGACGGTATTGTTCCCATTAGCGTCCAGTAATCCATGGGAATACCAACCTCATTTCTCAGGTTTAAAAGTGTTTTTGCACTCATCACACTGAGAGCGAGGGCCGTCAATTGCCGCATAAGCTGACAAGCGCAGTAAAAGATGATTCAATGCGCATGCGCAAACACTCGGGATTGAAATGAATTTTTAATTCATTTTATAGCAATCAATTTTTCTAACTTTCAACTGGGGAGTAATTTGGAAGGCAGAGAAAGGTGAAATTAAGGTAACAAATAGAAACTTATGGTTCCGGTTCACTATGTCATTTACATTAAATATAATAATTCATTGAATTTATTACTCCAGAATTTTATTATATTATGAGATTGAGATTATTCTTTAAAATAAAGCGGCTATATCATTACTCAAGAGTTAGAAAAAAAATTCTTGAGTAGCAAAATTCTAAAAAGTAAAATCAACCTGGACTTTTTTAATATATTATGTTATAAATAGCATTATGTAATATGTTAAAAACAGAGATATGCAATACATTTGATTTAAAATCGGCACAGATCCAGAGAGCCTCTTTGATGAAATGAAATGAACGAAATGAAAAAAAAAAGCAGAAACAGGGTTATTAAATAAAATGGTTGACCATTTTCTTCAACTTTTAATGAATGCAAAAAAATATTTCAATATTTTTAAAGAAATAATTTGCCTCTTCTCTCTTAACGATTTTTTTTCTCTTTTAACAGTTTTTCTAGGAATAATTTGCAAGCACGGACTCGAAATTCAGAGTTCATTCATTATTTCAATTGAACCATTTTTTCCTTACACATGTATTTAAAATAAATATATATTTAATTGGTAGATGGCAATAAATTAATATGAAGAGAAAGTGTGACAATTCAGTAGTAATTAATGTTTCTTTAAATTAGAAAATTTGTATTTGAAATTTTAAAAAAATGAATGAATTTTTAATATTCACACATGCGCAGTAATTCAGCCGTTACTGCATCGACTCACTTGTAGCTTTGTCGCAGTCCAACAGCTGGAAGCTGAAAAGCCAATGAAAGCATTCGATCGCAGCGCCATTTTTGACGTAGTCAGCTGACAAGGAAGGTACTATTTGGAAGTTTCTTTTTCGGAGAATTGTTTGGAGTAATTTCTTCGTCGTCCCGCTTGTTATTCGATTCGAAATAGAACTCGATAACCGATGCAAATTGCTGTATTCAGTTTGGTTCAAAGAGGATATCTGAGTGAAAGGGAAAGTTGAAAAAACTTGATTTATTTGACTTTATAAATACAGCTGGCATACATAAAGATCTTTTTTATTTATTCTGAAATATTAAATTATATTACAGAGATATTCTTTTATGTTATTAAATTGTAATTACGATAACTATTATTTCCTGTCATTTTTAATTAGTATACATTAATTAAAAATTATTTGAAATTCTTTATGTTCTTTAAATTTTTGTTTACATTTTATAAAATTTATTTTAAGTTATTTATTTAACATTTTATTTTATTTATTTTTATTCTTATGCTTTCTGGCTATGATCATAGAAACCTTGAATAAACTATCTACAAAAAATTATCCCAGGAAAAACACTTTAATAGAATGACAGAATCATAAATAAACGTATCGCAAAACATTATTTATTCATGATAAGAATTTCTGAGATTCCTGCAATTTACATTATCAGTTCAAAGATAGCAGAAAGAAAAAAAAAAAAACAAGAAAGAAAAAAAAAGAAAGAAAGAAATTTGGCATCGAATATTATTTTATTGTCACGAGGATTAAAAAATAGTTCGAATTCGAGTAGATACACATTAAATTCGAAATGAAACATTTTCATAACCAAAATTATGAGATTTGCTCAAAATGGCAAATTCAGCTGCTTAGTACTATATATTCATTGAACATTCACATTGTTAAATGAAAAAACTGCTTCCAATTGTATCATTATACTCCATTAAATAATTTTGAGTACATAAATTCAAAAGCTATCATTAATTTTGGAGAAAATTTAATCTTTAATCAAAGTAATAAATTTTCTGATTAATAAAGAAAAAATTTAAAACATTTTTTAATTAACAGTTGGCATACTTCCTGTTAGTAACAAGAGATTTTAGAATTGATTTTTCAATCATTTTTTGATTTTTCTACAGATTTGAAGGTTTATGAGTAACATATTTCCGCTGATAAAACACCATTTTAATCTTTCCGAAAATAATCTATTAAGCAGATTTTTTTTATTTAGTACAAAAACTGCAATCTGATGCAGTTTTTGTACTAAATAAATTTAAATAAAAGTTGATAAGAAAATTCTAAACATAATAATGAATTGTGAAATTATAATTAACACTAATAAAAAGAAAATAGTAAGAATAAAACAAAATTGAAAGCACGCTTTTACTAGTTTATAAGGAAGTAGAAAATGTCTGATTGAGTAATGCACTGAAGTGACAAAAGTCATAAGATGGCAATATGCAAATAGATAGCAGTAGTATCGCGTCGTATACAGGGCCTGACTAAGGCAGGGGCGCACGGGGCAGTTGTTCTGGGCCCCCACATGAATGGGGGCCCAAATCGAATAGCAATTTCAGTTTACGTTTCCTTCTTTAATGAATGTTCTTCATTTCTAAAGCAGTAAAGCAGAGGTGGCTCCAAAGAGGTGTTTGCTCCGGGCCCCAACTGGGCTGAGTCGGGTCGTATTAAATGTATAAATGGCAGTATGGTGGCAGAACGTCGGTTTGTATTAAAGAGAGAAGAATTCTGACGTAATGATGGCCATCGAAGGGAATTAAAAGGTTTTGAATGTGGAATGGTAGTTGGTTTCATTTAGTTTAGTTATATTAACGTCCCGTTTTAAAGCAACATTAGGGTTATTTTGGGACAGACCTCGTAATTTTAAACCACGGTCAGATGACGAGGACGATATATGAGCTGGCACCCCCTTTCCAAACTTCCACGCCGCACCCTCGAGAGGATGTTTGGCCCCGATTGCATACATTGCATACACGATGGCTCTTCAGTGGAATCAGGTCGAATGGTTGTTGGATTTAGATGCACAGGACATTCCATTTCGGAAATCGTTAAGGAATTCAACATTCCGAGATCCTCAGGGTCAAGTGTATGCCGAGAATACTTAATTTCAGGCATAACCTGCCACCGTGGACAACGCAATGATCGACTGACAGCACCGACTGAATGCTAGAGATGTGTGACGTGTGCATGATTATTCATTTGAACAGACGAACAGCACTACGTGAAATAACCAAGAATTAATGTGAGACATACGACAAACGTGTCCACTAGGGCAGAACGGCAAAATACGGCTTTAATGGGACAGAAAACCAACTCGAGCGCCCTCACTGACAGCATGTAGCTCCTCTTCTGGGTTCGTGGTCACATCTGTGAGTTGATCAGATGACAAGTAAGGATTTCTGTTCGTACGAGCTGATGACTAGTTGGATACAAGTCATCAACTAGGCACTGGTGGTGACTCCACAATAGGTTAGGGTCTTTTGACTAGGAATGACTGAAACTGGTTATGGTTTATAATTCATTATTGACTGTTCATCTACTTGCAGCCATTCATGGACTTCCTGCACCCATACAAAGGTGCAATTTTTGTGAATGACAATGCTCCTCGCCAATGGAACAAAAATATTCGCAATTATTTTGAAGCACATTTTGCACAATTAAAGCGAATGATTTGGCCATCTAGATCACCGAACATGAATCCCATTGAATATTTATGATACATAATCGATAGGACAGTTAGTACACACAACCCCGTCCCTTCTTTTCTGCGAGGGCTTCCTATTGCTTGTTGAATCTACGCCACGTTGAGTTGCTGCGTTTCGCAAGGCAGAAAGAGGCATTTTATGGGGAGGAATTCTGGGAATTTTGTTACTCCAGTGTAGCTCTTGGGCAATTTTTCTTTTTCTTCAAATTTGAAATTGCCCCAACTGGTAACCAACCAAATGCCAATAGATAAAACGTGTTTGCAAAATATTTCAAACTAATAATGAAAATTTAAATAATTTCTAATTGCGAAAATTTAATGATCTGCTTGCTAGTGTTTCTTGATTTTTTTAAAATTTCAATAATTTTTATGTATTTACATATAAAATGCCCTGACGATAAAACTGACCGTTTCCAATACGATTTAGTTTTATATTGAATCAAGGTTTGACCTCTCCCCCCCCAAAGTGAAATTTGTTCTTTGTAATGGAGAATACAACCATCCAACGCTTTACTTTCTCATCAGAAAAAATACATAGAAAAAACACAGTTTAAACAGACCTTTCATGTCAAGTTATCAGATGAATTCAAAAAACAAATTTTAAGATTTAAAAGTTTAAAGTTGATCCTAAATTAATGTTTAAATCAAAAACATTATTTGAACAAAGGAAATTAGATACAAAATCAAATTGTAAATGCACGAATCACTGAAGAAGATAGTAAGAAAATTAGTCCTAAGCAGTTACCATTAAAAAGTGAATATTTCCAGACATTCGTTCAAAATTAAAAACATAAAGTTCTGAGTGATAAAAAAATTGCATTACTCCAGACGTTATCGGATGAACTTATGCAAAATCAAATACGATTCCACTTTCTATGTGCTAGAAATATGAAACATTTTTTAAGCTATCAAGTTTACTTTTCATTGATATATTACCAATAATGAAGCTGAAAGAAATGTGTGGAAGAAATTTTCCTTCAGAATTTCATGAAACTCGGAGAGTGGCATAATGAGGGGTAATGGAAATTTTATCTACCATAAAAAGGATTTAGGACAAAAGCCTTTTACAAAATATTGTTCGACAGCTGCGCAACATTGTTTGACATTGTAAATCCGACTCAACAACGCAAACTCATTGGGCCTCTACACATTTGAAACATTGCGGAATGCGGATTATTCAGACGGGCCGCGCGTTCCCCCGTTTCACCCCTCTTGCAGTTTCTAGGGGTCCTTTGACGGATCCGGTGGACGCGTACGAAGTTTCCCGCAGATTGTCGGTAAAGGAACCCAAGAAACCGCAAGAGGGGTGAAACGGAGGAACGCGTGGGTGGTCTGAAGAATCCTCAGGTCGTAGGAAACAGAGAAATGAAGTAAAAGAGTTCTTCCCTTTCCATTGGGCGCACCCGCATTTCACAGATAACGACCTCAGCAGACGAGGTAAGGATGAGATCAGTTGGAAGAAGAGTTGCACATAAATTCCGGGAAGGTAGCAGACAAAACGCAAATTTTGTTTTAAAATACAACACTTAATTTCATATTGATATCAAGAGGAATAAAAGTGTAATATCTAGTTAAATTTTAATTAATAATTATTTACATTAATTAATTATTTTTATGGTAATAAGAATTGTAAGGACGAAAGACAAAGAATAATAGAAAACGTAGAATCAGTAACATAATCTCTCATTAAATGTATCGCATCAATATTGGAAACAAATATTTATAGTATTTAAATATTAAAATAAAATAAGATAACAGCCAAAACAAACTAAGATAATTGTTAATTTATAACTAAACTTGATTATTGAACGACAAATATTATAAATTAAGAATTAAACTTACGCTAATTAGGCTGATGTTGAAAAGGGTTTCATGAAGGAAATCAATCAAACCTAAGTTTAAAGAACTTTTTAAAATCGAATCTGGATTTTCTCAAAAAGTATCAATTCGATTATAGGTTATTTTCCCTGAAATAATTAAATAACTAATAAAAATAAAATTACTATTTCTTAGTAAAAAATGTAAGTATTAATACTAAATTTTTTAATTGAAAATATCTTTAAAATATTTTTTAATCAAATTCTTAAATATAATTTTTTTTAACTGTGATTTTGCCTTATTTGATCTTCAAACAAATTATTTATAAATTCTTTAAAATTTAAGAGTTACATTAAATATGGAGGAATATTCAGAGTATGTAAAATGTATGTCTATAACATTCCAATTGTTTGAAAAGACTTTTCCAAAAGTTTGATGTGCGTTTAAAGATAACATAAAAAAATTAATTTGAAAACATAATTTACAGCGATAAAGTTTCATTATTAAATACAAAAATAGTTTCAAAGCATGAAAGTTGAAAAAAATTATCTTCAATATTAAGGCTCTATTGCAATTTTATTTTAAGCTATAAAATTACCATGCTGTTGAATAAAAATTCCATGCCATTTGAAGAGCACACTTCTTCAAATTTCGATACAATGATAGTCTAAATTTCCGAAAAATCTGAATTCAATATTTTTTTATATTTAAAAACAAGAATTCTACGTTTGATCCACGTGCAAATAACAAAAAAATGAAAAAAGGATCATCACTTAATCATAAATTCAGTTAAAATTACATACAATCCAATTATTCTTTGGGACTAGGAAAGTTAAATTCGATAAATCTCGTTATGCTTAACGCATTTTATAATTCAGTCAAATACTCTTATGTAGTTTCGAATTCATCGAGTGGTTCTAATTGGCATTTTATATTGAAATCATTCTGCATAAAAAGTAGAAATCAAAAATTATATTTGTAAAAAAAATAATAATTTATCTAAAATGCACATAGTAATTACGCATAAAAAATATTAATGAATTAAAACAAGGGGCAAATTACTTCATTTTTGATGTATTTTTTTTAAAATTGTAACCAATTATAATAAATGAATATTCTTTTTGAAAATATCAGAAGAAATGTTAAATAAACAAATACAGATGCGAAAAAAAGAAGATAAAAAAAGAAGTGGTATATCTGAAATTTGTCTCAAAATACAAATGCAGATTTATTTATTTATTTACTATCAAAGCTAATATCCCGTATTTGAAATAACTTTAAATAAGTCGAGGCAGAGGAGAATAAGTTTCTAGACAGATTCTTTGAGTTCCCTGCTGTGTTTCACAAATCCAGTGTGTAAAAAATAATGTTTACCGGATCGTCAGATTCGGAAATGAATGCTCCTATTTCGAGTATTTGTCATACAATAACTTCAAGAGAAGATTTTCAGTCCTTTGCTATTCCACACTCATCTTACGAAATAGTGGATATTTTTGCCGTCAAAATTCTAATTTTTCCCCCAGTGAAGGAGGAAGTGGAAGGCAAACTGTTGTGTGACAGTGGAATCTCTTGCCCCTCCTCCCATTATCGCCACCCATGGATTCATGACAGAAAAGTCTAGTTCTTGAGTGGTACTAGAGTTTTGAAACATTTCACACTGACATTGGATGTTTCTACGACACCTCCATAAAACAGTTAGATGGTGCTTTGTCATTCGGATATATTTAAGTGACATTCAGTCAAAACAAGCTCTATTGTCATTCTTGAAATGTAAATTAATCAGAGACGAGTTTTATTTTCGGATTACTTGTCAATAGATGAGTCGAGTAACTGTCAATCATGCAGGACGGAATACAAAAATTGATACGGAAGCGTCTTAATAATTATAAAAGATCGAATGAAAAGCAAACAATGTCAATTGAGGTGAGATAATAAATGCTGTTCATTATAAATACAGAAAAAAATTGGGTCTCTTAAAGAAATGCAGTCAATCAATAGAAATCAAAATTTTCTTATGTAGATGTGTAGGAAACTAATATTATTATTATGCATTTTCTGGATGACTGGACACTCTATCAAAGTAAAAACTGATAGTCTGTGAATGGAACACGGACTTTCCCAAATCAAATTTCGAGTTCTGTGAAGTTAACCATCCATAGGCAGGATAAAATTTTCATACTTTGTGAAAAAGACAATACAATAAAAATTTGAGAAAAGAAAAGCAAAAATCATATTTGAAATTAGAAGGGCTGTGGACATCTTTTTTAACTTCAACAATTTTGCTAAAAATTTATTCGTATTAAGCAAACAATATTTAATTCTTTTTTAAGCAACAGTTTCAATAAATAAATCATTCTAATAAAGAAACGATATATAGCATTTTAAAAAAGTTATAAGAAATTTGATTGCTATACGAATGCAATTAAATTTCAACATACTCAACAATTTCACATATAACAAGTAGCGGTTGCAAAATTTTTTTAACAATTTCGGTTGGAATATATTGCGCGGTAGTAATGAGTCAAGAATGAGTGAATAAACCTGCTGATCGGTCATAGGAAGTGCCAAAGTGTGGAAAAATGCATTGCATTTTCATTGCCTAAAATTATTTGTCATCCAATTCATGCATTGTCCAGTTTTCAACTTTTTCGATAAAAGAGAGAGAGTTAAAGCATCGGCAGGGCACGTTTGAATAACAGGCGGCCCTTCAACTAAAGCAGAAAACTCTTAATCATAGAATCTTAGGTTTTAAAAAACTAAAGGCCAAAGGCTGTTAAAATAATTTTTTAATAAATTTTCTAAGAATCGAAAAATTTAATCTATATTCTTTATTTCAATAACTTCTTTTAGAAAAAAAGGTAAACAACATTATTTTTAAATTATTGCTTTCTTATTTTAAAATGTATGTGATTTTAGTTTTTTCATTTTCATAAATGAATGTTTATGCACAAATTTATTAAAATTATCTTGATTTTTTGAAATGACAAAAGTTTTTGAAAAAGACAAATACCAATTAAAAGTTTGATGCCATCATTTTTTTATAATTTTGATTTCAAATTTTATAAGGCAAATGGAGGAAAACTTATCACAACGAAAGGGAAATAGGACACTTGACGAAAAATTACTGAACTCAAGTTTACCTTATTTCCAAAAGGTTTTTAAATAAATAAATTTATTTTAAATTTTGCTGCTTTGATATTATTTTCGGTATATTCTCCTTATCTAGGCCATTTTGTGATGGCAATTTCAACATTTCGTCAGAACTCTGTCCATCTCAGAACTTGCTTATTCAAAACTACATCCACTGAATGCCTGACCGGGCTGTTGTGCTTGAAGAGAAGTCACATAGTACAAAAAGGATGGATGCTCCATGATTTCGAACTTGGTATGACAGCTTGGAAAGAAGCTCTGATCCTCCCCTCTCCCTTATCTGTGTTACACAACTGTGTGCTTTATTTTTAGTTTATTTTTTCAATCCCCGTATCATTCTCTGCAACGTAAACGGTTCGATTATTTTCTCACCATCTCCCGTTACCTCTCAGCTCACCTTATTCTGTCTTTTACAAGACTCATGGGAATAATTATACCTAGTGTAACTGAAGAGTTTAAAAAAATTGACATTATCTATGGATAGCATTACCCTCACTGTTTTCATCGTAAGTTCGAATAAAAAAACAAATTAAACTAAGCCTAAATAATTATGCATCGGAAAATTGCATTAGGGATCGTGCAAGTATTGAAATCAGGTTAATTTCAAAATTTTCGATGATGGCATTGAATATTTATGTCACAGAGTGAAGCAAAATTAAGACGTTTTCAAAATTCGATGATGTGACTGTAGCTTAATGCGGATATATATGACACTTCTCTAGGAGAACGGCAATTTCTTTGATTAAGTGGCCTTTCAGAAGCTATTGCAAGTGTTTTTATTGACTTTAAGCTATCGTTTATCTCTTGATAAATGTCGAAGATTTATCTCACCGACACATTTTCTTTTTCTTTGTCGATTGGGCAGTATTATGTGACGTCTAAATTAAAAGCACCAAAACAGGAAAGTATTCCTATTTTAGCATGGGCTATATATATATATATATATATATATATATATATATATATATATATATTCATTTCCTATTTCAAAGATGGTGCAAATATAATTTTCTGCTGTAACGCATAAGTATGTATTGTATCAAATTCAGTGGTCTGCCCTGTAACGCACCACGCACGTCACATATAGTGACGCATATTCGCTCGTATTATCGTATTATTAGTTTTTTTTTTTTGTAATTAGCCTGTTTTATGCTGTTTACTCAATAAAATTATTTTCATTTTGTTGAGATAAACATTTTAAAAATTTATTTTTTATTATTATTCCTTTAGTTTAGTTATTAACCTTTTACCAATAAAAGTATCTTACTCTTTACTATTTAATTAATTATTATTCATCAAAATTTATTGTTAAATATAAAAAAATCAATTCAATCCTTACCCTCTTAAAAATAAGCAGAGTTTTTTACTCCACCACATTTTTTAGACGGGTTTTAAGATTCGGTAAAATCAAATTTTTACTATGCCCCGCTCGGCTTGGAATCGATTAAAAATGCACTCATTTGACGAGCAATCGAAGGCCTCCACGGTCTGAGAGCGGTGAAAAGTGACCTCGCTTTTCTCAAAGAGAATGAATCGAACTTGAGAGAATGAACGCCATTCATTTATTCATTTTTGTTTCACTTTAAAGAAGACTGCGGGGAAAAATAATTAATCATCCAATAAAAAGTCAATGAGGCTGCGAAATCGTTGCAGTGACTGTTTCCAACAGAAAGCGACTCACCTAAAGAAACTTCCATGTTTTGGAGGAGAATTGAAAGGAGAAAAATGTACGATTTTACTGTCTTGATAATGGATAGTTTCCAGCAGCAGCATTTATTAAAGCTTCATGCAAGTATTTATATATATTCCAGTTTTAATAGAAGAAAATACTACAGAAGAAAAGCAATCAAATATTAAAAATAAAAAAATAGAACAAACATTTTATATAGTTTATTATTGCGTGTCTTTGTATTTGTGTCTGTAATTTTCATTTTTTATTTTTACAAAATATGAGGCTTCTTTTAGGCTTCAATGTCGGGAATTTTTAAGGTTACAATGGATTTATATGCATACAATGGTTAAAACCTTTTACAGCATTTTTTTTGTGGAATCCCGGCCTGATGGTGACCCTTGAGAAAATCCTCAGGCCGGATTTCTGATTTCTTTTCTTTGATTTAAATTAATTTAAAAATTTAAAAATTAGGAGAAGCTAATAGAGACTTTCCATAAAACTGAAATTTCAAAATCATTAAAGAATATAAAGCAAAATTATTTTAATAATCTTCACAAAACGAAAGGAGTTTAATTTATCTGATAGACAAATTACAGTGAAAATCAATCAAGAATTTTTATTTTTTAAAGTACGAAAGGAGAAAATACAAATAAAAATATGCAATAAGTTTGCAAGTGGTTACCTAAAAGTGGCTCTTTTTATCATAGCATAATTGTTAAAACTTCTATTCCTCTAAAAAACATTTTTTTCCGACTAAAATGAATGTTAAAACATAAATGCAGATGAGGAAATACTGGGCAAATTTACACGGATATGCGGTTTATTCACATTTATTTATTCGTTAGTTTTTTTCAACGGGCAAAATTGCAATCATTGCAAGCATGGATTGGAAAATATCTTGGACACATTGTGGATTATATACTTTTTACAACAAAAAAAGTGTGGGTTATATAGTTTCAAAAAATTAAATAATTCAAAATAATTTATTCAAAATCCTTTCAACCTATTCATGAATTAAAACATGCTGTTAGAAAGAAAAAAAAGAGTTTTCTACGAATAGATACAAGAAAAATTAAATAATAAAACATAATAGTAAATATATATTTCGTTCAATTTATGGTTTCCTTTTCAGAAGAATGAAATTTTAATTAAAAATTACTATGATGTGTATATTAATTGCCCTTGTTAATATGTAGAACAGTTTCTACATTAAAAAAGATATTAAATTTAATTCAGCCTCGTTTTTTTTTTTTTTTTTTTTTTTTTTTTTTTTTATCCTCTTTTTTTTTTTTTTTTTTTTTTTTTTTTCGTCTCTGAAGACTTATGAAATAGTTATTTTACTAATACTTCTCCAATTATTTGAGGCCGCACCAAAAACTTTCATATATCAACTTACGTTCTGGTATCCATTTTTAAGCAATGAGTTTCATTAAAGAAATCTGTCACTTGTAGTTGCTGTTCTATTTGCATCACTTGCGGTTCAGTTTCATTTGTCATCAGTAGAAATAATTGAAACACAATCGAAAAGAATATCATTTTGATTTGAATTTAAGGTTTGTTTCATTCACTTTTTAATTTAGAATATTTATGAAAAGAGATACTTAAATTAAGAGGATTTTTTTAATACGCCGGAAAACAAGTCAAGTTTGGAAAAAAAGAACAAATCAAACACAAATGCCCACTTTTACTTATGTAGCATTTAAAACGGATTAACCAAAATTCTGAAAGAGAAGTGTATGACTTCGATGAATCTGAATTAGCTACTAGGGCAAAGGTTCGAGCAAAATGAATTGTTTAAATTTTCAAGTATATCAGATGTATTATCTCAATGCATTCAAAATTGTATTTAATTTAATATTCTCAGATACAAAAAGATTTCCAAATTCTTGTTGAAATATTAAATATCAGAAATATTAAATTTGATAATAAATGCAAGAAATGTTTCATTCACAGATGCAAATATAACTTCAGATAATCATTTCTTCCATTAAAATTGAATTTCCTTTTTCCCGAGGATTGTTGTCAGTTATGCAATTGGGAATCAATTACAATTTCAAATATATTTTTTTCATGAAAGTAAAGTTTACGAAAGTGTGCTAATTTTTCTGTGTAAAAATTGAATACAATTCAATCTATTTCTCAACAAATATTAAGTAATGCAGTAATTAACCTTGGAAACAGAAAGCATTTCAATTTCTTCCTGTGCAGAGTTGGTACAAGCAATCCGTCTCAAAATGAATGTTTTGGAGTTGGTTGCTTAACAAATTTCTTTGCTTTTCTTCCAATTTTTTGAATTGAAAGAAACAAATTTTTTTTTCTATGAACGAAAAGTCTCTCAACCTATGGACTGGTGGGGTTGCAATTATCACGGAAATGCTACTGTCTTCCATCCCTCTGGTAACGTCATTTTATAATAAAAATGAATCCGATAAAAATCTTTTATATATTGATTGGCCTTGCTATTTTTAGTCGCTAATTTTTGGATTTACATAATACTGTTTAAACTTAAATATAATTTCTTGGGATGATTCTGTAGAATGGGATTTTTCTCATCTTTTCTATCTATGTTCTATTAATCACGATTATTCAATTAAAGTTAACTCTCTAAAATTAGGTTTCCTCTTTTATTATTGCCCTGTGATTGTTTTTAATAATAACGAATGCATGGATATGGTTATTGAAAATATTGATATAAAGTATGAAGTAAAAAAAAATTATTAAACTACTTCTTTCGAAGTTCTCCTGATAATTGACATTTTAGGTTGTCAAATAATTCGGTTAAAATACTTTAACACATATTTATTTCAAAAAATCACTTCATCTGATACGACTGAAAAACTTCAATTGAAGGGAATCAGCTTCTCAGAAATTAAAAAGTGAATATTTAGGAAATAAAAGTGAAAGAAATGCAAAAATAATAGCTTTCAAAAATACATAATTGAATATTTTTAATGGACGAGTTTTAGTTTCGTAATAATATTTCACAATATTTCATGGAATTGAATTTTAAAATAATATTAAAATAAAAGGGAAAATAATACATAAAGGAAAGTGACATCATAAAAAAGATAATTTTTTTAGTCTTATGATAATACAAAAACCATTTTTATAAGATAATTGCTTTGATAATTTGCTTTGCTTTCAAATTAATTTCCATACTTATTTGGAAAAGGTTAAGCTTATTTTTACTCTCGATCAAGCTTTTCTGTTTGAAGCTTATTTCTTTGTTTCTTTTATATTTTTTCTCTTACTAAATGCAATTTTGGCCATGCAACAGTTCCCCAAGAATTACCTGAACTAAGTATCCAATTTAGTACCTAAGTATCCTTTACATTTGCCTATCGCCATTCGACGATAACTAATAATATCTCTCTCTCTCTGTCTGTGTGTGTGTGTGCAGATAATGAGGTTTACACATTAAAATTTTGCTGCTGCCAAGTAGCTTTTGTGTCGCTCAATGTTTTTCAAAAACTGTCATTCTGTGTTTAAGAGAAGGAAGGGAATGACCTCCTCTAATAAGAGCAAATTGTTTGAATAAACTCGTTAGCGTACAGACAAGTAAGTGTAGTACATACTATGGGTGTGAGTAAAATATGCAATAACAGAATTTAAATATGTTTTTAATTACGTAATTATTGTTTAAAATCGGATCTTTTGAAGTCTACAATATGACATACAACTGTAATTAGAAAAGCTTATGATATATTCTTCACATTTGAGCTTAAACTATTCAAAAAAAAAAGGATAATCTTGCTGACCTAGCACGGGCCGCTATTCTTAAGGATACAGGATTTAATTCAGGTATCCACTCTTTTTACTCAGTGTGTATATCATACTGTCATTTACAAAAAAATTAACTTCGTAAATAACTGTGTGTTAACGATTAGAGTTTGAAACAAATAATAACAGAGATAATTATTGATATTACTCTGAAAGAAATAATTATTGTCATAAGAGTTCTCTCTGGTTTTTCCGAATGTCAAATGTCATACTCTCTAGGGCCCTTTTACGAAAGAGAATTCCCGAAAAATTTCGAAACCCAGTTTGAGCCAGTCATCACCAGATAATAGCAAACTCTTGTATCAAACCTTTAATTAGCAAATTTTTCCAATGTTATTTAGCAGTACCACCACTTAGGGAAAATGTGGCCATTTGGCGAATATCAAAATATTAAGATGCTCCCTTCAGCAACAGATGAAAGTAAAGTTCTACAAACTGAAACAAAAGATTTCTCGACTTGATGCTTCTCATACTTAAACATTTCAAACGTACACAAATCTTCTAGAGTAGAGATAATTGATTACCTTGTATTACATTTCTAGAAATTCTTAACAATATTTAGAGAAAATATTGCAGGAGTTAAAAAATTAGATTTATAAATTCTTTTTAAAAAAATCTTTTAAATTACATCCATGAATACATTTTTCCAGAAGGCAACGAACTAGGTGCGTATAATATTTAGTATGTGATTCTAAAGTTAAAACTAAAAGTTTTGGAAACTTTTCTTCAGAAAAAGAAGTTTTTTGTAAGAGTACGTTTGATTTTTTCAGTTTTACCGAACAAAAAATATGTTACCACAGAAAACTTCTCTTAATGCACATTTACGAACAAATGAACAATTTTTAATTAATTTGCTTCCATACATCCACAGATATTCAATGAAATTATTGTATTTATTTTTAACTTTGCTGATTATTTTTCCAGATTATATTTTATCATCAAATTCTTAATATATAATTTGGTTTTGTCTGTTTGCAGTGGATAGCTGTACTCATTCCTGAGAGCATGAACTTTCTCAATGGAGTCAAGTTGTACGACGAACGCTCCGTCATCAGTTGGCAGCGCAGCGCGACTTCCTCACCCAAAATAAGCCCCTGATTCAAACATTATAGTGCATCTTGCTTACATAATGCAAATAGGTCCAAAATCTAGAGAGTTGATAGAAACATTCTGACATTTAAAAAAGTATAAAATGCAACAGTCTTGTTATTTTTTTTGTAATTAGCTTCTGTGTTTTAGAAATTTTTCTTGTGAATTACCACGAAAAATTTGATGAAATAATATGTAAAAAAGTAAATTAAACTCAATACGAAATTTCAAAGAATGTAAAAAAATACAATTAATATAATTTTCATTCCCTAACTTCTAACAATGGAAGAAAAACATTCGATTTATTTGCTAAAGAACGTCTTTCACTTCATTTCAACAGTAAAACATATTGTTGAAAGCATTTCCATAAAGATTCATGTTGAACATTAAGATGATATAAAATTTCTTTTCACATTTCTACTTTTAGAAGTTAAACCCATTCTTCTATCATTTCTGTTGCAATGAAAACGCAATATTTTTGTTTAGTTTTTAAATAATTAAAAAGTCGTGCTAAAATGTGTGCCCTCCATCTGAAATATATTTGGACCAAATCTGATGGTCGTGAGTTGAACGGTCCATCCTGTTGAAAGTTGCTAAAAGGCACTTATATATTATACAACTTGAGTGCGCATTTATGTAATGTATGCACATTCACTTTTGTCTTTTTATTGGTGGGAACTGTTTGCATATTATAATTTCATTTAAATACTACATTTATATTTGAATATAATGAGAGCAATTCTCGTGGCTTAACAATAAAAAAAATTTGAAACTATTTTGAAAATCAAAGTGACTTTATTCAAAAGATATATAGATATATATTTTAAAATTTAAGATGGCATCATATTGATCCTTAGATTAAAAAGACTCAAAAGTATTGCTGGGGATTAGAACAAACACCAACAAAAGATAGTTTTGAAAGCTCTCAGGTGACTTTAAAACATGCCAATCGGAAAATAGAATGGCATAATATGCTGAGAAAATAATTCTTGTAAACAAGTTCAAAAACAGGGCTATTTGCAGAAGTACACGAGAAAGGTAGACGGTTGGTTGGTTGTTTTGACTTTTTTGGCACAAGGGTCAGTCTTGGCCATACTTCGCCACCCATGTGTTAAAAAGTACAGAATAATTGGCGAGAAAGGTAGAAAGATTACAATGCGGATATTCTATTTCGAATATTGGACATTGGTACTGCATCTTGATAAAATGCATAGTCATTTTCTTTAATAAAAAAGTAAAAATTGTATCTAATAAATGCAAAAAAATTTGATTGATTCGAAGAAGCTGGAATAGAAATAAAAATTCAATCGACTCAAAAAAAGTATATGAACGTGAACTCTACAAAAGAAAATTTCGAGAAATAACAAGATCTATTTTCATTGTATAGCTGTTTTAATAAATAAAACATAGTTGATAATTAAACAACAAATAATTTTAGTAAATACACCTTAATGTTTAGATTAAAAAATTATAATCAATTAAGAAAATAATTTTAATAATAAATAGTATGCGGCTGAGTACAACTCGTTTTAGTAAAAGGGGATATTTTTATTATCCCCTCGTATTAGTAAAAGGGGATATAAATAACTAATAAATTTTACTAATACTGCTCGTATTAGTAAAAGGGGATATAAATAACTCGTTTTAGTAAAAGGGGATATTTTTATTGTTCATAAACAGCAGAGAACTGTCTTTTGAATAAAGGATTCGAAACACTATTTTACTCAGGAAAAAAAATATGTGCGAAAATAATTCCCAAATAAAAACCATATTCTACTGTTTCTAGTTTTGAATAAGAATGAATACTGTATTCAAACGAAAGATACTTCAACAAGGCCATCGTTAAAGGAAGTTTTTTTAAACAGAAAGTTCAATTAGCTGTCAAGAATCTAATCTACTGAACTGAAAATGTTTCATAATATTGAGGAGATTCGTGCTGAATAATGTGAGTATCGAAATAGCATTCTGAATCTCAGGGTAGCGTTCGAATAATTAAAAAAATTTGAAGCGACGCAAAAATTGTGTTTTTCTGTGATTTCCACTAATTTTAAGCGATTCCAGGCCAACCTGTTTCATAAAATCGAAGAAAGTTCCTACTCTCTCATTAAACTGAGAAGATAGGCAAGAAGCGCAAATGGTTTTATAAAGACAAGAATTTCGAAGAAAGCTGTGACGAAAGGGCTGTGCAAACCTTCCGCTGGCTGTCGTAATTAGGCATTCTTGTAAATGATTTCATTGCTCCCACCAATCAATAAAGACTTGCGGCCCAAAGGACTTTGGGATAAGAAGTGAAGATGCGCTGCTTCATTCCATAATTTTTCATTTTAAATGTGTTTTTTTTTTTGTTGTTTCTTACCCTGGGAATTTTATCGAAACGATTGGAGTTGAGGAGAAGTTCTGCAATTATTTATTATTTTAAAAAATCTTTCCTCGCACTCATTTTACCTCCAAAACCGAAACGATTAGCAGATAGCAAATAAATAATTCTAAATAGGGAGAGGCATCAAAGGAACCCGCAAAGGAAGACAATGCCTTTCGAATCGTTTGACCCACTTTATGAGATCGATTGTAACACTGGAAATGAGTAAGATAAGAGCTGGCACAGCTTAAGAAGCCTCTTCATTCGCCCGTCCAATTTATGTTTCTTCATTAGCATATTCGATTTAATGTTGTCTTCAGCTACGTACTCCAGTTGAACGTCTAAAAGGATAACTGTGTTAAAGATTATACGGCAAAAGAAACCTTTTAAAAGACAGGTATTCAAGAGAAAGTGAAGCAATATAATCAAGTATTCCTGTCGTTCGATGTGCATTCTTGACCCAGTGCGCCAGGGTAGGACTCGGAGACATTTCCTACCTTTCGATGAATAATAATGCATTTACTCTCCTGAATATAAAGTCTTATTAGTATCTTCCAAAACAACATTCAGCTGAATCTTGATTCAAAATATGATGAATTATTCTCCGTTATCGCAAAATGTAACTATATTTTTAACGAGATATATTTTCCACCACCTTAGAATATTTTTATGTTCTTAGTTTTAGAAAATTTTAATGGCGTTTTTATAAACAACGGCTTAGAATCAAGATTTTGCACTTTTTGTAGCATTATCTCTTCTGGATTAGTCAGTCGTAGATATTTTTCTTTCTTATTCTTTTCACATCACTCACCTTTGGCGACCAGCTTAATCGCCGATTTTAGTGAATTAGACATTCATGATTTCTTTATCAAAGTAATTTCTAAACTTCAGATACAGTTTTTTTCATTAAATACATGTTATTATAATAACTTACACTTATCATCATTGTGTTCCTAATGGCTTCAAGTCACATAAGATATGCGTCCACGTCATTCTACATCTAATTTCATGTTGTCAGTACCAACTTCGTCATCTTATTCCTCAGGTAAAATATTCTCTTGTTTCGTACACTGATGTATTTCGGCATATTTTACACATAACAGCATATTGTGCAGATGAAAATATTTTGAAACAATGACAAACAGAATCCTTAGGATTGACAGATATTTTTCTTGATATACAAAAATGCTTTATTCACAGAAGAAATGAAAAAGAAATTATAGCTAATAGTTTTATGAAATAAAATGAAAAATAAGTTTAATCATTCCCTATCTTTGAACAATGGTTGAGCACTTATACTCACAAATCAGCAACGATCACACTTTGAATTTCATTACCACTACGAAAGTTGATGTCTCAAATTATGCAATAAAAATTTTTTAACGATTAATAATAAAAAAAACACTCACCTTGTAACACTGATTTTTTTTTCTTTTTATAGTAGTTTTTTTCTAAAATTATATTTAAATTTTATTTAATTCTTAATTAATTAAATTAATAATTTAATTGATTAAGAATTAATTTCGTGTAGTATAAAGCTCTGCCTTCTAATATATTAATTTTAACATTGCATATCTTATATTTTTAAATGAATAATTCCTGCATGTATTTTTTAATTTATCTCGTGTATCTCGGGCGAGATTTAAATCAAATTTTATATTTAGAAAGGGTTCTGCTTTTTGAGTTTATCTATATAGGCGTCTTTCCCAAAAAAGCGTGAATTTACACACACATGCAAAAAACATTCTTATAACTAACCATAAAGTTTCCAAATTGTCAAATGATCGCCAAGTTTGTAGTGAAACCCGAAGTCATTGATGCGGCATCCAATAGAGCTGATCGTAAAACTGTCTTTCGTACTATGAAATTAACTGCGCTGGTAACTATGTGCAGATATAAGAAACTAATTCGTAGCATTGCTCTCCTCTTCCAGAACTGACCGCCGAGCAATTTCACAGCATTTATTAATTGGTACAGGCCACCGATTGATGTGAGCAATGTTTAATTCGATGTTGGGAAACCTACGCAATTTTGCAAACGATATCATTCACTATGTTAGCAATCGTAAAAGATATGTCTGAACCTTCTCGCTGCTTGGGGCTTAAACCTCCTCTTCATTTCTGATTGCACATTCATACTTGATCCTGCTTCTTAAAATGCAAGTTGTCGCAATGAGCCAAACATCGATTCGCAACAGAACTCTGGATCGAAATATAAACAAGCTGGCTGATTGCTCACTTTCAAATTGCATCATCGAACCAACCAAATATCAGGGTCTTCAAGAATGCCTTACGGAGTCCAATTGAAAGCCAGAAACACTTCGCCATCGTCTCCAGAGCTTTCATGATAATTTTCCCGTATATTCCAGGCTCATTCTTCAAACGCTCAAAAACTATCTGCAGGTCTCGACGTAGTATCCTTTAGAGAACGCAATTGCCTACGGGGAGAGATTCCACTGCGACGAAATAATTCGTCCGCATAAGCAGGAGATTCTTCGCCTCCTATTGGCATCACAGTCCCATTCATAACCACAACAAAACCGAATTTTTGGAGGCAATCCAGATTGAGATTACAAGAATCGACGATTCAAGTGACGGATACTTCGTCAATAGTGATCAGTGAGAAGATACCAAGGGGCTTGGAAATAGACTGTCCCTTCAACCCCCGGAACAAATCTATTCCCAGCAGAGTCACATTACCTCCTGTGTCTGCTGACATCGAACATGTTTGATGACCCATCTAAGAGAAGCTCGTTTCTACACTCACCAAGAGCCTGAATTTTCGATCCTGTTTCGTGGACTTTATTCGGAGTAGACAGCATTCCTTCTGCAAACTTCTCACGGTGATGGCGGTGGATGAATTCTAAAATGAAAGCTGCAAGGCAACGGACTGTTCCGAATAACATGTTAAACAAAGTGCATTTCTGAAATTTTATTTGAATGACCAGATCACATGAAGGCAAGTGGGAAAAATGTTCGTATGTAATCAGTATGTGCTGAGTATCTAAATATTTTTCCTAAAAAACACGACTTAAAGAAACTGAAGAGCGAAGCTCGGTCTTCAGGCATTGCTAAATAATTGTGCTTATTATTTTATTAGTGCAAAAAGACTGGAATTTAAATAAAGGGCCTTAAAAACCAACATTTTTGGACGCTATGCAGACTAAGGTTTTCACATTTTTTACTTATTTTATGCGTGGTAAGATAAGAATTTTACCAAATATTCATCAGCTACATCATGATTTCTCACAAAAGAAGTAATTCACACCGTGTAAAAATTGGCATTGGGAAAATTTTAGGTTTTTGGCTTTTTGCAAACGAACACAATTAGGTAATTTTAACTATAAAACGACATCTTCTGAATAATTTATTAACGTGGGTGATTTCATGCTTTCTATTTTGATAAGAGTTTTGTAGATTTCCGCGGATTTCACTGTTTTTCAGGCTAATTCAAAACTTGCAATGAGAATATGGTTACAATTCTAAGTTCATTCGTACTCTTTCCAATCGTTGTTGATTTTTAGTCAAGAGCGTTGTTTTAAATTGAGAATTTTTTTAAAGCAATTTTTTTCTCACTAACAAAATTGGTTTTAAATAGACATTTCTATTTCCTAGTCCACTAACTCAGTGATTAATTTAATGTTTCTTTCATAAAGTTTACACAAAAATTTACCTTGCAATACAAATTCTATTTCCATTATGGAAAAGATAAATTTCATCATTTCATTAGAATCGAAACGTATTGAGGGAATTTTAAAGGATTTCTTCTTCATATTTCAAATTCTTGTATCCCGTAACTCAACTCTGTCAAGTTTTCTTTCTCATACTCGCCTTTCATAGGACAGACGAACAGTTTTGCTCGGTTTTTTTCAATTCTTTGTAGAATCGACGCCTCTTCGTACGTCATTTAGATAATGCCTGATTAGTTCACTATACGTTTAATAATCCTCTTTCTCTCACATGTTTGATCTCACTCAATTCTATCGCTTTTTGTCAGGCATCGCTGCAATACAGTTTACAAACGTTTTGAATCCAATTGCCGGAGTCCTTTCAGAACTGAGCAGAATTAAGACGGTCTGTCGTCGCGAGCCGCTAGGATCTCTGAAACCAGATTTGGATTCCCCCGCATCTTGCTCTGACAACATCAATTTTATTTGCATTGATTTCATCTGTTTCAAGCGCTTCAAAATTGATTTCTAACAACCTGGTTGTTCACCAATTTCCTTACAGAATTTCTTCAGTCACTTCGTCTCTAAATCTAATGATAGGAATGGTCTCTCGTTGAAAACGAATAGCGGCAGCTGGCACTGAAAAGTGACATCTGCGATGTGTGCGAGACCCTTTTTCGCTCGTTATTTTCTCGTATGCATAAAAAAAATTTGACTTTGAGATTTTGATTAAACTCCAAATTTTAGACTTCCCTGGGTTCGGAAAATACTTGTTTAGAATATGCTCGCCTATCTTTTTACAAAGATAATTGAACTAGACGGATAAAATTTTGTAATCAGTCTTTATAGGAAATTTGAATATATTTATCAAATTTTCAACAAAAAACGTTCAAAGGAAGACTTTCAGGGCGGGTGTTCGAATATAACAACAAAATAAAGCGAACTAACTACATAAAATTTGGTACCCATATTTAAGATTTATAGCATGAATACTTAGGAAATTTTGAGTCACGTCTGACAGTCTGTCCATCTCTTCTTTCAGAAACATGTGGATGCAATACCTCAAAAATGCAATGACTTAAGTATTTGAAATTCGGTGTAGGCTTTTCTAACTGTAAGTCAATTCTGTTTCATCCAATGTTGAGAAACGTGTTGAAAATACGTGTCCGATTAGCGGATATTGCTCACCCCATACCAGAGATTAGTGATGCAATAGAATCAGGCCAAAGACGACACAATAGAATCAGTAAAATTGTTCAAACTACGCTAAAGGTAACTATTTCATAACTATTTTACGCCAATGCCTTGAGAAACACTCTGTGGGATGATAACCCTAATGAGAGAGAATAGAAGGAGACTTATGATTTGCTTACTTGGCTGCGCCAGACAACCAATCGCTTCGATCATATCAATACAATTACTCTCCAGCTACTTCTCAATGTGCTTGAATATTTCACTCCTTGTGACACATCACACATTGACTATTCCGACCCGCCCTGGGGCACGTTTACGAAATCGGACCCCCGCGAGGACATTGAGGGAGTCCTAAAAGTCATCGCTGGCGGCGGCACAACACGGCTCGAGGGAAGCACGCTCGGTTGGTGGTAGTTGACATCGAACCATTTCTGTACTCGCCCGTACAGCTTGAACCAGACACCATGGCAGAAGTTTCTCAGCCCGAAATGTGAGGGCCAGGATAATGAAACATTCTAATTTGTTCCTTTTTTCAATTATATATTTAATCTTCTGTATTTTCTTGAGAGATAGTATTACCTTTCCTGCCTTCAAATTTTTTCAATGTGAAAAGAGGGTTGCCAGCGCAAGTGTAGTCCGCGTCATTTGACCGTAGTTCAGAATTACGAAGGGTGTTCCTAGTGTTTCTTTACGACGGGACGTTAATATAACTAAACTAAACCTCAAAGTTCGTTAAGATGGGCCAAATGATATTTTATTCT
The DNA here is from genome assembly GCA_026289955.1 of Argiope argentata. Classification (NCBI taxonomy): domain Eukaryota; kingdom Metazoa; phylum Arthropoda; class Arachnida; order Araneae; family Araneidae; genus Argiope; species Argiope argentata. Next base: position 631,459 of record JAOUZG010008684.1, on the reverse strand, counting down.
ATAGCCTCTTTTTCAGTAAAATTCCAACAGAAGGGTATCAGCTGTCTGAGTAGTAGTAGAAGCTATAAAATGTTGCCTTTCATGTGAATTTTAGAAAATAATCGCTGTCCGGCCTTTCATTGAAGAAGGTTTCTAAGGAAGAAGATTTCAGCTAATCTCGGCAAAGCTCCATTCTTGAATGTATGCTTCAAGTTCTTAATTGCATTCTTATATTGATAGGCGCTGAGTAGTTTCTGCTAGTACAACACTTGTTAGCAAGTTACGGTTTTTATACGACTAGCTAAATGCGGAATCCATCTTTACAGGTGTCTTTTATGAATAAATATGCCTTATTAAAAGCATTCGTGCAAGAAATGATACTTCAATCATTCAATACGGAAATTTACAACATAATAATGAAGGAAGAAAAAATAATTATTTACCGTTGTAATGATACTCCTTGGTCTGTTTCTTCTTTTCGGTATGAAAAGAGATAACAAATTTTTAAAGAAAAAAGATTATAGCTTCGACTGCTCTGTCGTTTGACTTTGGCTTCTAATATAATTACGAAGAAAGCCAAAACTTTAAAGATTTTTCTCGTTCAATCAAACGTGACATACAGTTGAAACTTTTCTCTCAGAAGACTTACTTTTTAAATCATCTAGGTAATGAAATATCTGCTGGCGTTGTTTCCAACTATCCAAATTTGACATAAATACCCTTTGGAAAGTAGAAATTTGTACAAAAAAAAGGATTATTTGTTTAAAAAAGATAATCGTTTGAAAACTAATTACAAATTTGCCAAGCCGTTGACGCATTTCTCCTTTAACGTCCAAAAATATCCTTGCACAAAAAGAATTTTCAAAACATCTTAAAATTCAAAATATATAAATATCTTTTCGATGATGTTCATTTATTTAACATGTAATTTTTTAAAAGTTTCAAAATATTCTATTTTAATTTTATTTTACGAGTAATTTGAATTGTATTTCATAAGAGAAATAAATGCATTTCATTTTTGCAAAGAATTTCATTTAATTCTATTGTTTTATTGAGATTTCAATTGCACATCTTCTGCATTGTTATAATCAGAAATATTTATATATTTTCCATTTATTTAAAATCAGTGTTTACTTTCATTTTGATTCAATATTATACTTATGAATTATGTAATGCAAATGTTATTTAACCACTGGATTTTACAATTAAATACTGTTTTCATCATATTATGAAATTTTATTTTCTACGTTTATTTTAGAATATTAAAAACCGTATACAAAAATAACAAAATTTATTTTCTCAAACGTTTTTAAATCTCTAAAATAAGATAGTTCAGATTTATGAAGTAATTATTCCTTAGTTCTCAATTGATGATTTGAGAAACCATGAATGATAAAAGAAATGACGCTATTCTTTTCTTTAAGGCATAACATTGTTTCATAATTCGAGCTTTGCTACATAACTTCAAAAAAAAAAAACATGTCATCATTCCATTGATAAGAAGTTTTCCCCCCTCCTGTTATATTCCTTATCTTACATTTAAATATCTCAGATTCGACATCCAGTTAATCCACAATTACGAAATAACAGCGATTTTGAAAGTGTATATGTTACAGTAAAAGTAATAAGCTGGTGATTATATATAATAACCAGTAATTATGCATAATTCTCACCAAAAGTATTGGTGATTATGCGTAATTACCTGTTGTTATATATAACCACAGATTAATCACATATACAATAACAAATGTTTTTCAAAGACTTAAATGTTGTGTAATAATAATACAAGTGTAACAAT
>JAOUZG010008684.1:531256-618427 GCA_026289955.1 Argiope argentata | reverse complement strand
TGTATTTGCAAATGAGATTTGTCTTCAGAATGAAGCAATGTGTGACACTTTTTCCATGCCATTATTTTAAAGTATTGCTGATTTTTCATGTCATATATTTGAAAAATAAATATTATGAGCATAAAATATAGATAGAAAAATAAAAATTGGGCAAGTGAAAAGCACAATGAAGATTTTTAAAAAATGTAAGGCTATTTCTCAAGTAAATAATATGCAAATAAAAGTTGCTGATGTACGATATGTTTCGTGAACTATCTACATTAAATGAAAGATTATTCTATATAAAAAGAAATACTATATGATATTGACATATAATTCCTACTGCATGTGCTACAAACTGGGTTTATTTGTTTTTACATCATTTTGTATACCTTATCTTTAAATTGCAGTTTTGCTGTTTTTATTGTTTGTCTTAGTAGAAAATGGGAAGCCTTTTTTACGTAAATGATATTTAATACTAGTAATTTTAGAATTTCATTATAAATTAATGCTAAAGAATGGTAGAAATATTTTTATACTTTAAGTACTTTGAACATTCCATCTGAGAAAGGCTACTTTGACAGTAATTTTAAAATATAAATGTGTTCTAAGAAATAATTTAATTTATTTTTTATGGATTGTCGAATCAACGTTCGGTTAAATATTACCTCAAATTTAAAACAAAAATCATCAAAATATCAGCCTATTTTGAGAAAAAAAATTATTGCTTTCACAAAAGTATTATGATTTTTTTTGTATTTATCAATATTTTAATAGAAAATGATTTATTTCATTTTAATAACACGATTACAAATTTCTATAACAGAAATGTACTGAAGATGTAATGGTTTCGTGTATTATAGCTGAAAGCAAATTACAGAAATAAAAGTGAATATTCGCTGATATAATTTTGAGGAAATAAAACATCTCTTCAAAAACTTCTTTAATATTACAGCAAGTATTTCTCCTGCAATGCAATAATAGAAGTCTGAGTTTATTTTTTTTACTAAAGAAACTATTGCTCTAAATTCATTTGCTCTTGAAATCTTATACTGTTCTCGATTGCACTTCTGCAAACTATGGGCTCATAGTGAGATAACTAGACTTTTTCTAAAGCAAAATGTCTGCAGTATGCACATATTTGTCATGAAAAAAATTGCTTAAGAACGCCCAATTCAATGGACACATTAAAAGTCATTTATAATAAATAATAATTTTATTCCCGAGAGGTTTAAATCTATAATATGCGAGTTGTAACGTCAAAAGTCGAAAGAGAATGTTTAAATAATTCTACTTAAGGAGGATTATTAAGTAGGCAAAGTTGGCAATTGAAAAGAAGTCCAGTTTTTGAAAATTTATAGCAGTTTCAGAAAATAATTTAGTTTTATACTTTTATTTAATGGCAGAGAACCATGTAATCAATTTTATTCAAATAAAAATTAAGTACTCATTAAATTAATTTTGGAGCTTTTACCTAATTACCAACTGCAAATTATTTTTTATGCTGTTTTATAACTCTAAAAAAATTGAATATTTTCAATTTAAAAAAATGCCCTCTCCTTTTATATTATTTAGAGTGTTTTAAAGAAAGCTGTCTTTTTTTAAAAATTTTGCTTTAAATTAATTTTACATTTTAAGTGTGCAGATTTTTTTATATGTGGAATATTGAAATGCCCTCTTTAGAAAGGGACTTGTGATTGTAGTTTTTTCAAAATTTGCTATTTAAAACTGCTGAATAAAAATTAAATTAAAATCGATAAAGAATTGGAGGAAGAAAGGGGCTTCGAGTTTTGCATTATCTGAGGGTCTCTGAAAAATTTAAAATGGCTCTAAATTTTTCTAAAATTGGAAATAATTACATTTCTTTCTGAATTTCTGAAGAATATATAATGCATATAGAAATATTAAAATTATTTTTTTAATATTTTTTCAGCAGTAAATTTGAGTTATGGTTTACTAAATAGTGCATCTAAAAGAAAATTAAATTTGAATTCAGCTAACATCTCCTACAGATTTTCACATGTGCAAATGATTAGTTAACAAAACATTCATCTACTTCTGTTTTAATAGGAGTTTTCCTTTTGCATTGTTCTTGTGCACAGTGTACTTCTAAATATCTCATGCAAAAAAAAAAACCATTATGCATTGAGCAAATCGTTCGTCTTGTGAATGTAGCACCGCAACAGTTCATTTGCACCAATTACTCCAGATTCCTGTTTGTCTGGGCGAACAAGAATTGATCCTCTTGAAGCCGATGTGTGACTTTCCCGCCTCTCGTTTGCCGAAGAATGGCTCTCGGCGAAAGTGGACCGAAACTTTCCTTCCGCTGGCACAATGGACGCCCTTTTTCCCGAACAAATGAGCCAGATGCAAGCGATAGTCGTGGTCCAAACAATGGTCGGTACTCTTGATGGCTGCCATTGTTTCGCCCATTGTCCGCTTAATCCGGGAAAAGAGGAAGTGACGGGACTCTTAAATTCTTCCCTTATTCGAATCGCAGCCTGCCTGTTTTATGAAATTACAGGCAATATCAGGGAAACCAAGAAATGCACTTACGTGCTCCGTAACTAGGTATTTTTTAACATACATTTAAACCTAAAGTAATAGGCAAGATCTTAATGTAAAGTTTCTTTGTTAAATGCCGTGAACAAGTTTTACTTTGCACGCCTCTATCGTAGTCTAACGGAAACATCATTTTCATCATTCTAACGGAAACATCGTCTTCATATTTTTATGCGACAATAAAAACTATATAACGGCAAAAAGAAGAAAGAAAAGAAAAGAAAAAAAACGAATTGATAAAAATTATGACACACTAAACCTTCTTTTTTTTTTCTAGTTTCCCGAATTCTAAAAGAAATCTCACTTTCAGTTTTCGGAGTGTGAAAGGATGAGAGCACGCTTGCTAATAGAATGTAACTTTTTTTAAATAAAAACTAAAAATTAGAGATCTAATTAGAAAGCTTAATGCGTTTAAAGAATCTTGACTTAAGCGAAAGTCATAGCATCACGTTTGATTTTCATCTTTTCCTAAACACTAGAAATTACTTTGAGCTAAACATGGGGCAATTATTAAATAGAGCTAAATTACAACAAGGTATTTCTATAACAATATCTACCACGGCAGGAGATATAGATTGAAAATTCTAATATATTCTAGAATATTTCTAAATCTTTAGAGCATTTATGAATAATATCATTATATATATATATATATATATATATATATATATATATACTAGCTTTTACCCACGACTGAGTACGCGTGGAAATTGTGATGTGTATGTATGAGAACTAGCGGTCTGATGACAATGTAAAAAGTCATCAAACCGAATCATTATGGTGCTGTTAAAACTAATTTTTGTCAAAAAAAAGTTTGTTGCCAAATTTTAGCGAAGTGACCGAATGTAGAGCGAAAGGCAGCAATAGCGTTTCAATCGTAATGTTTCGATGAACGCTGCAGCAAATTAACGGAACTATAGGGGAAAAAATCAATAAATGCAGAAAAATGGAATGCCCGCAAAAAAAAATGAATCGAAAATAATGAAAGTAGGCGAAATGAATACGTACAGAAGAGAAAAAATCAAAGGAAATGAACAGGAAAGATCGAATCACATAACAGCAACAAAAAAAAAAAACATAACGGCAGTATAAACACAAAGTGCTACCAAAAAATTACCAATCTCGTAAAGCACCAAATGGTTGTATGTCAAAATTTAGCCCACAAAACTAACCTAAAAACTATTTACTTACAGTGTGTACCTGAAATAAAACAAAACAGCAAACAAATTATTCAAAATCGTTCAGCAGATTAGTCTGTGCAAAACAAAATCAAGTCAAGAACAAACTGCGCATGCCAAGTCAACGTCAATTGGGGCAACGCAAAATTGTGAATTTTCTGCTCAGGTGGGATAATACGGATTTGAAATTTGAAATTTCTTTTATTTTGTTTTACTTTGGAACTTTCAGGTTAGCCGTGAGCAGGCAAAAAATAGCCAAATAGCATAGAATTCGGTCAAGTCTCTTATAGCGATTTTAAAGAAAAAAAATCGTCAAATAACGTAAAAATTAGCCAAATTTCTTTGGTGATTTTTTCGCTTGTGCTGGCTAACGGAAAAGCACTTTTATTTTAATTCAAAAGTACTTCAGGATGAATTTGAAAGATCTATTCATCAATAATGTCTAATTTTAAATGCATCAAACACTAAGAAAATAAACAGAATCGTTTGAAATAACCGGTCGAAAACATGTTAAGCCTTACTCATTTGGACGGTTGGGAAATGAAGACTTTTGGCGTGAAAGTTTTAAGTTGATAAAAAATTGAACCACTCAATTAACCGGAATAAATAATAGCCTATGTTCCATACTAGACTATAATCTATCTATGTGCTAAATTTCATCCAATTTCCTTCAGCCGTTCTGGCGTGATTGACTCGCATCATCCATCCCTCCAACGATCCATCCATTCATCCAAGCTCTCACATTTATAATAGTAGTATAGAGTGCTTTTCGAAATAATTTAGAAAAATGTTTAATACTAAATACATTTTTCAGGTAATTTATTATTATATGCTTTCAGAACGGTCTCTACCATTCTGGTCTATTTATTATTATTTTTTAAAAAAATGTTGGAATACCTGGAATTATTCTAGAATGCAACTGAGTGCCATTATTGTAATTTGGAAATTCGTAGAGCACCTTGATTTCTGTAAAACTTTGAAGCCTTTGGATAACTGTAAAATGTTGCAGAACAATTTTTAACTTAAACGATTATATTAACGAGAATGTTTGAAGAACTTTATGGTATATTCTAACAGTGCAGAACATCTTAAAAACATGCAAGCAATGCAATAAAAGGCATTAGTTGTACATAATAATAATACATTAACAGTTTCAAACTGTCTTAAAATCCCTATGCCTTTTTAAAACCATATAGCTGTAGAGTATGAACGTAAGAGACAATTTTGGTAGATAATGCAAAAAACTGAAAATGAGTTTGACAAGTTTACACGGAACAGTACTTAAATTTCTCACTATCATAGACAAAATGTTAAAAAATTTAATAGAAAAATTCGACATAAAAATTGAAAATATGTATCTCAATGAGATTGTTTTAAAATTTTTAAATAACATTTTAATTAAATAAGAAGTTAAATTTCAAAATTTTTCCGCCATAATTAACAAAAAAAATGAGTAAAGCTCAGAAATTACTTTTTCCGTATCTTAAAATTACTAATATTTCTAATAAATTTAAATTAATTTTTAAAAATGCTTTTAAGTGTATTTTGTAAAATTATTTTCTTTTTTGTAATTAAACTCAAATCATTTTATTACAGCTGGTAATATTTCATTTTGGGTTTTGCTCCTGTGGTTAGAAATTGACGTATGAAAAGAGATCTTATTTTTGTTATGTCAGAACATGATGTTTTTGGGATGAAGTTTTTGGCATCAACAAAATTCTGCGGACGAAAAATAAAAATTATAATCCGAAAAATAAAAATTTTATTATCTGCACGAGCATCTCAAAAAAATCAGCTTTTAATAATTGCATTTACAAAAAGCTCTGATTTTAAAAAATAGGTTAATTCCTACAGCAAATAAAACCTAGAAAAATTTAATTTTGTGCACGTGATTATATGAAATGAAAATTAAAATGAAATCTGCTGCGCATATTTCAATGTGTCATGTCAGAACACCATTTCTTAAAAAGCCAAAAACCACATGCTCGTGCAAGTGGAATTATATTTTTATTTATTTTAATTGTTTCATCAAATGAGTCCCTTTAGCAACGATCCAAAAAAAAAACTTTGCCAACGATCCAAACAAAAAAACTTTGCCTTTCAACGTGATTATATGAAATACAATAAATAAAAATATCGCATTTTATATTTATTGTATTTCATTTAATCACTTGCACAAAATGGCATTTCTTTAGGTTTTATTTGCTGCAGTCATTATTTTTTTTAAAAAAAATCGGAGTTTTTGTTTGATGGCAACGCGTTATCAAAAGCTTATTTTTTCTGATGCTCGTGCAGATAATAAAATTTCGATTTTTCGCCTACTGATTTCCGTTGACGCTCATTCCCAAAATAACATCATGTTCTAACATGAGAAAAATAGGAAATTTCGATATTTTTTTTTAACAATAAATGTGAGACAAAGTTTTTTAATATCTTTCGCAATACCAAATTACAATTAAAATTAATAAAAATATAATTTAAATTGCACAAGCATATGGTGCATGGCCATTCAAGAAATTATGTTCTGACATGATACATTGAAAAATGCATAGCAGATTTCATCTTAATTTTTTTATAATCCTGTCAGAACATTATTGTTTTGGGGATGAGGTTTTTGGCGTCAGCAAAAATCCGTTGGCGAAAAATAAAAATCTTATTATCTGCACAAGTATCTAAAAAATCAGCTTTTAATAAGAACAATGTCATTTTGAGCGCGTGATTATAAGAAATGAAATAAATAGGAAATGTGATATTTTTTTTAAACAATAAATGCGAGACAAAGTTTTTTGGATCGTTTGCGATTCTTTAGAGATTCATTCAATGAAACCATTAAATAAAATAAAAATGTAATTGAACTTCCACGAGCACGTGGTGCTTGGATGTTCATGAAATTATATTCCGACATGATACATTGAAATATGCGTATCAGATTTCATTTTAGTCTTTATTTTAAATTGAATTCGTTTTTGACAGAGCATAACATTTACTAACATTTTTTTTTAATTTCTCACAATCGCTGTTTAATTTTATTTCAAAAATAAGCAATTATATTTTTTATTCTGTGCGTATAAATTTTTAAACTTAGTTGATCTTTCTTATTATGTAATTAATTGGATGTATGAAAATATGCTATCATTCTTTCGACTTGACATTTCGCTTTTTTTATAGCTGTGGATGAGTTTTGCTTATATAGAAGAATCAATATTTTTTAAATGGCCGATATTTAACGTAAATCATCAAATATATTCTGTGGTATGCAAAGACCCTTTATTCCTCTTCAACTGATTCCTCTTCTAACTGCGTATTCTTTACAAATGAACTTTGATTCAGCAAGCTTGCTGTTGAATGAGTTGAAGTTTAATAATTTTTCTTTTAAATCTCAAACTTAACGTAAACGGAAAAAAAGAGAAGGCGGCCAGAAAATGCATATTCGTGCAAAACTTCTAAAGTAATGTGAGTTGCATGATCCCAACGTTTTTTTTTAAGTACACCAATAAACTATTAAATAAAATTTAGTGTTTTCTTGTTAAATCTACTGCTTATTAAGTCATGTATGCATGTTTATCCTCCTAAATATTTAAAAATTGTCTGAAAGGCCCTTCGTGTTATTATTTCTTTAATTTAATTTATTTATTTTAGTATTTCAGTTGCAGAAAGAGACCGTAAATCATCGGTGAAGCATAAAATGCAATTTCTTTTCTTGAAACAATGCCTTTGTCGGATGGTCGAAAATACGCCAACAGCTGCTTTTCAGAGCATTTTCGGGAATATTATTTATGTTCTTAGCACGCAATCTGATATATTATGGAATAAAAATAAACCATAAAAAGTCTCCCTTTCCGCAATTCGGTGGGATTCGGTCGCAACTTTGGCGGGCTTTCAGTTTTCATCGAAACTGTTCTCTGAGCCACTTCGTTTCCTCTACCGAAATGCACGAGAAAAACAGTTCCGATTTCGTCATTTATATAAGTATAGATTCTTTTTTATCAAAATGATTCCTATAAAAATATAAAATTAAAAAGTGTATTTTAGTAGTGGTCACGTCTTGCCTTTTTGTGTGAGTGAGAGTATGTGTGCGTGCGTGTGTGCCTGTTTACACACACCAAAAGGAGTTTGTATTAAAAATGCTGAAGAAAATCCAGTTCATAGTTCGTATAGACTGTGAAAAAGAAAAGCGGCCATTGAGGCATCGCTGTGCGAAACTGTAGCCACCTCCACCCACCCGTTTCCAAGAGACGAAGCGGCATTCTGAAACGTGCCAACTCAATTGACTACAAATGCCGCCTCAAAGGGTTTTTTTAAGGATATAGTGCATTTCATATAGTAAACTTTAAGTAAATATATTCTGGAAAATAAATTGAAACAAATATATCCTGGAAAGTAAATTGAAAAAAAAATGTATTTTGGAAAATAAATTTAAGTAAACCCATTCTGAGAAATAAATGTATTCACTTAGATTTCATGTAGTAAATATATTCTGCCAAAAAAACACACTAGTTTGATTTGATTTTTTGAAAAACTTTTCAACGTTTGGTCTGTACTCTAAAGCACAAGTTTCCCACTTTGGTGTAGGACCGGCATCTTTCTATGAAGTGTGTTTACCAAATAGTTTAGCGTTCACAAACTGCAGGACGTTTACTTTTTAGGAAAGCAATGAGAAGAATAAGGCTTACGCATGTGATGCATAAATTGGCCTTTTCTTTTATTTTACAAGTTCCATCGAGCAGTGTACGGGCTCTCAGTCAAGAGCTCAACATTCTCATACGTATTAACAAGCCTCACTCTAGAATTAGCGTAGTCCATGAACTAATACTATAACCACATGGACGACTACACGATCGAAATGCAGAATTTTATAATTGGGCACTGCCTTAGGGAAAATCGAACCCTTCTTTTCTGAGCAATGCAAGTCGGACAGACAAATGTTGCTTTAATCGAGAATTAAGCATTCCACTCCAAAACCATCACTTTTGAGACCCCTTCTTCGTCCAAGAGATTCCTCCAGATATTCACGGTTCCTCCACAACACGACACTGGGATTTCACAATGGATCATCTGTGTGCAGAACCCAACTGGATCGCTTTGCATGAAGTGTCAGGTTGAATATCAATCCTGATTTCTTTCAGTCGCGCAAGGCAAGTCGGAATGCCGAGATGTTCGGGAAAACGATGCGCCCGGGCTAACTGGCACAACTCTAGGTCCGCAACGAACCGAATTCAGCAAAGGGACACTCCGTTTATTGCACTTTATTGTGAAACTGTATTGCATACAGAGTTGCAATTCATGTTACTTCAAAATATAATGTTACATTATGAATTACTTATTTACATCCCTCCATATTCTAGTAGAATGGCTTCTTTAAAGCTTACAGAATCGCAATAAATATTCGAATGAAGAAAAACTTGGATTAAAAAGGAATATAGTAAAAAAAAATTATACCTTTAAACTTCAGTATGGCAATAAAAATGCTTAATTTTAAAGAATACTATTATAATATGTACGTAATAATAGTAAAAAATTTAGTAAACAAGAAAATAATATGCACAATTGAACAAATTTTACCGATTTGAAAGTTTTAGAACCAGAATTTTATTAAATAAATACTAATAAAATAACAGTAATTTTATTAAATAAACAGTACAAAACACTTTAAACACAACTATTTAAAAAGAAATTTTCAATACAAGTAGTAAAATTTACAATTAATATGTCAATGTTTTTCTTAAAAAGTGAGGTTTTACTATTTTAGAAGAATCTTAATTATTATTTACTTACGATCACTGAGAATACAAGGCCGAAACAATTCGGAATAACTAAGAAAAGCAATTTGGAAACCTAACTGTTTTATTTGAGAGTGTTTGATGATTTTTAACGAATCCTATACGTTTATCAATAGAAAATTCAGGGGGTTGAGAGAAAATAATGTCAAAAGAAATTCGAACTAAACGCTTTGGAGACTACGAGATACTACTGCATTGGAAAAGAAACAAAAGAAGAATTTAGATAATACCTTAGTGGAATAAAGGATTTTTAAAAAATGTACGGAAAGACATGGCATGAGTGAATGAAACAAAAGAAGTTCCAGTCACGGTGTTCATGCTAAGCTCGCAGGCGGAAGCTCTCCCAGGAGGGGCGCGGTCAGCGGAGCACATCGGCTGCGAACCGAGGACTGACCCCGAGCAAAGTGCGGAGAGGGGGGGGATAAGAATTTTTTTAATAGGCTGAAAGAAACCTGTACTTGTTGAGCTAGCTGTCGGTAATGAAACTTCTGTTACGTCGTTTCCGGAAAAATAGGATCGATAAATAAAGCTTTGAAGCCAAGGGAAGTGTTTTTCTCAATGTAGCTTGTTTGTGTAAAGTTTCCTGATGAAAAAGGTGAATCGAATATGCATTTGGTGTTTTTCCTTCAGCTGAATAAGCTCAAAACTGTAAGCAGGCGTACAATTATAAAGTTAAGACTCTACGCCAAATTCGATACACCTAACGTTCATAAATCCTTAATTAGACGGATTACCAGCGGTTGGAAGTGACTGCAAATTATCTGTTCAGCAAACACAAACTCGAAATGAGTCGAAATTCTTTACAGTTATGCTTTCAATATTAACATACTGGATTTGATAAATCCTGCTTATTTATTTTACTTGGCTTATTCATATTATAACTGCCGCATTTGCACAGTTGACAATGAAAAAAGATATTTTTTATTTATGGAATTTCTTTCGAAGTTCGATAAAAAAAATCTGCACTATAAAGATGGTCTACATTGAACACTATTAATTGCGTCAGATAATAGCCTGTAAATTTAGATAGTTGTCATTAATTTCTTGGTAAATATTTAGGAAAACGATTCTTTTTTTTAGACAGATGATTCGAGCAAAATGAGTAACGCAATTTCGATTATAATTTGAATTTAAAGTCAAGGTGTCTTAAAATGTTACTGCGCAATTTAACTCAAGCGTATCTGTTATTGCTGAAAGCGGAGGAAAGTTAAATGCATATACCAAGAAGTTTTAAATGATTGATTTTTGATCTATTTATTAATTATTATTTAAAAATTTCTATATTTATTTACTGTAGAATTATTTATTTTGCACCTCAACTTTCTTTGTAACATTTGCATATTTCCCTCTCTCTGTTGCCAAGAAGTTTTATTTTTTTTAAAAATTAATGACAGTTTTTAGTAATTGACAAAAATTAACTGACAGCAGTTCATGCAATTTTAAATAATTTGTATTTTAATAAAATCAATGTAGTTATTTTTTTTATTATTAACAACAGTGCATAACTGCATGGTAAGTAAATGAAGTGAACTGGGAAGAATCTGGGAGATCTAAAAGAGTCATAACATAATTTTTGAAAATCCGAAAAAAAAAAGAAGTAAAATGACGGAAGGATGGCATCGCCTTTTATTTTTTACATACAATGCACAAAAAAGTTGAAGGATATTGAGTTTGCGTATTGATCTTGCAACTGGAGAGTTGTTTGAATGAATGGTACATAATTGACAAACTTAGTGGATTATATGAGATAAAAATAACATTTGTTTGGCAGAAAAAAATGCGTTTTATTGAACAATTGGGAGCAAAAAGAAAAAATACAGTTTGCCCATATAAGAAAAATAAATAAATGAGGATCTTCTTTAAAAAAGAAAATCGTTTTCTGTTGAAAGTATGATTTTTCCAGACAGCCAACAACTATGAACATCTTTGAAGCATCGAGTCAATGAGGCTATTAATGAGGAGCTGGGGTATTCTGTTCCACTCCTCTTTCCAGTTCTTGGAGAGTTTGTGGGGGTAGTAGGCATCCTACAATTCGTCAGCCTAGAATCTATCAAACTGGCTCGATGAGTTCATATCCAGAGAACCCGCTGGCAAGTCCTTCCCCCAAAAAGAAATCAATCATCAAGTCAGGACAAAGTGGCCTGCCATTGTGGTCCATTAACATGAAGTCATCTCTGCTTGCTGCAGCGTAAAGGGCTGCAATAGGTCTTGGGATCTCATTCTGACATCGGGGATCAGCCAGAGTACCCTTTCGAATTATACTGAGATAGGTGCACCCATTAATGGGGACGTCTACATAGACCATCACATCCCTACCGCCAAATCTTACACTTTCGTGCATGAACGCAGGATTGTTTCCAGTGCCACGTTCTTCCAGAGGGAAATGCTTCTATTATAAGGATAAACAGAAAAACGGAGCACATCAGAGAAAAGAATATTACGCCAATCATTTATTCTGCAGTTCAAATGCTCTATTACCCACTTCCTGAGGGCGCGAAGGTTCCTTTCTGTAAACGTGACAAGCACCATTCGTCCGCAAGAATACAAATCTACAGCGGGAAAGTGGTTTCGGACAGTTTGTGTCGAAACTGTGGTGCCAGTAGCCGAACAAAGGTATTATTGGAGAAGAGTGGCATTCATATGCCGGTGTCTCCAAACAGTTAGCTTCAAATAACGGTCCTCATTGGGCATTGTTGCATCTCTGCACTCGTGTTCTGATCTTCGTTCTGAATTTCCATTCTCCAAAAAAAAGGGTTATAGATCTTTGAAATCACACGTTCTTAAACTCCAATAGTTTCTGCTACTTTGACTTATGTTTGGGCCCTCCTATAACCTGTCAACAACTCTGCAAGCTTCTGTTTTGGTTAAATGATTTCGTTGAGACATCGCACTCATCGGAACAACGCGCTTACTGAATGTCGGGTCATTCCTTTTCGCTTTGTCTTACATTAAGTTGAAAACCTAATCAAATTCGTTCGCCTCTAAAGCATCGTCTCCGACGTCGAACTCAATATTTGCATACTGAAAACTTTGAAAAAAAGAAAAAATGCATCTGAAACTGTCTTATTCAATTTTACTAAAAAAAGGGCACATATTGTTATTGTATATACTCATGTCCGTAAATTAAGGAAAATTCAGTCACGCGGAATTCGAACTCTAAAATATAAGGTGACCACAATTAAAAGATCCTACTTTAAAGCTATCTACAGACGAAATTATAATTCAGAAAGTTATGAAATTTTGTATAATACATAATGAAGGTAAGGGAATTTGTCTGGGCGATTAAAAAATAATCCATAATTTTGCTACCAGGGGCAGTTTTTCAAATGAGTTACACATTTAGATATTTTTGACAAATTTGATTACAACAAAACATATTCAACATGACGACCTTAATTTTCCGCTACTATCTGGATACGTTAAATAGCATGGTCCACAGTTGACCACAGCAGCAAGTCAATGACTTTTGAGCGCAATTTTCATGTAAAATGGACCTCCACCACACATTGGCCGTTGTGTAAAGGATGTTCTCCATAATCATTTTACAGAAAAATGTTTCATCAACTGTCACATTCGTGACCTGCCTCCCTCGTTCTCCAGACCTAAATCCAAGCGACTTTTGGCTTTGGAGACGTTTAACACATCTGGTAAGTCGTGATAAACCAAAACCTTTACCTGATTTAAAAAGCAACATCTCACAGCATGTTCTTACTATTTCCCAGAATATACTGTAATCAACTGTGAAACAAGCTATCTTACGATTCCAGATGGTTGAAGAAAATTATGGCTGCCATGTTGAACATGTTTTGTTGTAATTAAACTTGTCAAAATATGCTAAATGTGTAATTCATTTGAAAAACTGCCACTGGTAACAAAATTGTGAACTATTTTTTTATTCGCTGAAACAAATTCCTATCTCTTCATTATGTCCTTTGCAAAATTTCATAACTTTCTGAACAATAGTTTCACCTGTAGTCAACTTTAAAGTAGGATCATTCAATATTGGACACATGTACATATATCATCCCTAAGATGGCTACACACATCTACAAAAATCGTATGCAAATTGCGTGAAGCCACCAGATGACACCGATAGTAAGTCACAATGGCGTGAGTGCAAGAGAGTGATGTATAAGGAATAGAGACAAAGAAATAAAATTGTTTGGAAGTGCTTTATAAACATTTCAGTGCAATATCCACTTATTTATGACACAAAGGATGCATTTGAAGGATTTTGTACGTCGTAGAATTGTTTTTCCGTCAGGAATGCGGACGTAACCAGCTGGAAGTATCCGAGGAACTTGGAATCGCCCAGAGTTTCATCTTCAAGCTTCAGCAACAATTCAAGATGATTGTAATGTGAGTATAGCACAGGTTATAGAAACATCGAATGTGGACCTTTATTTGGCAGTGACTGCCAAAAGAAACAGACGGAGCACAGCATCAAACCTGTCTCGTCAGTTCTCTTCGGTCATTGCTATGACAGTTTCAAGGCATACCGTGTACAGACCTTTAGGACAAATTGGTCTACATGCTCATGGGACTTCTCCTTCTTGTGTACATCCGACCATCCCGCACCCACTGAACGAAGCAGTATCGACAGGATTTGTTGTGGCCGACTGTGGGCTGTAGCAATGTCATGCACGTGGGCCTGTCAGATGCGTTCGCCTTGCTGCAACTCACTTTCGCATACGCTTAGCCTGAAGTAGAGAGCATGCATAGTGAACAATAGTGGGCTTGTGTGATGTTTTCCAACTAGACCAGGTTTAGAGTACAGTCTGGTTCTCGCCGGACTTTCATATGGAGAGAGCTAGGTGTCCGTTGCCATGAAGGGAACATAATTGAACGACACCGTTACGGGGGTGCAGGATTGCTCGTTTCGGAAGGAATTATTCTCGGTTCCAGAATTGACTTGCATGTTTAAATTGGAGCCATGGCAGATAAATCTAACAGGACATCATTTTGGAACAACATGTACGTTTGTTTCAGGGCGTCATGTGCACAAAATTCGTGTTTGTGGATGAAAATGCCCGTCCTCACCGTGCAAACATCATAAACGAAGGCCTGCAATCGGAGGACATCACCAATATGAACGGGCCAGCATTCTCTTTGGACTTGGATCCATTAGAGCATGTGTGGGACACGTTTGGTCGACGAGTTGCAGCCCGTCAACTACCTCTTATATGTTTACCGGTACTTCGGAGAACATTACTTGATGAGTGGTGTACTAAGATCAGATCGATGATCTTCCCCAAGATCAGATCGATAATTTGATACTCAGTATGTCTAGGGTTGTACGGAATGTATTGCATCTTAAATAGAGGGGTTTTTAAAATTATCTCCAGTGGTCAAAAAATCGCAAATTTTATGAATGATTTCAAACATAAAGCATCATTTTTGCTCTTTATCTTTTGTTTAATAAATAATCTTCACAAATAAGTCACGTTTGTTTTGCTTCTGACTCTTTCTTTTCCTAAACGTGCATTGTCCTTGATTTATGGACACGAGTGTGCAAGACTTATAATATGTTTTAATTGTTTCGAGCTGTGTAGTTGAAGTTCTAAGCACGATATTTAGAGAACTTTGTTATTTACATTTTCTAGCTAACTTCTTTTTTAGAGTGACTTTATTTTCAGTTTTGCATTTCGATTTTTATCATCTACAGTTTCACCAAGCAATACATCAGAAAATGAGATGAAAGCCATTTTTTACTTAATTTTCGAAGATTTATTTTTTGTTTTCCTAGTTTTGATTTCCTTTACAATTTTTGTGCGTTAACCACTTAACATTGGTAAATTTTTGGTTTAATCGGATGTCCTTGGAGAGCATTGTCAGTTGTATCTTTGCATCTTTTGCATTTGGTCGGCTTGATTTAACAACTGAAATTTGCGATACACGTTATCTTTGGGAGCTCCTTTGAAGGAAAAGGGCGATTGATCGCTGGAATGTGGCTGATACTTAAGTTTCTTTCTGGCATTTACCACGATCAACAACGTATGGGTCCGGTTTTTTCTAATAATGAACTCATTTCGCTTCTTTTTTTCTGTGGTTACTGAATATTTATTACTAATATCACATTTTAAAGCACTGCAATAATATTTTAAAAAACGCATTATAAAAATTCAAGCTTTTAGGAATTTCCTTTGTGATATGCGTATTGCATATTTGCTCTTTATTATTTTTTTATCTCGAAACACATCAGTTTCAGAATTTCAGGACCCCCTCCTGTCCACGGAAATTTCTCCACAGAGGTCTTCTGTTTTTAGAGGAAAAAAAAACTCAAACAAGTGAGCGTTTAGAAAGCGTTCTAAACGTTTAAAAGTTTTAAAATGTAGAAGAACGCTATAAGCGCATTATAGCCTTCCTGAAGATGTTTCACTTGAATGTCTTAGATGCGGTATGGGCGACAGAGATGCCATTTTACTGACAAATTTCTCAATAAAAAGATAATTTATTTGAAAGCTCCGAAAACGATTCATTTAAAATAGCAACAACGTTTTGTCTAATTAAAAGCAGACGCTAAGAATTAGGAAACAAAAATACTTTGTAATAGTACCTGTGTTCGATTCAAGAGTGAGAGTGTCATCGTCATTACTTTTGCCCTCCCAGAAGACATTTTGGATCTCTTTGCCTAGTACACAATTATGACATAAGGACTCAGCTCTCCAGTCTTCTGCCCTTTGGAATTATTATGTTCACACATGTGCGTATAAACACGTCGTAAGACCGATAACTACTTAATATGTCGATAATTTGACCCAGCATTTGCTGTATTTCCAGAAGGAACGATTCCTTGAAAGCTGCTCCCGACATTTTTCACCTATCGTGCTTAGATGCGGAGAGAGGTACAGACAAACATAATTGAGGGAATCTGACTTCTTCCAAAATTTACAATTCGAATGTAAAAGCCTCATATAAACTTCCTCCTTCAAGCCAGTTCAAAGAGCTTGCAAAACACACAAAAAAAAATCACTTATTTCAGATTCATGCCTGGTGTAAGCAATTTTATTCTTGCTCGTGGAACGTTATTGGTCTTAAGCACTATTTGCTCGTGTTCCCTCAGATTCTAGAAATGACTCTTTGCATTTCTTCTGTTGTCTTATAATTTATATTGCGAATGGACCCCAATACGCTTCGAACATAATCACAATTGTGATTATGTTGGGTGACATTAAATATATACAGTTATACTTCATCCTTCTTACAATATTAACTAAGCTAAATCTATTTCGCAAGCTTCATTTTTAGTTTCTGAGTTGGGGCCATTCTGTCGCGCTCCACTGAGTAACGCTCTTAAATTCGGCCTTCAACTAAGCTGCGAAAAACTCCAGCGGTTTCGTGGCAAATGTACGGCTTCATCATTCTTTGAAACAGATCCGAAATCACTGGCGGTTTCCACGCAGGATTTGGAAACAAGATCCAGGAGTGTTTCAGAGTCCAGTGAGAATATGTGTTTTAATGTTTGTGCTTCCATTTCTTTGCTTCTATTTCGTGCAGTGCCATTGCAAAACTTTCATTTTAATGCTATTTTTATATGTATCGTCATGGAACAAAAAAGTATCGTTAGGAAAAAGTGAGAATATTCTTAAAGAATTTTTAATTAAGAGTTTTCTAAGAATTTGCTTATGTATTAAAATAATAATATTTTTAATATATTGAACATCAGTGACTATTTTTCTCAACATATTTTAAAACTACATCAAAAGCTCGCGGAAACTAAATTTTATTAGTCTATATCACATTTATTAGTCAATTCACTTCAAAATTATGAGCTATCAAAATTTTGGACTTTTAATTATATCTTGAAAAAAAATATAATCATTGATCTGAAACGTTTATTGCAAAAACATATAGTACTCTATACACTTGGCGCATTACAAATTTAACATTGTCTACAGCATCTTACTTGGCATTTAAACGTCGCCAAACATGCATTTCTTGAATCAAATATTGTTTGCCATGTTGTTACAATGTAAGAATATATTAAAGAGAAAGATGTTTGAAATCAAAAATGGCTTATTTGTTATAACATTTCCTTCATGGTCAAAACTTTTAAATGTGGAGGAAGTCTCTGCCCTTGTAGCAAGATAGAATTTTTACTCTTCGGCTCACATAGCATCGTATTCAGAATATAAGAAATTACCAAAAAAATACAAATTTTATTTCTTAGTAAATATTTTGTAGTATTATATTTAATTAATTTTACGAATAATGCATAACGAATTTTGCTTTATCTTTGATTGATGTTCGTTTATGTGCTGGGTACTTTTTACAAAAATTCTCACGTTTCATAAAATGAATCTGCCCTAATTGCAATTATTATAATATTGCGTATCATCAGAACTGGAATTAAAAAAGTCCAGACACCACCGGAACATTACTAGGTTATGGATTAAGCATTAATTTCTTGAGTTCAGAACATACCTCGATATCCGTACGTTTGAGAAAACGAAGAATTTCAAATCATATCCGTACGTCATGGATTATTGTTTAACGTTTTAATTTTCCATTGTTTTCATCAGCTTAAAGTTTCGCAAACTGTACCTAATAACTAAATGAAGAGCAGAAGCGAATCAAATGAGATTTCAAAACAATAAAATTAAATTTACTCGAATGTCGAAACTAAAAAATTTCTGAAAAAAAAGTTTTGTAATATTTTTTCTTAAGAAATAAAAATATTTTAAGATTAAAAAATTATGCATATATTCGAATGAAACTCCTCTTTAGATCATAATTTTTTTAAAGATTTGATATTGATAGAAATTAAAAGAGATTTTAAGTGACTATTTACCAAGTATTTGCGGTCATTTTTGTTATTTGAACTCAATGATATGAAGAAACACAATTTGTCAGATAATTCTTCGAAAGCGTATTAAAATGCTATGCTAATATCTTTTGGAAAGAATTTCAAAGTTTTAAGACTGAGTGCAAAATTAATCATAAATTTATCGCTTAAACTTAAGTATAGTGAGGTTGTTTTGGATAAATATATTTAGATGCATTATTACATTTTATATTTTTTATTGATTTTATTACTCTACATATTTAGTTGAAAAATCTTATATTTTTTATACTAAATTAAGTGAACTTAATTTGTTACATTGGATTTATAAAGTTCTTATATAAAATTCCGGTTATTAAACTGAATACTTTCTAAGTACATTCTACAGGGTAATGATTCTCATAATCATATATATGTAATAATTTTTCTTATGATTATACAATTATTCCTATAATTATACTTGCTTTCAAATTTCTATTCATATAAGAAGCACCTGAATATATAAAGAGTAATAACTTTAAAATAATCAACAATAATGAAAATCAAGGATATGAAAAATTAATTAATGAGCCTTCAGAACGATATTCTGTGAATTTCTTTCCGCGTCTGTAACAAACACATACCTTATATAAGTACCTTCATATAATGAAATCTTTCACAATCAAAATACATTTGTATAGAATTCTAAGCCACTGGTAATGCATGAATGAAAATTGATTACCAGTGAAAGAAACGCATTAAAACCTTTTTTCATGTGCTCGTTAAATAAAGAGATGTATCATTTCATCATAATATTAGTAGAATAGGATAGGGTAATAGGAATAGCCCATATCGACAAAGGAATGCAAGAACAAAGAACAAAAACATTAAAAATCGGTAAATTTTTTTCTATCTATTGGTAAGACATTAATGTGACAACAAAGACACCAAATCTTCAAAAAATATTAGACTCTTCAGATAGCGGGGTTTTAGTGGCATGGTGTCTAGGAGTTTTTTAATATTTACGGATTAAGTTTCTAAACCAAGATTAAAATAATACAAACGAACGATGAAGAGACTTCTTTAAAAAAATAAAAGAATTTATTTAGAGTTAAAGGGGAAAATGTACAAAGGGGAGTATCTACAGGGAAATATTAAATGGATTAAAACATGGAGATATTAAATAAACAGAAAGTTAGATTATTCCCTCTAGTAGGACGTTTGAAGTAAAAAAAAAAATAACTTTATGTGATTGAAAACATATTACCTCGTAGCTTTGCGAGCGGGAAACGTCTTTATCGTAAGGTGGTTGTCACGAAAAACACTTCCACTTCTACTGAGACAACTAAACTCCTGGAATTCTTGAGAACGAAATCGGAACTTTTCGGCTTCGAAAAACTTTGGGACGATGTGTGGTGAAAAAACTCCATCGCATATGTATCAATAATAATCCTGTATATAATTATGTAAATATTTAAACTAATTAAACGTAAAAGTATTTTTTAGATAGGCTCTCAATTTTGCGATTGCTGCAGTGGTTAGTGGACCTTTGCCCCTGAATATTAATTGTGACAGTTTTTCAAAAGCTCGATAGAGGGCGTTGCTCTGGAATGTTGTATTCATTAAAAGTATCGTCCTCTGGGAAATGATCTGCCCTTTTACAAATCTCGCTTTGAATTACGTTTACAATCGGATGTTGATGAAAGAAAAAGTGAAAGCTAAAATGATGGTTAAACAAAATAGCTCCGTGGGATATCCTACATTAATTATGACATTACATTTAATACTTCTTTTAAACAATAAGAAATAGATTGCACATTATTGCTTTCGCTCATGTAACAAAACCTGATAATGTTTTAAGCGTAATGGTGATTCAGTATCAGGTGCAACTAAACCCAAACTTTCAAAGAATCAAATTTCCTTCGAGAATTTTCACTGTTAATATTTGAACAAGCATGAAGTAGCAATCGATTTTAGCAAGCAGATTGTGACTTTGTAGATGCTTTTTAAGGAAAAAAATACTCCCATATATAGAGAATATCAAAATCTTATGCATTTAAATATGAAAACATAAAATATCAAATATCTCTTGATGTAAATACAATATGTTAACTACAATTTATACTCCAGTTAATTTTTCCATCCGGATGATTCATAGCATCAAAAGAGGATCTAGCCATTCATAGCATCAAAAGAGGATCGATCAATGGGACATTTATACGTTTGTACAATTTTAAATACATAGACAACTCCTTACAAACATTTTATTCATAGAATCTTTTAATGCCCATTACTACCTTTAAATGGTATTTTTAACTTTCCCGTACAATGATCGACATCAGAACATAGCAAAGTGGCTCCTTTTTTCTCCAGTAACTATACTTGTATACTGCCAGTAAAATTTAATTTTGTATTATTATTTAACATATTGTTATTTTTGTGTTGCTGTGTTGTGACTTACGACACTTTGCAAGCCCACTGACAATTGTAGTTTCTGTCACCATCAATCAAAAATGTTTATTTAATTTTACTTTTTTTTATCGCCATGTTAGACTCTTTGGATAAGAGGCGTATAATTAGTTGATCGTTGGATGCTAGTATATTTCTTATAAAAGTATGTTTGCTATCATTACAATTGCAGATTATTAATTTGCTTTTAAAAAACATTATTAGAGCATAACATTTAAAAAAACAATAAAATATTGTTTTTTATATTTTTTAAAAAGTCTAAGTGGTCTCTCAATGGCAGATCCTGATGAAAAAAAAAGGCAAAACCAACCCAGATAATACAGTGACGGGCGCAGAAGGGGGTTTGAAAGACTGAGTTCCAGTTTGGGTTGCAGCACCACAGTTTGGAATAAATAGAACGTAGAACAGCATTAATTTTTGTTGTAAAACTAATCCCACTGAACGGAATTTAGTGGTACATATTCTAACCGTTGTAATGCCTGGACGGTATTCACCGAAGTAAAAAAAATGTGCTTTCGCTTGGTATTTTGTTGCTGCATTGTAGTAAAGGCGGTCGGTGTAGAATTCTGATAATTTTTCCAGAAATCGAAGTAAAGCAAGCAATTAAGTTAGGCTAATCTTAATTGTTTAAAGCCGGAATTCAGACGT
The DNA here is from genome assembly GCA_026289955.1 of Argiope argentata. NCBI lineage: Eukaryota > Metazoa > Arthropoda > Arachnida > Araneae > Araneidae > Argiope > Argiope argentata. The sequence continues at coordinate 597,050 of JAOUZG010008684.1, read as the reverse complement.
AGGCATCCAAAAAATAATCAGAAAATGTAGATTCTTATAACTTTATTGATGTTATATTCTAGCTTTTTACCAGTGATACTATTGAAAATAAGATTACATGATAGAGAAATTGAACCACTTTACAAATCAAAAGTAATAAATATTAAAGAAGAATAATATAATATTTAATGTTAAAAAACATTAAACATTCAAAAAAAGTGTGTGCTTAAATAAGAATTCTATTTATGAAACAAAAAATAATGTTGCGTTCAAGTTACTTTGAAAAACCAGTAAGTGACAACGTATGCAACTGACGTTTGGAATCAATTTTACAAATTATAATATTGAATAACTTTTGAAAATACTGCGCAGTATAATTGATTTGAAGTTTCCGAAATTGAAAAAGGCAAAATAAAATTTATTTTAAAACAAATACAATATTTTGTTTCAATTCTTGGGCTATCTTTTTCGTGATTTTGAAAACATACAATACTATGCCGAACATAATGTGAAACATGCAATGGAATACTGTGACGAATATAATGAGTAACATACGTCACCCACAACCATTGGAATACTAAGCCGAACATAATGCGAAATAAACAATAAGACATTTATAATATACTGGTTTGTGTTAAAAATTAAAAAAAAAGAGTGCGATGTTTTGATCTTTTTAAAGAAGGTCATTTTTTTTTCAACATTATGTGGGATGTAAAAAATGAACATCAATAGAATTCTGGCCTATCGGGCTCTTTTTCTGCGCATCTGCCTGGCTTCCACACTGGATAATTTCAGCTGCGGCGAATGTTTTTACGGAAAGTGAGACCTTCCGACTCCTATTTTCGACAACCCGATGTTGCAACACAATTGTGCATCGTCCCTCAGTGACTTAACTTTTAATCGGAGGCCTCGTTTCTTTATCAGACGCGCCGGGAATAATGAGAAAAACGCTAACAAAAAACGTGAGATAAATATCGGAGTGAGGCTAAGTGGGCAAAACTGAAGGATGGGGCAGACGTCAGTCGAACGCGACTTATCGCTCTCATTTCACGGCGTTCTGGTGAAAAGAAAGAGGCCAAGGTCTGTGAGTTCAGAAAACCGTCTTCCGCAGATTACCTGCTTTGTTTACAATTTGAAGCTCCTTCCATCGGCGGATTTTCCAGTTGGATGGAATCGGTTGGCCGGAGATCATCTGCAAGACGTAATCGTTTTTAAATTCGGCTTATTAATGAATGATTCAAATCAAGAAGGCTCTAAACGTCAAGAAATGCCAGCAGTTAAAACGCGATTCCGCACAGAATGTAAACAATCGTTTGTGTAACCCTCCAATGAAAACAGAGAGTCACGGCAACACTCGCCCAGAAACAAATTCATTTTGAAAATTGTGGTGCACTCTCTGAATTATGAAACTGAAAAGGAACAATCTTGGTTAAAAATGCGGGAAATCCTTCCCTGGAATAGCATTCTACTTCCTGGTGTTGAGACGATTGCATATTCAATTTTAAATAATTTCTTTAATTACTAGATACGAGGTGCAATAATTATTAAAGCGATTGGATTATCTAATGTTAGTTTAATTAATAAGAACCCCAGAAACAAAAGCAAAGTGAGCGGAAAATAAGACTTTTTCAGATCATCATGTATCTGCATCTCACAAAGACCTGCGACGAAAATAATATTTTTTTAGCTGTATGGGTACTAATTATTGGAAAATGAGGCAAAAAAAATCCCTTTACTTACAGTTGATAACAAACAGAGAGCTAATACGTAAGAATTTTGTATACCAAAGCAACATAATATTATTTGTACTGTATATTAAGCAAATGTGTGCAATTTAAATAATAATTTGCTTTACATATAAGAAGAATAAACTATTATTTATTATGATATAAGATTTTCTATTATTTACCTCATAAATTCTGTGATAACGCTATTAAAGCCAGACAACAAAAGTGAATCATTCGCCTCTCTTACCAAGCCCACCGTTCCCCTCCCCTTTCTTGGTGTTTTTCTCGACTCCTCTTTTTCCACGGGAATGTTTCGAGAATCTTAAAATCTACGTTTCTGGAGCGAAAAAAATGGACCATTTGGGATGATTTAAAAGCAATATTTGGTGGGATGAAGGGTTCGTTTCCTCTTCTTTTTTTATCGAGTAGCTGTTCGAAGTTTCTCTATATTCTTTGTTAATGTGTCAAAAGCAATAAAAAAGGGACAAAACATTAGAAAATAATGATAAAAAAGAAGGTATTGGACTTAAAATATTCAAAAGGAAAGTTTGCTTAACCCCATAAAAAAGATTTCCAAAGCCCAATAAGAAATTAGGCCTCATGAAGCAATCTGTTTAAGATATATCAGAAGAAGGGATAGATAGAATAGATAGACAGCAATAGTTCCAAAAATATTTCTTTCGGACTCAGAAAGATCAGAAACCAAGAAATTGGTCAAAATCTCGAGTCTAAATTTTTTTGACAACGATAATGCTACTTTTTCGTTTTATACTTAATGTGAAAGGAAGTAAAAGCTTGTGATAACTAATTTCTGTTGGATGTCTCAACTGTTTTTAATGATTATCAGAATTGAACCAAAATTGTAATCGTAATGTTTAATCTTTATGAATAAAAGAGATAATTTTATGATCTTCTTAAACATTCTGATTCAGTCTATTAATAAATAATTCTTGTCTCGGATCACGTTGTTGTTACTGACAGTAAGAATGAAATGAAAAATCATGAATTGATGATAGCGTTTATTTTAAGAACTTTTTAATAATGATATAATTGCTTCGATCTGAAAAATGACAATACGAAAATGGAAAAAAAAAACTTAAATGAAACCAAAGTAATCGGAAAGTTATTTGAAAATGTTGCAATTTCAATAACATTGCAATAAATTATCCCCGTCCACTCGAAATATGTAAGAAGAAGAGCACTTTTAGAATGAACAAAAATAGAATTGAAGATGTTCTAGGTGTGCCCTCTTATTTGAATAGATCTAGTAGCATTTAAAACTGCCATTTGTGAATCATTGCTGATCATCCTGACCCTCCAGTACTGGACAGGGATATCATTAAATGTTCTGTAATTTTGTTTTGCAGCCAAGTGGATTCATTCAACCCTTTTCAATATATAAATGAATATTATGCAATATATAAATGAATTAAACACAAACATTATAGATATGATTAAAATAATTTAACTCCAAAAAAAGAGTCCCAGCTAAAAAGGTGGCAAACTTGAAATAGAATAACAGAAGAAAATTTGGGGGGGGGATTATACAGAGAACACAATTTAAATGCTGAGAAACAAATTAGTAATCAAAATTATTAAAAATGAATGAGGTAGCTGGGACTGAATATTTGAAGTTAATTGATTTTATGTTGAGCTCAAAATTGGTTGGGGCAGTATGTAGGATAGAAGAAAGGTTCTTATCTGCTATCCTATTTCTTATTTTTGAAATGTTTAAATTCATTAGTGAGAAAGTTTGCTTACAAATGTAAGTGCTGCCAAAAAAAGTTGCACATGCAGTTTCATTTAACTTTAAGCACGAAAATTCCTCAGTTAAGTCTTTATAAAAGTCTAAAATCATTTTTTCTATGAATTGATTTTTTTTAAAAATGGGAATTCTGTAAATCAACTAAGGCTAACTGTATTCTCTCATCCTCTAGATTTACATCAAAAGAAAATAAAGAAGAAAATACATCAATTTTTGTTTGACACTTTTTAAAATCTGAAAACTGATCATCAAGTCATTACGCAAGACTTGAATTTTCAAGTGTGGAAATTTTTCATGCATTTTTAAGCAGTAGGAAAAGAGTGCAAATTTTTTAGTTTTCAGTTAATTTTGAAACAAACATAACTTTTGTTTAAATGCTTCTACATTATTTATAAATTGAAAACGTATTTGATTTTTTTCCTGGTAATTTTATGTTTAAGTCATTCAAATGGCCTGTTATGTCTGTGGGAAAAGTCAAATCACACTGGAAACTTGTTTCTTTTAACCGTCTTAGAAATGTAACAATTTCATCAAATAGTTCCATAGAACACTTACAGTAAACTCTTAGGCTGAGTCATCTAACTTCTGTATATTAAAGAATATGATTAGGCAGATAATCAAATTCCTTTAAAAATTCTTTGAACTCCCTATTTTTGAAGGCATTACTACGAATAAAGTTAATTGCTTCAGATACACACTAATTAGGTTTGCAAATCCTAATTCTTTACCACATAAATTCTCTTGATGAATAATGCCATGAAACTGCAACAGCTCTACACCACTCTGGGCAAGGCGATTTTTTAACAGCGTAACCATTCCAGTTTTCGTACCAATCATTGATTTTGCTCCATCTGTCATAATGCTGATATAATTCTTCATGTTTAAGGAAGCTGCAATGCTTAAGTGCATCCAACTGGAAAGAAGTTCACTTCCAGTTGTTTGTCCCTTCGTAAGAAACATTCAAAGTCATAACATTTTTCAACATAACATCCTCTGTAACATAAAATTTTTTAAAATTTCCACGCACTAACACAAGTATTGAGCCACGGATGTTCGATCTGCAGATTCTTCAACAGATAAAGATAACTATACAAAGTTTGAAGCAGTAGATTTTACTTGATTTTCAATGTCTTCTTTCAACTGTTGAATTCTTCTTTGAATAGTCATTCTATTTAAGCTTATGTTTTCAAATTTCCTTTTTGCTTCAGGGCAAAGTCTTCCTGAAGCAATCAACAAACACTTTTTAACAAAATCCCCATCTGTGAACGGTCGACCTTTTTAGCGATAATTTCTGAGACACCCAAGCTCAACTGCTGAACGAATTTTTCAATTGTTCGATTTTTTACGACCTTTCATAGAAGCAAAGTGTGTATGCTCTGTCTCATAATGCCGCATCAGGTTATACTCTTTTGCCGTTGAAATCTTGTACATATTAATCATGTGGCAGCATCATTGTGTTGTTGTTGTTACTTATGGCACTTGCCATACTGGACAAACCCTCCACTGATACAGCAGTAGATTTATGCCAAAAGTAGCTTCTCTTGCTTTTGAAATAGCTCCAACTAGGGCCAAGCGTATAACTTAGCTACCCACTCACCACATTCGCTTGCACAACCCCTTTTTACAGGGGGGAGGGCACATTAACACATCTCACAGATAGCACACAGAAGAATAGCCATGCCAGAGCCGGGACTCGAACCCGAGACTCCCAGAACGCGAGGAAGACGTGCTACCTCTGCACCAGAAAGCCAGTCTTCATCGTTGTACTAGATAAAACAATATTTATCCGACCATGAATTTTGAAATTTCTAATTTTGAACATCCCTTTTCCTTTTCACTCTCATTTTACTAAAATATTTCTATGTGCCTTCATAAAATAAATGATACTGAACTAAAAAGGCGAAATCAAAAGAGAATATCTGACCCGTTCTGTGGCTGCGATTGCGAAATAACAGATCTGCTAGCAAAGCGACGATGTGTTGTTTGTTAGAATGGTCGTGGCGATCACTTCCGTTAGCTTCTTCTATACGAAAACTCCTACTCGTAGGTAGCCATGAAGGGAACCAACTGAAAAGTTGCGTAATAAAAAGTAAATAAACTTAATGAACAGCTGAAAAATATTTATTCTGATGTAGAATTGTTTTCGTATCAGATGTTTTCCCAGTTTATTTGGAAAACTCCATTTCATTTTAAATCAGTCTTATTTTATTTACAACATTCCCGGGACAACTTCAAAGGCTAGGCGGGCCATAGGTTGTAGAAACCATATAATTACTCAAATCCAATTTTGACCTGAACATGTAACTTGAAGAAATGAAAGAGTATAGTAAGGAACCGGCTGTAACGAAACAGGTTTCTTTAACGCTTATTAATAATATAGTATCTCCTATTATGTTATTCAATGTTTATCACAGCAAATTATTTTTATTACAATATAAAGAATTTAATTTACAAATACTATGAATGATATAAATTTGGGGTATTTTAATTAATTAATTCTCAATCTTAAGTCATCCAGTTCTTGTTTTTAAAAAGCCAAGATTCCGATCCCTTCTAAAGTAGTTTCTGTACCAAAAAGAAAAATGCGAAAATGTTTTACATTTTTTCCTATGATTTCTTCCAATAGACTTCGTCATCTGTGTGAGTGATTTCCTTGTAGAGGAAGATGAAGTATAAAATTTTACTCATGTTTAGTAATTTCGCAGATAAATCAATATAAGTTCGCAATTAAAGGAAGTGGCGTTATTGTAATGATCAAGATAGCTGCACAGTGGAAATAATTCCTATGGAGTATGATATGGAGTAGGATACCTATGGAGTATCCGTAAATCATGTTTGAGAAAATGCGAAAAGACATTGACTCAGTTGAAATTGATCGTATATTTTATGCCATCATTTTATTTGAACGAAATTTTCGAAAGACACATTCCCCCCAAAATAGGGCCTTGTTCTCCAAGGTCTATCCTTAACTAAACATACCTGTATCATATTTTAATGGATTTTTCTGAAAAAAATCTTTCAAGTTATCTAAATTCATTGTAAACAGTATCATTTACTTTCTATGTGTCATTTGTAGACATGCACTTGGAATTCCTAATGCATTCGTCTGAAAAATGGCTTGTTTTCTTTCTAGATCCATAAAAAGATTCAAGAGGCGCCATTTGGAATGCAAAAAGAAAACTCTAGAAAGCTCAGAACAACGTACACTTTCTAAGAATCATCTTGATTTATTTCTTGATATGAATAAGCTCTTTTTATAAGTAATTGTGCCGCAAGAAGGTTTTTTTTAAATTAGGAAATAGCATTTTTTTTTCAGGATTTTGTGATAGAAATTTCTATTCACCCTTTGCCTTTTTTGTTCGATAATTAAATTTTTATTCGTATTGCCAAATAGTATCCTTTCAATGGTTGATTTTTTTTTCATTATCCTTTGTAGTAAAGAACCTTTTTTCATTGAAATTAATAACTTTGGCACAAATTCATCATAAGATTTTAATAACAAAAGTTGCTAAAATTCTTGAATTTTATTATATGTTTCCCAGTGGATAAAAAAAATGTAAACTTTGAATATGTATAAGTCATAAATCTAAATTTTCTTCCGAAATTCTTTTCATCAAATTTTAAAGTGGATACCGCATTCTATAATACAACGAAGGACATCTCTACTAACAATAAAAGCGAATGTGCATTCGTGTGTGTCCATCGGCTCTCTGTAGGATAGAACATTGAGCTGAGGATATCAACACAGACACGAGCAAGCCCAGATAGTGTGAATATGCATCTGAGGAAGAATTCTAAAAATGTGATTAGAAGGTCTATCAATAAGAAAATTAACGAAATTTTGACATCTTTTAGCTTTGGAAAATATTATAATGAAATAAGTTTATGCATCATCTTAACCTTTTGCCCTCCTAAAAATAATTAGATGCAAAATTATTCACCTATTACAAAGATATGTTTATTGCTATGAAAAAATAAATACACATAATTCTTTTAAGTCGAATTTATTTGAAAAATTAATCTGTGTCTCTTAACCATTATGTTAGCGTTTTTAACAATTAAATTTGAAAAATGAATAAACAAAACGTCAAAATGATGCACAATCTTGAATGGTGAGTCAAGAGGCATCATCGGAGTGCAAAGGGTTAAAATTCAATAGTTATCTTTTCAAATGTATTCTTTCTTAATCTTTGGGCAAAGCTCTATCTAATTTTTATATTATATAGAAATAATTTTATGTATAGTTTGTATACCATATTAAATGCCTATACAGCTATTATGTTTATTATCCTTATTGGTGTCAAATCAAGAAGGTGGGTATTATCTGCGGAGTTCAACTTTTGAAGTCTGCTAAATCAACATTTTGAAGGACTTCAAAGCTAGGCATCAAAAGTTTGATCTTGTGTTAAATTTAATCCATCAGGTTCTTTACAATTTTGAATTACCAAGTCCGTATGCAGATTACAGATGGAAGGGCCGATTTCTTGAGCCCGGATTCTATCCTCCTCCAAAAATGATGAGAGCGTATGAAATGTCCTCCATCTAGCTCTCAACTCTTTGAGTCGTTTCATTCACTGACAGTCGTAGATCCAAAAATAATCTTCTTCGGGTAGATACAAAACATGAAAATTCATGAAATCTCAAACAACTATGAAGTTTTTTATGGTTGCAATAGGAAACCACACAAATAGGTTAAGGGTGGGTTCAATTGTGAGTCATTAATACGTTCGGAGAGAGGCTATTTGCAAGCCTATAAAATGAACTGAAAAAGTGCATTAAATGTGTTCGCTTTTCAGCAATAAGAATAATATTTAATCCATCTTTAAAAAAAATTTGGAATGAAATCAATTTATTTATCGGGAAACATTTTCTGTAACTTTAAAAAATATTTTATGCGTAACTTTCAGCTAAATAACTGAAGTTCTCCCAAAGCTTATGTGAATTTTCCCACTTTCGATGAGGCGAGAAGGTCCGAAAAACATCACGAATTTGATTCACAAAGTTCCGCTGAACTTCACATGGGCTCAGCCTACAAGACGAGGCTCCCTACGATGCAATGCAAAACTCTGTCCTCCGTAAAATTGCACATGGAATTCCTAGCTGAATTTTCGATGCTCCAAATACTCAAAATGATTTTTAATTCGCTCTCCTCGCTCAGTGGTCAGCCTACTTCTCCCGCCATTTTCCTCTCATTGTTTTCCCTTCTTTACCTCATTATCCTGTTCCTTTATATTTGGGTTTCCTGGACAGGTCTCTAAATACAAACGACTAATCAGCATATTCCCCAATTTTTATTTGACTATCTAACCTAAGACACCTCCCAAATCAAATGAGAAGGAAAAGCATCGATTAGCACACCATAGGTGATTGAAGACTTTCTCCTTTATGCGACCACTAGGTGAAAAAAGGCTCATTTTTATCCGTACTCCCGCCCCCTTTATCACTCTGAATGGTGAGCCCCTTTTATCTATTGGAAAGGAGACACACGCTTCTTTCCTCTGACATTTTTCCAAGCACACGTCCCTTTTACCTTTTATCACAAATTTATTTTTTCCACGTGGCTCTTCACTAGGTAGTTCAGTTTATTGAGACCTGGTTCTTTGTGGATGCCGCACGGACACAATTTTAACTAGTTCCAAAGCTGTAATTCGACACGCGTAACCAGATGTATAAATTTTTCTGCTATCAATAAATTCTTCAGCTATCAATATGTTTCTTTTCTCTTGGGAACTTAGTTCATTAGAATTTTCTAACCGTTGCTTATCTGAGGTCGTCACAGCCGTCAAAAAATTATTAGAAAGAGAATAAGTGTATTTTCTCGCGAAATCTAACTCACTCCCAAAGACAAAATCAATGTAATGTGCAGGCTACCCTTACACTTCATGTAAGGACCATTGAATTACCTGAATGATATTTATAGTTTAGGATTGATTGATTAAAAATTTCCTTTGGTGATATTCACTAAAAGAAAGATATTTAGAATTCACTAAAGGAAGGATATTTATTGACAAAAATTTGGCCGCTAAGCTTTCTTTGTAAATACAACAGAAACCCCAAGCTGTACAAATATCAACTTTTTAAAAAAATTTAATCTTGAAAATGCTTACAACAGCTAAACAAATAAAGTTATGCAAATTTTGAAGCATCTGGGAAATCATTTCTTCTTTTATTATTATTGTTTTTCGTAGGAATTGTAGCATTTCCCCTTTTTCCTCATATGCTGATTGGCATTCTGACCAACTGTGTAGTCACCCATTTCTGGACACATAGTTAAGTACATGAGGACCACCGGATGGGGATCATTTTCCCTAGTGTAGAGTCATTGTATCTGGCCATTTGTTGTATCCAGATGAAGGAGCAGAGATCTCGAGTTTTTTAATAATCCATCATGTTGTGGCGAAATCTATATAAGCCAGATAACATCTCTCGAGCTGAATTGGCACTCTTGCTCGATCGGCGTGTTGCTCGGCCGCCAACCGTAAGGTTGGGAGTTCTGGACTAGCGCTGTCCGCTGCCGCCGCAATGTCAACAAGGAAGAAGGACATTAAAACATCTGGATGTTTTGGGTGGATTATTCTCCGATTTGATCGAGGAACTTTTTCATAATTAAACTTCCAACTTTTATATGACTTTTTTAAATAATAGTAAACTGGACGAGAAGAAGTTTTTCTGTACAGATATAAAATAAATAAAAGAATTATTTTGTTACGTTATTCTCTATTTGATCAGTCTGAATCAAGATATTACAGATTGCTCCAAAAACTGTCCTCGCTTTTTATTGAGCTCTGTCGATAGTTTGGCAACAAAGCCATTCTCGCTTAAACTTCAAGAAGCATGAGCTTAATTCAAATAGAAATTTAAAGTACATTTCTTAATTAAAATTCAATAAAAAAGCTACGGAAAACAATTAAAGCTAATAGAAACGTGAATAAGTGAATTAAAGGTAATAAAAACGAAAATTAAGTCGAAAGATGTTAAAAGCTTTTGAGTAGAATTACAGATTGACTACGTCTTTCTTGCAGACTTAAATTCGACGAATGAAAATAGTAGCAAGAATTAAAGAGTACTCTACAATAAGTTTAACATTACAGTAGATTGGGATGCAAGACACTTTAACGCTCTGCCCTCGAAAAAGGAATTACGCGAGAAAGAAGATTGGCCTATACGCAGGAGATTCAATTTAACATTAACAATGCGAGTAGAGAGAATAGACAGCAGATAACTATTGGGTTTAACTAACTGTAACTTGTTGTTAATACGCAAATCGAATATCTCTTGCCAAAAGGAAAAGAAGCGGTTTCTTAGCAGATGATCTCCTAGCATCACAATATAAAAAACCCTTGAACAAGAAAGGAGGATAGATATTTGACAGCGAAATCGGCCATTTCATTTTCAGAAATACCTCTACCATCCTGCAAAAGAGAAAAAATATATTGAAATCTTTACTTTGTTGGAGTTCGAAAGGAAACAAAATTCGGATAGCAATCGGCTGTTTTCGATTATGATACTGAATAAATGCTTACAAAGCCTTCATAATACTGGAAGTCATTTTGAACAAAAGGTAAAATTTTCTTTAAAAAAATAAGAAAAATGACACCAATTCAGCGCTAAATACGGAGCAGTGATTATAAAGATTTTTATTTTTGCACGAAATAAATTGTTGAAAAATACGTTTAAAATACTTACTAAGAAATTCATTATACATAAAAATTTAATTTGTAGATAAAAAAATTATATGATTAAAAGTTAATTTTTTGAACTTTAATTTAATATAAAAATAATTTTCGTGTGATTATATTTTCAGAGGTTATCTTAAGAAATCCGACTAAATTTCGCTAAATTTTTAATTAATTAAAATTATAATCAAAAATTTTGTGAATCTAAACCATTCACTTGGACACACACACAAGATTTCATCAAAGTAGATCCGGCCGTCAGTCGCATACACACGGAGAGAAGAATCTTATAAATAAAGACATATGTATGGCTGAAAAAACGGAGCGAGCTTTTTATTTCCTTAAATGTTGCTCTCTTATAAAATTTCTTTAAATAAAGTGGACAAATATATGAAAAAGAAACTTTATTTTCCGAGTGGGTTGACAATAAATAACTATAGGAATTAAATTTTATATATATTTTTCCTAGTATAACAGTATCAGTTGGTAAAAGGTTTTTCTTACACTCTTCTTGCATGGACAAAGTTTCCTTGTTCTTTCGTCAAAATTTAAAGAGACACGATTATTTTGAACTTTAGTGAAGACTAACCACAAGTTTATATGTAGCAAAAATGCAAATTAATTCGATAAAGAAAAATTGCCATAAATGGATATTTGTCATCATTTAATTAAAATGACTTGACATTTGAAGCATAGACATAATAAAAAAAGGAACACAAATTTCAAAAACCCTTACAGAAATTTTGAAACAGGATCCTTATTTTCCTCGACAGGAGCAAGCAGGATAAATGAGATGTAAAAATTAATGTTTTATTTTTGAAATTACCCTCATGTTAATATCAAACCTGAACTCGACATCTTAAATCAATAATGTCGAGGATATTTTAGCGTAATTACAGACATCCGTATAGTACTTTTTTGGAGTGCATGGACTGATCAAACAGTGTTGTTGTTGTTGTTACTTATAGCACTTGCCGTGGACAAGCCCCGCTGATACATCAGCAGAATTTAAGCCGGAAATATACGTCTCTTGTTTTTACAAGTAGCGCCATCTAGGGCCAAGAGTACGACTTAGCTACACACACGTCACAACCCTTTTTAGGGGGCGGACTACATTCACGCAAATCATTCATTCATCTCAGATCGTAATTTTAGACCTGGAACAGGGAACGATCACCCCTGGCCCAGTACCCCCAGTGATATTACTCTCGATATGGAGGACTTTGCGACCACGAACAGATTTAACGAGCGCCAATCGCCAAACACTCGGGGATTGGTTTGGCCGGTGAGCTTCGAACCCGTAACCTAAGGAGTACGAGTCCAACGCTCTACCAACCAGGCCATCCCGGCGATCAAACAGTTACATGGACAACTATATGATCGGAATTTAGAATTTTATAATTGGCCAAAACTTTATGTAAAATTTGATCCTTCTTTTTTGACGAAAGCTATTTTGATAGTGATCAATGATCTGATAAAAATCTAAATTGGGAAGACGGAACGTAAAATATATTCTTTGTGCAAGAAATTCATCCTCCATGGCAATTTTCTACAATTGTGTGACATGGCATTTTTAGAAAATGTCTAGTTCATTCCATTATACGTATAATAAGTTACGTAGTTCACACGGCCAATGTTCATGTCTAACGTTTGCTCTAATCTTTGGGTTCTTAATCGCGATTCTATTACGCTATTAGTATGAACAGCATTGCTTCTCTACATTCGGCCATCCACCATCTGGCATCAGACCATCGGAAATGGATACACTGAAACATAAGAAAAAATAACAGAGAAGAGAGGAAAGAAAAATGTGACTCAAATAAAGTCCCTTATTTCTTATAACCTGCCGCCAGTGCAGCTACACTCAACCATTTCCCATTTTTCGGAAGTCATTTCATTAGTTCAAAATTTGCAATTTTCCAGAGTCTAATAAACTCTTCTGTGCCATTACTTCTCCGATTTTATAAGTATAGGCTGGCTCACATTTTTTTGTTCAAAATTCGATACTCCTCTTGCTGCATTTTTAGTTTATTTTCCTTTAAAGCGCATCTGTCTTTTAGATAATGCTTTGCACCCTCGTGCAAAAATTTGGAGTACATGGATATCTTTAGATATCCTTTTTGCAGTTACAGCAGGGATCACCAACATTCTTTCTGTTTGACCGTTATTTCGATGTTATGTGATAGGTGAATATTTTACCCTTAGAGGTTCAGGAATTCATTGGAAATGATATCGATTGTGGAAAGAATTATTATTTTATCTTCGTTCTTTCAGTATTACTGCAAACATTGATTGTTACGATCAAATTTTTTTGCAGAGGATCCTGTTTTGACGTTGATTTAAAATATCATGCGTATGAAAGATTATGTCGTCAAAAGCGCTACCTATTGAGGAGAAACCGAAGTAATCGGAAGAAGTGACTGAAAAGGCTTATTGACTCGGTAAATAGCACCTAAACAGAAAACAGCCCCTTACCCACGAAAGGAGAGCCGTGAAGAATCGCCACCCATGTGAGAGCACGCCCTCACAACTGAAAGACCTGATATCTATCTATGAACTAAACTCGCATCTCCTACACTTTAACGAGGCATAACACGAAACTAATATTTTTTTCCGAAAACTAATATTTTTTTTAGTTCGAACACCATCGAGTGGTAGTAAACAATATATCAAACAGGCATATTGAAAAAGGATATTGTTCGAGCTAAATAGTGCCCCGTCTTTTGGCAAATGTTTTCTTTAAACACAAAGATCATAATTGTAAATAATTATCAAATATTACATTTTTTGAAGCAATAATGTGCTCTTTATAACAAAATTAATTTATTTTAAAGAATTTTATAATTTAAAAGGAGTAATTTAGTCTTTGCTACACTTCATTTGACTGTTTTTTCAATAAATTTACTACTTTTTCAATTCATATGGATCAATCTATAATTAAAGTCTATATAACTGTAAGACGGCGGCTTGTATGCCTTAAGAATGGGTCTTGTCCTTCCACTCAATAATTTTGTCCTGGAATTGAATTTTTGGAGTTGAATTTTAATTTAATCTCTGTGATCTTCTTGAATTTCAATTAAATGTTAGTAAATTATTTTTTTAAAAAAATGTTAAATATGTTTAATTTAAATTGAAAACATAAACAGCACAATATTTAATATAGTTTTTCAACTCTTGCACCTCATTTGCTATACTTAAAATGATCTGATATATCATTTTATATCATATCATTTTAAGTATAGCAAATGATTTACGACTCATTTTCTTGACACAAGAAAATTCTCTAAGAATTGAACTAAGCATCTCATTTGTGCATGCTGGCTTAACCGTAATAAAATGAAACCCTATTCGAATGCGCACTTCGGTGACATCAGGAGAAATTCCCATAATTCCATAGGAACTGCGATAAGTTTCAGTTTGGTGTCAGTGTGGGTAAGAACGAAAAGAAAGACGGTTGTATGCTGTGTAGAAATTAGGATTCGTGAGCTTGAAAATATTCAAATAATCTTTTTACATAATTATCTATACCTGTGTCATCAAGCTAAAAAAAAGAGAAAATGTTAGGATTAATTATTTCAATATTTATATGAACTAATTCATTTTCGAATTGTTCTCGATTCTTTATATTTAGAAGACTGGTGAGAATAAATTTTCTCTTAGGTTTAGAATTTTTAATTTGGGGCCTAAAAATCTCAAAAAATACTTTTATTAAGCATTTATAAATACTTCATATTAAAAAGAAAAGACGAATTAAATATGATCATTTTGGAAATATCCTTTATTAAATGAAAAAAATCTAAACAGGGAGTATAACCACTTTATTTGTTTCCATTCAGTAGAAACGGAGCTTTAAGTTCATGAATACCACTGTGACGTTTTCGGATAGATAAGGAGGAATGTATCAAATTGCTTTCCCACGGGAAAGCAACTATAGATAACGGAGGAATTTGTGGAAGGTGGAGATTGCAGACTAGACGGAACCAAGACGTCTCCTTGCTAAACGCCGTTTCCCCCTCTCTTGTGATTGGTCATTTGCCATGGAGGGCCGGGTTTTGAGACCGAGATAAAAAGGGGAGACAGAGAGCCGGAGGAGGAGAGCCAGGAGAGGGAGCCAAGTGTTAGCAGACTGACGAAGCAACAGCTGGTGTTTGGAGGAAGGATTCAACTTGGAATTCTGTGGAAAATTCTCAGGAGAGAATTTCGAATGTACGTAGGCCACCTCGCCCTGTAGCCGAGCCCACGTGGAGTTCACCGGAACTTTTGGAACCATTCAGCGTCTCGTCTGAAGTATGAAAGCTCATCCGAGCTTTGGAAATACCTCCAATTAGTTGAACAGCTGTCTCCTGAGTTGCTCTTCCAGCCAGTTCATCACCTTACGCTCTACAAAACCCAGCAGGTTAATCGACAAGCAGAGAATCCCGAACCTCGGGCCAGATCTTGCGGGAGTTTCAAGAACTCCATCCTCCCTCTTCATCTACGAGAGAGACTACCTTAGTATTTGAGGCACAGCACCTTCCCCTAGTGGAACTCCGAACGTAATTACCTAGGTGTTCGTAACCTATTTAATCAAGAAAGTGTAATTGTGTAAATTATATATGTATTATAGCTGGAAATAAATAGATTTTTATTTCTCCAAGTCCTGGTTTAGTTTACGGCCCAACTCACCAGTAGCCCTGGCCAAAACGTTACACCACTAATATAATTTTAACCACATTTCAGAATAAGATCACCTTTATATGGCAATTGATAAGAAGATATGATGTGATATACTAGATAAGTCGGAACAGTTAAGCGTTTTTGCCGACTTATTGTATTTTTATCTGCCCGTACTTGTAAACAGTAAGAATAAAATAAAATAAAATAAACCGAGGTTCAGTTAAATAATTTCTGTGAAATGTTGAGTCTTAGCTCAGATTATTTATATATTAGAGTGATTATGACTACTGGAAGACAGCTAGTGCAGACAGAAGAATCGGAAGAAAAAAATAGCAAAATATACTGTTATACAAAAGCTAAAACTCAGTGGAAAAAATAATTTCGTTACCATGCACAATCATGCCTTTGCTAAAACGTTAATCAGACAGCAATTATGCGAGAAAATTTATTTGAAAGTGTTGATTTCTAAGGACTGTATTAGAGAATTCGAAGAAGTTTTTCTTAGAAATGCAGAAGTATTCTAATATTAGAAAATGATTTTTTTTACTTTCCTTTAAATTAATTACATTAGTAAACAATGTATTCTATTCTTAATATAAAAATATAATTATCTTTATCTTTTTTCAATTTTTTATTGATATATATTGGTCAACGACAAATAAATATGTTTGAAAAATCACATGAGCAAATTATTCTCAAGATAATTCAAATTAGAATGAATTGCTTACTATCAAAAATAACAAAAAATGTATAAAATATCGAGGTGTATATTGTAATGACAAATTGTGTAGAATATCGAAAGTAAAAAATCGCAATTGAGATAGATATTGTTACGTTTTTAGCATAGCGGGTTCGGATTGAATGGACTTTGTATGAGAACAGCACAAACAAATTTATTTACAGCTATTTACAGGTATGTACAGGATGAATTGAAAAAGTAAAACTTCAGAAAACACAATCCAGCAATAATCAGTCACTTACAGCGTAAATGCAAGTCTTACGCACAATAAACACAGTTTGCAAAACAGCTATAGTATAGCACAGAAACAGTAAATCACAGCGAGCTCAATAACACAGCGTTAACAGCAAACGCAAACACTGCTCACAAATCCTTTAGTCCAGCGAGACGCTTTTTATTTCAGAGCAAACTCTCAACTAACTCACTCACTCAGGTGGTTGATTTCTTGGGGCACCTAGCCCCGGTAGGGGCTTATCCCCGGTCATGGCTGTAGTGCTTCCTCGTTGCGATCATTTACTGCCGTAGTCATCTTCGAAGTGGACTGGAAAAATGCTGGAGGAACTTTTATAGTAGCTGTTGGAGAGTAGGGGTGAGTGAGGTGGCGAGAGTCAGGACGGGTTTTGATTGGCTATTTAGGGGTGGTGAGCCTGGAGTTATGCACCTTGTGGGAACTTTAGACTTAGAACTAAAGGAGGGAACGTTATCATCATGAAGTTAAGTTTTAGATATGAGAAGAAAAAAATTAAGTTGTTAGAATAATTTGGTAATGAAGTAAAATTAAAGTAAGATATTTCTGGGTCTTCTGATTTTAAGGTTCGGCGTGTATCTGGGGATATTTAGGATGGCTTCGTTTTTACTTTTTTCTGGGTCAACAAAAAAAAAAATTCCGCAAGATTTTTAATAAATTTTTTCAGTGGGGGATAATCTAATGCAAAGTATATGTTTTTGCTTGGCATATACCATTGCATTTTGCAGATGTTTCGGAGAAATCTGGTTTGCAGTCTTTCAACTGAGATTAGGTTTGATTTAGGCGCATAACCCCACACTGGGCAAGCATATGTAATTACTGGACGCAAATAGGAGGTGTAAACAAGTATTTTATTTTTCCTAGTCATTTCGGAGTCTCGAGAGATTAAGGGATATAATTTACGAGTTAGGTCTCGAAACTTGTTCATTAGATAATTAAAGTGGGGCTTCCAAGTTAATTTACTGTCTAAAATGACTCCTAAATATTTACATTCCTTAGACCACGGGATAGTTTGATTTTTAATTTGAAGGGGGCGGAATTTCTTAGCTTTATATTTACTAAAATAAATGGCTTCAGTTTTTGAGGCATTAATTACGATTTTCCATTTGGTGAACCAGTCCTCAAGAGATTTAATATGTCTATTCTGAGCTATTGTAATGTAATTTGGATTTTTATTGTGCGCTAGTATTGCAGTATCATCAGCGCACATGCATAGTAGGGTATTAAATTGTTTCGGTATGTCATTTATAAAAATAGAAAAAAGAACTGGCCCCAGCTTAGATCCTTGAGGAACACCTGCTAGAATCGGTTTGATAACTGAAAAAACATTGTTCAGTTTAATCCTGAAGGATCTGTTGCTGAGGTATGAAATTAAAATTTTGATTAGGTGCGGAACTAACGAACTCACTCCGGCCACTCGTCCTTATATAGCCGAAGAAGCCCGTGCACTGAATCTCGTGAAAATTCTCAAAACAACGCGCCCAATCCAGCGGCTACTAGACTATTCCTTTCGCCAAACCAATCAAGCTGGCGCAAGGCTCCTCGCCAAACGTCGCCACTTTTGGCGAATTTTCGTGCCTTTTCGCCCGCTTGTCGAAAAGGCATATCGAAAGTGATAAATCACAATCGAGGTATATATTGTAATGACAAATTTTGTAGAATGTCGAAAGTGAAAAATCGCTTTACTCTCATGCTCTTATTGTGCTTTCATTTTTTTAGGGGTGTGAGTTCTAAAATTGCAGGAGTATTTCGTATTTTCACACATTCATATATGCATGATCAACAAATTCAGCTGATAAATTTCTAGCAAATCTGGAAAATTTAAGAGTTTCAATTTTTTTAAACGTTTCTCATTGCCAAAACATATGAATTATTTTTTAAATATTTTTTGCCTTTTTCCTGTTGACATTAAAAATAAATATGCATATATTTGAGTTTTATGCTGCACTTGAACACAATACTTAAGAGTTTTATTCAAAACTACTTTTTTAACCCTTACATAATTTCCAAGATAGATTTTTTAAAATTTATTTGATAGCCTCTTTTGGGATTATCCTGTTATAGGATGCTAAGAATAGGGTTATTAAGAAATAGGTACCCACTTCAAAGTGCTCTAAATTATGTTCTATTGATCCAAATGAGATAAAATTTGAACCACAGATTATTGAGATTAAGCGCGTTACACTCATTTTTTTAAAAAAAATAAGTACAAAAATTCACCGTTAGGCGGCAGTGTAATACACATAACATTATTTAATATGGTTTATAAATGTTAAATTAAGTAAAATTAAAATTGCTCAATATGTCCTCCTTTATTTTCAACAATATGCTCTCATCAAATAACCATATTTTCTACAGGTGGCCGGAGTGAGTAATATTGAAAATATGGTGCAGAATGTTCACCAGATCTGGCAGAATGATGGCTTTAGAGGTGGATAGGGTCCTTCAAATAATCCAACAGCCAAAAGTCGCAAGGGGACACTTTTCCCCGGCGAACGAGGAAGCCACGCTGTTGGGAATTGACGGTTGATAACTCTTGCTTCCGTGAAATGCTGCATTAACAATCGCTCTACGCGACGATCGATATCAGGTGGCGCACCATCCCGCATGGAAAGGGTGTCATGAAGGCTTCCACTTTGTGGAAGAGTTAGGGTTAACGAAATCCATCAGCCCTGGATATAAGTTATGAATTAATCCTTAAAAGTAGATTTTCTTTAAAAACTGCCAGCGTGGAAATTCAATTCATTCAGCTTATGACATTTTTGAATTATTGATGCAGATTTCGGAGAGTATTCCGTAAATGTGTTTCCCCATTTCAGAAAAATTATCCCAAGATTCATTTGCATCGGAATTTCAGAACACACAAGTGAGAGAATGAAAGAGGATTGCCAATCCTCGGCATTTCAACAGGAAAACTGGCCAAGGGAAGAAATCACTTCGAAAATGGAAGTGTATCATTTCAGTTAGGAATGCTATGGGACCCAAATCTAAGAAGAAAGCTAATCACATAGAAATAAAAATTTAGGAAAAAGAAAAAAGTTAAAAACTACAAACAAAGCAGGGTAAGATAAAGAAACTGAAAAATATTTTATTATTTTGTTTATAATTTCTCCTTAACTCTTATTTCTCTCAATATTAGAAAGACTTTATTGATTTTATTGTTATAAAACCTTTATATTATTATTAATTTATGAAACAGCAATAAGTAGTTACTTATTTAATTTGAATGTCCGTAAGAAAAATTCAAGGGAATTTGGGATAATTAATTCAAATTCTGAAAATTTTTACTGTCCAGATAGGATGCTTTTTTTATACAAAGAGAAATTGTTTCGATGGTTATTCGAACTATAGATGTAGGTAATCTCCTTTTTCAATTGTTTTTTATCTATCCATCTATGAACGCTCATAAATTCAACAAGTTAAAATTGATGAAAGTTAATATGTGCTTGTTATGCCACATTTGTAGTTTTGTATAAACTTGTGAACACATTTCTTGGAGAGTGGAGGGAGCTATCTTTTCCTGTTCGTCTGTATTCATGTGCAAACAGTAACGCAAAGGTGAAGAGAACTGAAGGAATTATATTCCTCATAAGGTTTGATCACCAAAACTATAAATCTGCATAAAATTTAGAACCAAATTCTCCAGAAGGTTCAGTATCTGTTGCACTGTGTACTTTCCCTGGAGCCATGACCACGATCAATCAAAAAAATTTAAACACTAATATACCTTTCATAAATCATATAAGATGTATGTAAACAACAGACTCCGTCGACTGTGACAACAAAATCTGATGCAATTGGTGCGTTATTCATCATTCGAGTGTTAACTCGCAGAAGCTTCTAAAAAAGAGTAATCTCTCTTTTCTCTTCGGAACGCACTCGCACACTGCCTCGATAAAACGTGTAGTAAAACTCAAATGCCTAGCTTCTTTAGTTAAATTGTAAATAAAATAATTTTTCTAAAGCGTTTCAATAATTGAAATCATAACAAAATTCACGCAACCCTAATCACGATACAGTGGCCTGAGGACATAAAAAATTTATAAGTTGCCGTTTGAATTACGCATACTTCCTTTTTAAATGAATTCCAACATGGATGAAGTATCTGCAGTGAAGACACCCCTTTTTAATTATGCTGATCCGCAACTTTGGTTTTTTATGGTTGAAGCTATATTTGAATTAGCAGTGCCAAAGCCTATAACAGCCAGAAAACCCAAATTCGAATACTGTGTTGTACATTTTCCACCTGAAGCTGCATCTACATTTTCGTGCCATCCTAATCAACCTTGATTAAGAGGATCCTCACCAGCAACCGAAATCGAGGTCATAAAAAGATGCGGGGAATCAGAATCTCGAGATCTCTGAAGGCTTCTCACCTGTGAGAAATCGGGGGATCGGAAGCCCGGCGAGCTACTTCGTGTTATGCGAGGACTTGCGGAAAGTCACTCCATTTCTGATGCCCTATTATAAGAACTCCTTCTTCAACAAATTCCAAGTAATGTGCGATCCATTCTAACAGCTGTTCACTCCTCTTAACGCCGCTGAAGCTGTAGAAATGTGGTGTTTAGAATGCTGGAAGGAACACCACCAACGTTAGCAAAACTTCAAGCTCTGATTCTAGTGCAATTTTGAATGGTGCTAATACTCACTCAGATCTTCATTTCGAATCTTCTCACTTCGAAAAGAAGTTGCGTCTTTGCACAAATCGAGAAGCGTCTTTCGGCGACTCAATCACTTTCGCTTTCGAAAGCGTTGCTCTTCTGCGTCCAAGGACATCAGTTGGTGTCATAAAAAGTTCCAAAACAACGCCAAGAATTGTATTAAGTGCTGGTTCTCGGAAAATTTCGATGGACAGATTTGGCGGTGACTCACCTCCTGCCCGCTGAAACATCACAGCATTGCCGCGTCTTCATGTTTCATAGAAATCTAAACTTTTCTTTCCTTATGGATACTAGAAGTGATTGTTGTATTTTTGCAAGAAATAAGAATGAAATAAAGAAAAATCCACTCAAATTTTTCATGTTTCAAATGGCTCCCCAATAGAGAATTATAGGTTTAAAAAAAACTCGTATCATTAGCTTTAGGACGACGAAAATTTCTTTTATTTCCATTTTACATTTCTAATGATTCTAGACAAACCATTCATATTGATTTTTTGTGTCATTTCAATTTAAAAGCCGATTCTGGAAAACGTTGTTTATATAATAACGATACTAAATTAAAATGCAATGCTGTTTTTAAAAATGCTAATGTTTTATCTGTAAAAACTATATGGGTAATGATCACTATACTAAACTATTAAGTGAGTTTAATAACTTTACTAAATTGCCTCGCATGAGCCAAATTGTTCAGCTAAATGGGATGCATCATATATAAACATTTGGTGCACCTGTATTTGTCAAAGCTTAATATCTGATACCTGATAAACTCAAAATTGCCAAATGTAATTCTAGCGCCTGCTTAATTTAGGCCGCATATGCCCGACGAGAAGTAATTATTCGTCTCCATCACACAGGGTCTCGAAAAAGGAGTCACTAGATTGGAGCCCGGTGGACGACGATCGCTCCTTGAATGCCCGAACGGTCACAGATAAATATCCAATCCGGTGCATGGTTGATTTCGATGGTGAATTACATGGTAATAAATCTTTTCACCTCTCTCTCTTGTAAAAGAATTTCACCAAATTCCTAGAGCTCCCGAGGATCTTTATAAACATAGGCAATAGTTACTCCTTCCGGTCTTTATGAAAGCACAAGATTGCAATTGGGTCTATGGAATGCTTCTGCCACTTTTCAAAAGTTTATAGATGAAGTAACTAGAGAGTTGGGGGATGTATAGGTCTTTAATAATGTTATTTTAATAGCTTCAAAAACTCACCAAGAGCGTGTGGTGCATCATCTGGGAGCTCTTTTTGCTAAATTGTTAATTATGGATTGACAATTAACCATTCTAAATGTAAATTTAATGTATCTAGTTTAAAGTTTCTAGGATATCAAATTTAAGAAGTCGTTTAGTATAATTACCAGATCAAGTTGAGACTATTCAGAAGTTTCCCAGGCCACAAATTTTAACTTAACTGAGTCGATTTTAGGAGCTTTACTTGTAAAGCCGCTCAGATTTTAGAACTTGTAAATAAATTCTCAGAAGGTCACAAAAGTTGTAAAGAAATCCTTTCGTTCTTCTAAAAAGCCAAAAAATGTACTTCAAATGTCTGATGAAGTAGCCAAAGATTTATTTTAGCCAAACAGGTTCTTTCTAATTCTACCTTACTAAAATACTCCATTCCAGTTTCTGAATTAAATCTTTGGTTGGATGCATCAGAAGTAACAATTGAAAGCTCTTGGATGCAATTGTGCAATGATAAACGGGAACTAATTGCTTTTTTGTCAACGGGACTCAATAAAAGAGAAACTGGTCCCCATAAGATCAGGAATTGTATACTATTTATGCATCAGTAAAAATATTCTATCATGTTCGTGAAGTTCGAAATTTCTCAGTATACAACAATTAGAAACCTTTAATTTTTTCATACAAACAAAAACCTGAAAAATGTATGCCACGTTAGCTCAGACATTTAAATTACATACCACAATTTTCAACTGATATTCGCCATGTTCACCTAAATTAATCACAATGCCATTAAAATTGGACTATAAAAAGGCTCAAGTGACAATGAGTTTCAGAAATTATTATAATCTAATACATTTTAAAAACTGCAAAAACATTATTTTCTCCTAAAAGGTATCCATCTAATTTGTGACCTCTCATTTCAAATGCGTTTCGACACATCATTTTTGAAATTATCCATTTTTTTCTTATCTTGGTACATCAACTACCAAATTTCATCTACAAACGATCATACATCCAAAAATGAAATCGGATATAAGAGATTGAGTGCACTCATATGTCAAATGCCAATAAGGTTTTTCAGCACACCAAAGCTGCTCTTAGCACTTTTGCCGAACCGCAAGCTCGATTTTCTCCCATTCATCCGGATTCCATAAGACCCCTTCCCATTTCTGAAGGCTCTCAGTATTGTCTCACGATTATAGATAGATTCACCAGATGATCTGAGATGATTCCAACAATTAATATGTCGGCCGAGACCGCTACACGAGCACTTGTGCATATCTAGATTTGGAACACCAATAACAATCCCTACTGACCGAGGTCAAAATTTTGAATCCTTACTTTTTCGTGAACTCCCGAATAGGTAGTAACAGTATACATTGAAAGGTGCATACCATATATAATCAAATGGTATTATAGAAATACTACATATACATCTTAAAGATATTCTTAAGGCTCGCGAAAATATAAAGTGGACAGAAACTTTGCCTATAGTTTTGTTAGGTTTGCGTACGGCTTTCTCAACCCGTACATGGTAATACACTGCGTTTACCATCTGATCTTTTGAGTGATGATTCTATTGTAAAAGCAACAGTAGCACCCATTTATATGACAGATTTAGTTTCGATAATGAAAAAACTAAATCCAACAAATAATATTTTTTACGGAAATTCTAAATTTTTTGCAAATCCATTTTTTATTTCATGCAATCAAATATTACTCAGAAGTGGTTGAGTTAAACTACAATTAACCCCTCTTTATTCTGGACCTCACTTGGTCAAATATCTAGGAGACAAAAATTTTATTATAGATATAAATGGTAAAAATGCATCTCTCACCATAAACAGATGTACACTGAAGTGACAAAAGTCATGGGATGACTGTTAATATCGTGTCGGTCCTCCCTTTACCCTGCGAAGTGCAACAACTCGACGTGTCATGGAGTCCGCAAGTCGTTGGAAGTCCTCTGCAGGAATATTGAGCCATGCTGTCTGTATAGACGTCCATAATTGTGAAAGTGTGGATGGTGCAGAAGTTTGGGCACGAACGGACCTTTCGATGATGTCCCATAAATGCTCGATGGGATTCATATCGGGCGATCTAGGTGGCCAGATCATGCGCTAGAATTGTCCGGAATGTTCTTCAACCAATCGTGAACAGTTCTGGCCCGGTGGCATGGCGCATTGTCTTCCATAAAAATCCCATCGTTGTGTGGGTACGTGAAGTCCATGAATGGCTGCAAGTGATCTGCAAGCAGCTGAACCCCCTCAGGGGCTCACCTTCTTTAGGTGGGTACGGGTGTCCCAATCCCGAGGTACCCAGGGATCTTTACTCCCTTTATTTTTATCCTCCTCTTCGCCTTCTGCTGTCTGCTTGATCCTTCTTTCCCTCGATGGCAAGTGAGGGAGCTCTCCATGAGAAGCTGTCGCCGCTCTATTTGCTTCTTGCTTCTCATGGACAGCCAAAACCCCTACGTGTTGGCCGTGCGTGGCGACCCATTAGACGGGTGGTGCACTGTGGTCCCCGATGCATCAATCGGCCGGTGGCTATCAACCTGAGTTGTTAGTTTGCTAGGGATCAAGCGAAGGGGTTACTCCTTGGGCTTGGCGTTAAGGGTGGTCACTGTCCCCGGGGGTAACTCTGAGCGTATAGGCTTCGGCTAGCACTAAGGTAAGCGCCAAGGCTGGGAATAACCAGAGCCGGTGGCTGCCTTCCCTTGTTGGGCTCCATGGTGAGTGAAGCCGTCGGGTCTGAATTCTTTTCTATATCGTATGGGCTCCTCCAAACGTGGTCCCTTCAGTGGGCGTCATATTGTAAACAATACTTATAATTTTGAACAATTTTATCATTTTTTTTATTATTAAACGTATATCTGACACAAATGAATCTTTCAACACAGTATCTCCTTTCTTAGTGCAGAAATCTATCTCCGCAACAGTTGAAGAAGTAGCAACTGTTAAAAAAATACGATCTGGTGACTTGCTTGTCGAGGTTAGTACTCGAAAGCAAGCCCAGAATATTCAAAAAGTTAAAGCTTTGGCCACAATACCCGTTACTATTAACCCTCACTCATCATTAAATACATCGCAAGGCGTCATCACTTGCGGTGAAATATTAAACCTCTCTGTAGAATATATTCAGGATGAACTGAAACCGCAAGGTGTTACGAACGTTCGCCGCATTACGATCCGGAGAGAAGGACAAATACTAGAAACAAAACATCACATTCTTACTTTTAGGTCGCCTAAACTGCCAGATTTCATATATGCAGGTTATATAAAACTACCCGTCCGGCCATATATCCCAAACCCACTTAGATGCTTCAAGTGCCAACGCTTTGGGCACTCGAAAGCAAATTGCCGTGGAACTGTTACTTGCGCTCGTTGCTCAGAAAAAGGGCATGAAAGCCAACAGTGTTCCGCACCAGAAAAGTGTGTGAACTGCGGTGGCGATCACACATCCTACTCTCGATCCTGCTCGCGTTGGCAACAAGAAAAACAGATCGCAACTCTCAAAATTAAAGAAAACTTGACTTATCCTGAAGCTAGGCGTAAGGTTCTAGCTCAAACCCCTACACCTGGCAAAACATATGCTTCTGTTGCGCAAAAGTCATTTTGTGCAAACTGTTCTTGTACAAACTGTGCAAAAAATTTCCCGTCTACCAAACAGCTAAAAAATATTTCTTCTGATACTGAAAACTCCATCAGTAGTACTCCTGAAACCCCTGCTGTTTCAAAAAAGAAACCAAAGAAAAAAGCACAAAAATCACTGACATTGAAGCTCGCAAAACGTGGTCCTACATTACAAGAAGTTCATAAGAAATTGAAAAAGTCAACATTAAAGAATTCCGTCGCTTTGGGGCTTGCGACGCAAGGTAACGTCCATTTTTGGCATGCCAAATAGCCCCGATATTAAACTGCACCCGTCCGATGATGAGGATGACTTGGAGATGAGTTGCGAAAGTGAAGCAATTCAAACTAAAGCCTCTAAAATATTTCCCTCAAAACCGCTCTCTTAATGGGTACCTTCCTCTCATGGAACTGTCGTGGTCTTCGCTCAAAATTTCAAGACATAAAGTCCATTTGCAATATTTTTCATCCTGTTTGCTTCGGTGTTCAGGAAACTTTCTTGACACTCAACATTATTATTAAATTACGCGGATATAGCTGTGTTCGGAAAGATGCAAACACTGGATCTCATAGTTCTGGTGGTGTCTGTATCTTCACGTCTAATTTATATCCGAGCACACCTCTAAGATTGCATACTTCTCTTCAGGCTGAGGCTGTACAAGTTCATACACGAGCGTTGGTCACAGTCTGCTGCATTTATCTTCCGCCTCATGATAGCATACGTCAACAGGATCTTGATACCTTAGTAGAGCAGCTTCCGAAACCATTCATAATAATCGGAGATTTCAACGGACACAGTACTTTATGGGGCTCGAATAGTACAAACTCTCGTGGGCGGCAGATTGAGCAGTTTATTGCTAAAAACGATCTCTGTCTGCTCAATAATAACGAGCAAACGTACTTCCACGCGCCCACACGTAGTTTCCACTGTATTGACCTGGCCATATGCTCTCCTGAATTGCTGCCAATGTTGAATTTTGCTGTCGGGGATGATCTGCACAATAGCGATCACTTTCCCCTAATCATCTCTCATGCTGGTAGAGGTGATGCTACTTTTCGTCCTCCGCATTTTCTATTCCAGCGGGCTGATTGGAATACATTTTCCCAATGTGCTATTATTAATGAAACTATGGTCAGGGATTCAGATATTTCGAAGGCAATACAAAATGTTATTGAAATAATAATGAACGCAGCTAACACCACTATTCCAAAAACATCCCCACGTCTAAGAAAATTTCGTAGACCGTGGTGGAACGAAGCATGCCGCGACAGTCATAAACAGCAGAAAAAGATGTGGAATTTATTTAGAAGGTATCCAACTACTGAGAATTTGATTGCATTTAAAAGAGCCAAAGCGCTAGCTCGCCGCATTCGACGTCGTAGCCAGAGGGAATCATGGACTAACTTTGTTTCAACCATCACATCCACTACTTCCAGTAAACTTTTATGGAAAAAGGTAAAGGCTGCCAATGGAATATATCAAGAAACTTCGATTCCTGTTCTAAAAACTGGTAATATGATGTATTCGAGCCCATCAGACGTGGCTAATATTCTTGGCAAAGCGTTTGCACAAGTTTCCGCAACCGATTCTTACAGTCCTAATTTTCTGGCAATTAAGAATCGGGCGAAGCAGTTGCCTTTGCGATTTCAAACCCAAAGTACACTTCCATACAACTGTGAATTCAGGATGTCTGAATTGGAAACAGCGCTGACTCAAGCCCATGATACCAGTCCTGGTCCAGATGGAATCACATATAACATGCTTCGCCATTTAAATACCATTTCACTGTCCTATGTCCATTTCACTGTCCTATGTCCATAGTGTCCATTTCACTATGGACTGAGCAGAAATACCCTTCACAATGGCGAGAAGCTATTGTGATTCCTATATTAAAACCTGGCAAAGAACCATCTGTCCCTCTGAACTACAGGCCCATTGCTCTTACAAACTGTCTGTGTAAGACCTTCGAGCGCATGGTCAATGCTCGCCTAGTTTTCGAATTAGAAAAACAAGGATGCATCTCCCCGTTGCAGAGTGGTTTCCGGAGAGGTCGTTCTACCTTCGACAACCTCGTTCTACTGGAAACCCAAATACGCAATGCTTTTGTAAAAAGACACCACCTTGTTTCAATATTTTTTGACATTGAAAAGGCATACGACCGTGCATGGCGCTACGGCATACTTTCAACACTTTTTACTCTAGGTTTTAGGGGTAACTTGCCCATATTTTTACAAAACTTTTTGACACAACGTACCTTTTGTGTTCGAATTGGTAATGTTTATTCTAATCATTTTATTCAATCTGAGGGCGTTCCGCAAGGCAGTGTCCTCAGTGTCACTCTTTTTATTGTTCATCTGAGCCAGATTTTAAGTCATTTGCCTTCATCTGTTTCTGGAACACTTTATGTTGACGACCTGCAGATCTCATGTCAAGGCAACTATATGAATTTAATAGAGCGACAATTACAAAGTGCAGTGAATAAATTGTTATCCTGGTGCAATAACAATGGTCACACTATCTCCCCAGAGAAGAGTAAATGTGTGCACTTCTGTCGCAAAAGAAGCATTCATCAAGACCCCAACATTCAAATATAAGGTTCTCCGATTCCCGTTGTGAATGAAGTACGGTTTTTGGGAGTGATTTTCGATCGAAAGCTCACCTTCCTCCCGCATGTTTTACAACTCAGGAGAAAGTGTGAGAAGACATTAAACATTTTGAAAGTGCTCTCCAGAACATCTTGGGGCGCCGATCGTACCTCCCTTCTACGAATTTATCAGGCAATAGTTCTCTCTAGAATTGATTACGGTTGTATGGTTTATGGTTCAGCTTGTTTGTCTGTCTTGAAACGGCTAGATACCGTCCATCATTCTGCTTTGCGCATTTGCTCTGGTGCGTTCCGTACCTCCCCAATTGAAAGCCTGCATGTTATATGTCACCAGCTACCTCTCTCTTTAAGACGAAAGAAACTGTCTGCCTTATTTCATTTCAAAACAAAATCTGTGATAAAGCATCCATTAAACGAAATTTCTCTTCCAGTTGGTCTTCGTCG
This sequence comes from Argiope argentata, assembly GCA_026289955.1. NCBI lineage: Eukaryota > Metazoa > Arthropoda > Arachnida > Araneae > Araneidae > Argiope > Argiope argentata. The sequence continues at coordinate 567,732 of JAOUZG010008684.1, read as the reverse complement.
CCTGTATAATGCCCGGCCCTCTAACATCCTTCCCTTTTGTGAGAGAGCCCGATTGCTATTGCCTGACTCGGACCTTAACACTGTACGCGTTAAAGCTACCAATCCTCATTGTTTCCCTCCCTGGGACATCCCACAGTTTTCGTTCTTCAATCCTTTTACGGGATTCGACAAATTAACCGATCCTTGTGTTTTCCAACAGCTATTTTTGTACCACCGATTTCGGTATTCGCCTTTTGTGCCCATTTTTACGGATGGCTCTAAATCAGATGGTTATGTTGGTTGTGGGATCATTCTTCCATCTGAAACACTGAGCCACCGCCTGCACAATTGTTGTTCAGTTTTTACTGCTGAGTTGGTGGCGATTTTCTTTGCTCTTCAGAAAATTTCAACCTCTACTCAGCGCAAATTTGTTATCTATACAGACAGCATGAGTGCATTGAAGACATTTTCTCACTATCAAAATCGGATGCATCCATTTGCCATTAAAATTTTATTCACCTTGCAATTATTAAAAAATGATGGATTTGAAATAATTTTCTGTTGGGTACCGAGTCATGTCGGCATCTCGGGGAATGAGAAGGCGGACTTGGCTGCAAAAACTGCAACTACTTTTTTAAGCATAGGAATACCCTTTTGCGATATTAAAAGGTCCATCTATCGTTACATCTGTTTTAAATGGCAAAATTCATGGGATCTGCAGACCCAAAATAAATTACATTTTATAAAAACGGATATTTTCTATTGGCCTGTTCACCCTATACGTGAGTTCGATGTTAAATTGACTCGTCTCCGTATAGGGCACACGCGCTTCACTCATAAACATCTGATATTTGGGGAGAATGCGCCCATGTGCAACAATTGTCAAGTACAATTTACTGTTGTTCACATCTTGATTGAATGCCCTGTTTTCAATCGTTATCGTACTCGTTTTTTTACGTCGCCTCCAACATTACAAGACTTGGTGGGCGAGAAATACCACCGAAATGTTTTTAAATTTTTCAATGCTATTGGGTTTTTAACTTGTATATAGAATACTTACTTTTCTGGTTTTGTTGAACATTCCTTTTTAGCTCGTGTTTCATTATTTCAAATTTTCATGGCACATAGTCCTAAAGTTTCACTGAAATAATTTTTTAATTCATATTTACACTATTTTTCTTAATATATCTGTGTTAATTAAACAAACGAGTGTTTTTTATCTTTTACCATTTGATTGGCGCAGTATAGCCTAATATGGCTCTTGCGCCAATAAACCTCACTCAACCAACCAACCAGCAAGCAGCTGAGCATAACCATTTCCAGTCAATGATCAATTCAGTTGCACCAGAGGACCGAGTCCATGCCATGTAAAAACAGCCCGCACCATTATACAGCCACCACCAGCTTGAAGAATGCCTTGCTGACAGTTTGGGTCCATGGCTTCGTGGGTCTGCGCCACACTCGAACTCTACCATCAGCTCGTAACAACTGAAATCTGACCACGCCAAGGTTTTCCACTGGTCTAGGGACCAGTCGATATGCTTACGAGCCCAGGAGAGTCGCTGCAGGCGATGTCGTGCTGTCAGTAAAGGCACTCGAGTCGGTCTTCTGCTGTCATAGCCCAAGGAAGACAAATTTCGCCGCACAGTCCTATCGGACACGTCTCTCGTACGTCCCACATTGATTCGTGCAATTATTTGACGAAGTGTTGCGTGTCTATTAACATTGACCATTCTACACAGACGTCGGCGGTCTCTGTCGTTAAGTGCAGGTGGTCGCCCACTGCACTCTCCTTGATGGGATGGGATGCCTGAAATTTCATACTCTCGTCACACTCTTGATACTGTGGATCTCGGAATGTTGAATTCACTAACGATATCCGCAATGGAATAACCCATGCGTCTAGCTCCAACTAACATTTCACGTTCAAAGTCTGTTAATTCTCGTCGTGCCGCCATAAATCACGAAAAACCTGTTCACATGAATAACTTGAACACAAATGAAAGCTCTGGAAAACGAACTGCGCTTTTATACTTTTTCGTTGCGATACTACTGCCATCTATATATTTGCATATTGCTATCCCATGACTTTTTGTCACTTCAGTGTAAACCTGCCAATGAAATTTCATAAGTGCCTCTAAAAATAGTTTTGAAAATCGGAAATTTCGAAAAAATAAATGATCATTCTAAAAATAGAAAAATAACCAGATATGGCATAGCTGTTTGTTTTTTTAAGCGACTAAGCGAGGAAATTTAGAACATTTTTATATTTTATAATTCTTGTTCAATTTATTGCTATTCCCTTTTCTATTAAATTGTAATAATTCTTATGGTGGCAGTTACTTCCAAGTAATTTTTGTTCCCTTCATCAGTGAGGAGTTACTTTGTAGTGAGGCCTATCATAAATCATATCCGATATCTGTAAACTACAGGCTCCGCCGAGGCTGTATGTGGCATAATTAGCGTGCCGCTCATCCTCTAAGTATGACGCGAGAAGTCTCAAAAAAAGAAAACTTTTCTCTTTTTCTCCTTGGAACACTCTTTCGCACACTGCCTCTATGAAACGCACAATAAAAAACAAATGTTTATTTCTTTAGTTAAATAGTAAATAAAATTATTTTTCTAAAATGTTGCAATAATTGGAGCCTCTACAAAATGCACGCAACCCTAATTGCGGCAAAATCAGCGATTCAGGTAAATAAAATTTAATAAGTCGATTTGTAAAAAAATAAAAAAATAAATCCAAAATTATAAAATTGGACATGATTAAAAGAATTTTTTTTATTGCATGCGATTATTGAAATTTCAGTAGAAATTCAGTTCAAATTGTAAATTGATGTTTCGGAATTAATATTTTTTGTAGGGGTGGGTGGGGCCAAATGCCCCCCCCAATCATATTTAAGCATTATTATTATTATTATTTTGCTTTGTATTACTTTTTTTTCTGTTTGAAATGTGCTCGGATTTGTGACTGTCCCCGTACATTTAGCTATACCTATCAGTGTTGAACTGCAGTTTATGTGAATGGAGTCAGAATTAAGATAATCTAAGACTGGAAGAGTGTCCGTCATTGCATGAAAACGGATGCATTTATGTCGCCTTTCAATGGCATCTGTACTATACACCCTTTTACGAATTACTCCTTGCTGGGTTCCAGGGTATTACAGTGTGATTTTCTCCTGCGGGGAATTAAAAAACAACACAAGACGGCAATAAGTTATTTCTTCCATGCCCCCTTATTATACTTTTATTTAATATTTAAATAATTAATTATTTACTTTTCATTTTTTTTTTCCATTAATACTCTTATCCGATAACCAATCTCCTCCGGATACCTTCTGGCTGCCATTCCAAAGTAAAGTTTCGAAAAGAAAAATCCCTTTATCCATATAGAATATTTTTATGATTATATCGGAATATTTAAAAAAAAAAGAGACTAAGCTTTTGAAAGGGGGGCTTATGTCGGTGATCGAAAATGCAGAAACTGATTTAGAAATCGAATTTCAATTTTACAAATACGAATCAGTGCAAGTTTAATAAAAGTTTGAAAAATGAAATGTTCTAATAAGGGAAATGGTAATTTTATGAAAAGCGCCAAGGCTTTTGAAATAGCCTTTTTCTTTTATTCTTTAGAATTAAATATACATCAATTTAGGACTCAAAAATACGCCATAACTTATTCGATCAAAGAGAAACACGATTTCACTCCCAGTTCAGAGTTAACTAAATATTTTACACGAAAATTGTAGCTAAATATTTTGAACTAAAATTGTTGACCTTGCAAATCTACTTTCTTTATTCCGAACAAAGTGATTCTCCAGTTTGAGTTCGGAATGTTTTGATTCTGAAGTGGAAAGAGAATAAAATCGCATTTCGTGATAAGACGCACGAGGACGAACCGCTGCCCAAAAGTGCCCACGCCTTAACAAAAAAAGAAGAAAGAAATTTGCGACTCGCCCGTTTTAATTAGCATTCTTCTTCATTGTCAGCATTCTGAAGCCTTCATCACCGTCGACCTTGATCGAAGAGACTGGCGAAAGTGAAGGTCTCCTGATGCATCCACAGCAACACTTCACGATACGATTTCTGTTTTAACTCGAGATACCTGAAATGACGTCTGGCCGCTAAGGATGAAAAAATAAATTGATAAATGCATCAGTAGAGTAGAACGATTAAACTAACAAATAGAATGGTAATGCTATGGGAGGATTAACAGGAGACTAAAACACTTGCAAAAGTGCTTCTTAAGGGCAGATGCTAATTAGAACTGACTAACCGATGATTTGCCACATCTCTCTGGACGGTTGTGAAAACTCCACTGCCTCGATCGCTCAACTGTGCTCTGCTTTTTTGCATAAATTTAGCATGCTATTTATTGTGTATCTTGTTAGTGTGCGTCGCATCTTGAACCACCCTGTATAAAAATAACTAATAGTGAAAAAAATATTTTGTGTGTCAATAATAGAAAAAGGACAAGTGATATATGTTTTTATTAATTTTTTCTTCATCTATTTTCCCATTTGGATCATTGATTATGGTAGGGTGACCCTATTCGATACATGTTTGAGCCGTTGCATCGGAGAAAGCAGATTGGTTTCACTGAATGTTGACTTTTAGCCTTCACCTTTTCTCATACTTGAACATTTTATCTTAAGCTTCGTAAAAAATAAATCGTGCATTTTGAATTCTCCTTTATGACTGAAAGGGTCCAAAACTTCCTATAGGTAGACATCTGGAGGTCATACAAAAACCCCGAATTCAAATTATGTAACTAATTTCGATTTTTGCTTTCGTTGCTTTCGAATTAAAAAGAAACTTATTGACAGTCCACCACCTTCATGAAATTATGAAATCATGATGTGCTAAGCATCCAAACATGTGCTATTCTATTATCCTATCTTATTGAGCTTTTAAAACGAAAATTAGAGACCAATAATTGCCTGAAAAATATTCAATATTTTCATAACTTTTTTGGATGCTAAACATCCAAAAGAATTATTTTTAAAAATTATGACTAAAGTTCAGTTTTATCACGAATTACAAATCTAATATGTTAAAAAAGAATTATAATTAAGAGTAATGCAATGTTATTTTCAAGAACGTATTAAACAAATTTACAGATTTTAAATAGGAAATTGATATTTATGTAACTTCTGTCCAAGTAAGAACGAATTATTGATTATTGGGAATTTTCTCGTAAGCTGTTAAACTGCCTATCAAATAAAGCATCGAATGCTTGTTCTCTTGTACCTCTTCAACTTTTTGTAATTTTTTCAAGCCCTCTCTTGGCACTTTTGTAGTTTGAAAACGTGTGTTATGAAATTCTCAAATTCATATTTTACAAAAAAAATTCTTTTATACGAATATTTGTAAAGTATAAAATTCATGCATTTTCCGGTTATTTGAAAGCAATATTTGTAATTTTCTGCAGAACTGTTTCACGAAATCCCGGCAAAGAAAAAAATCGTGAACCTTAAATTGCTACGAAATTTCCGATCGCCGATAAAGATTTTAAAATTAAAGTTCCCGATTTAACAGCTTGAAACTAAAATTTCTTATTTTAATTATAACTTTTTGAATATTCTTTAATATTTCAGGACAAGGCTCTGAAATATTCAATTAAATTGTTTCAGATTCATTCTAATTCAGTTGTTAGCTAAATGCGGCTGATAGAGCTGGTTATAAGCTTGTATATTCAATTGTTATGCCCATTTCCATCCTCCAGGTGCGACTGTCTAAAGAGAAAATAGCTGGAAAAGAAGACCCAAAATTTTACTGCAGTTGCGATTCTCTAAACCGAGAATGGTTGGAAACGAAGGCATCCGAAATAATTCTCCAGTCCTACTGTCTAAAGATTGAATTGTTGGATATGAAGGAATTCAAAATAATCCTCCAGTTGTGGTTGACTAAGGAGGGAATTGTTGGAAATGAAGGCATCCGAAATGAGCCCCCAAAGAATGCTTCCCTCGTTTATTATGTTCAATTTGTGGAAAATTCATACAAATGTCAAATTCTTTGAGGGATCGAAATTTTCTCTCTCTTAGCATAGTTCACGTGAGAGAAAGTAAAACTAGTTTACTTCATCGTAAAGAATTTTCAATTAACACTAACCGATGAACTGCCTTCACATTTTTCAAACTCGATCTTTATGTGGAGCACTCCCTCCCACGCTGTCAACTTGAATCGACGCGGAGAGAAAACCCCGCCATCAGTCGATGAGAAACTCTTCAAAACAGTCTATTCCAAAGAAACAGGATACGATTCCTGCTCCAACGACCCAATATATACGTATTTTTTTAGATCATTTTCTGATTATTCTATTTATGGCATGCAAGCCTTGTATTCGCGAATGAAACTCGGTTGACAGGCTCCATATTTACAGATAGGAGGAATGGACTCTCTCTATATAAATGCTGGAAATACTGCGAAACTTTTTAAATTCGAATTTTTCGCTCTGTATTCTTAAAATTTCATATTTAAATGTAATAATTATGTGAATAATTCGGTTTTGTTTTGATTTGTCCAAGATTAAGATAGAAAACTCTAAATGAAATCACTTCTGAACAGTTTTTGTTTGCAAATTACGTGCCAAGCCTTCTGCCCTGAAGGATCATTAAAGAGCAGTTTTTAAGCCCTCTCCTCCACTCGAGAACTATTCGTGTGCATGGTGTAATCAATCAAGAATGTCTCATTTAAAAACCAAAATTATAGACGCAAATGTACTTGCTTGCATAGAGCTTTTTCCTACAAATTTTATGTCGGCAAATGTTATAGATTATTTACTCCTACATTACGCTTTCGTTATTAAAACTGTTAAATATTAAAAATTATACATTACCGAGGTTTTTTACTATTATTATTATTATTATTATTTGCTAGATTCTCGACTTTCCTTATAGTCATTTTTGTATCCAATTTTTCTCAGTTCCAATCATGGATGTATTAAATTTTTATTTTAATTCCACCAGTTTCTTATTTTTCAAGTCCTCCCGTGCTAATTTCCATGATTTTGTTTTAAGGACTTCAGAACAATATTACTTCGAATCTAAGTAGCAATAGATTTAATCTGTCTAACTTTTTACACTTTTTAAGCTCTCAAGGAGTAAATGAAAAACGTCATAGCTAATATGAATGCAGCTATTAATAAATTTGTTTTCTTTAAAAAATAATAAAATTTTCCATATTTTTAGAAGGATTAGTAAGGAGCCAATCGAAAGATTTGAAACTTTTATCATAGTGCAGGCGAAGTCGGAATGTAGATAAGGCCGATATAAATATTATTTACCTATACAGTTTGTCCATAAAACATTAGGCATTGTAACAGAGCACTTCGCAGAATTTTTGGAACAAAATTTGTCAATATGTTTCCCAAATGTTCTTTCATCAGATCAAGCCACCATCAAGAAACTCCCCATCAATTCTTTTTTTTTTTCAATTCGCTCATCATTTCTATTTTTAAGGTTTTGTTGGTTTTCTGATTGGATACATTGGCGCAAAACATGAAAGAGGTGCCCTGAGCATTTGGCGCAAAAAAATCGAGTTGACAATTCAAAAGGGAAACAATTTTTATTTTAAATTGCAAGCCCTCAGAAATTCAAAGAATCATGGCAGAAAATCGCCTTCGTCGATGAATTCGACATAAAAAGAGAATAATCCGTGTTTATTCAATGACAGTTCGCTGAAAATGAAATCGACCTCTCCAAATGCGATTTCTTTAATAAGTCCCTCACCACCGCCCTTTCTTTTTAGAGACACGACGGCCTGGAAAGATAATCGAAATATTTTTTCGCCTTTTGCTTCCTTTAAAATGTGAAAAAAAAGAAAATAGCAGGCTTTTGTTAGGCGAATGTCTTCGCAGACCTTGAAGATGCCTCTCCTTCCGAACTCGCCTTGGCCTTTCTGCCGTATTCGGTGGCAGGGAGGTATGGCCTATCCCGCAGCGGGAGAAAGAATGACCTTGGCAGTGATAATGAAAATCTGATGTTTTCAGGATTTGCTGTATCGACACACTAACTGCTCAGGTGTTCGCTCACGAAGGGAAGAAGACACATAATTGGCTCTCATCCAAATACGATTTTGTAAGTTTAAAAAAGGGAAAACGCGTATCTAATTAACATCATTTTTAAGAAGATGCATCTGTAAAATTGAAAATTGCTTTCTTTACTGAATGCGTTAACAATTATTTCAATTATGATTGTAACCGGTTTCTCATAGAATTGAATTAGTGATAGAGGGAGTGCAACCCTATTTCGGCGAAGACATGATAAAATCAAGTGACTAGGGTTAGAATTTGTATTCACCATAACCGCATTCTCCATTATATTGTTACTAGCTTTTACTAGCGACTTCGTACGCGTGGAAATTTTGATGTGTATATGTGAGAACTAACAATCTAAAATGTTATCAAAACCGTATGCATTCATACATTTTCAACGTCAATTGGAGCAACGCAAAGACGTGAATTTTAAGCACCAGTTGGGGTAACGCAATGCCGATTAAAAAATTTTAATTTCAATTAGTCTGTTTTATTTTTATTCAAAGGCACTTCTGAAGGAATCGAAAGATCTATTACGTAACAATGTTTAATTTTAAATTTGTCATACTCTACAAAAATAAACAGAATCGTTTGAAATAAAATGTCGAAAACATGTTGAGTCTAAGTTCATTAGCGTGGAGAAAAAACTACTTAAAAACTATTTAAAACTATAAGAGTACTTTTCCGTTTTCCGGGCGCAAACGAACAACCGCCAGAAAAATGTGAGAAAATTTGGTATTTTACATTATTTGCTAACGGAAATATACCGCTATAAGCATATATGAAAAATATATAGCTAACACAAATACAATTTAATTACAAAAACACACAATGGAACAACTTTAATATATAGTCATTTTCGCCAAAAAAAAAAAAAGTTCATCCCCAAATTTTAGCGAAATGGCCGAATGAGGCACGGACGGCAACAAAAGCATTTCCAATCATAAGGTTTCGATGAATGTTGCAGCAAATTAAACCATAGAAAAAAATCAATAAATGCAGTAATATGGAATGCACTCAAAAAAATTTAATCGAAAATAATGAAAGTAAGCAAAAGGAATACGTACAGCTGGGAAAAAATCAAGAGAAATTATCAGGAAAGATCGAATTATATTAATACAAGAACAGCGTAAGGAAAAACAATAAATACACCTTTTCTTAATAACTTCACTACTACAGATTGATGCATTTCTTGAGTAGAAATTGGAAAGAATAAATACACTTACTCTGTTCGACTAATTTTTCTTGTGAGCATGAAACGATTTAAAAACTTTTATACAAAAACAGCTGGACTTTTCAGTGATGAAAACGTCGTTCTGCCGAGAAATCCACGAAAAGAACAATAAATCATAGAATTCCATTAGAATGGTAAGATAATGTTAAAATGAAAAACGTTTAAATAAAAACAAACGATTCAAAAAAGTCGGACATATGTTTTCAGATTTATTATTATTATTATTATTATTTTACTTTCTGATCTGATGAAATTCGTAAGCAGACGATTTTAAACGGAATAAAATAATTGCTCCTTTATGAGAACAATTTATTTTTATTAAAATAATCCTTTTATTAGAAAAAAATATTTGTAATAAAGTCATCCTTTCATTAGAATAAATAATTACCTGAAATACAGAAGCGGCGGCAAGAATTTACCGATGGGGGGGGCAAGGCAATTCCGACAGGGGGGCAAGCACAATATCTCTCATTTGGCTTCAAATTAACTCAAAATGGTTAATTTTACATTTAAGAAAATCAAGTATTATTTAGATTATTTTTTCTTTATTCAGATACTGGCTCTTCTTTTCATTGTTCATTGTACATTTGTAGAAAAAAAATTGTTGCTATGCGATATCTCATTCACTTCTCGGATATATTGTCAAAATAAGTCCAAATTATAAGTTAAATGAACGACTATTTAATCACATGTCGGAAATCTGCAGACTTCTTCGGCATTCGTCGCATTGAGTTTATAGTTGATTGATCAAAAATTGTAAATAAATTAGTTTATCATCTCTGTAGGTTATATTGTCAAAAGTAGTATAAATTATAAGCTGAATGAACGATATTTGAATGAGATGTCTGAAAATCTGCTTAACATATCTCTTCGACATCCACTATTTTCAATTTTTAGGTCAATCAAAAATTATTTATGAAAATACAGCATATTATTAATCTAACACCCTATCGAATATTTTGCCAAATATAGTCTAAACAATTTAACCATTACTTGGATATTTCGGTTATTTACAATCTATTAATTTCAAAGAGGTTTTTAAATAATCCTATTCGATAATGCGCGTTCTCTACAACCATCCTGAAACGGTGAACATTTTTGCCGACGAAACTCTAAATATCTCGCCGATGGGGGGGGGGGGGGGCGACCCCCGGGGGCGGGGGGGGGCAATTGCCCCCCTAGCCCCCTGCTATCGCCACCTCTGCTGAAATAAAACAAAACAGCAATGCGCATGCGTGAATTCCAGCGCCAATTGAGACAACGTAATGCGTGAATTTTCCACATGAGTTGGGGTAACGCTATACAGAATAGAAACTTTTAATTTCCATTATTATGTTTTTTAATTTTAAAGTACTTCATAATGAATCCGGAAGATCGATTAAATAACAAAGTTTGGTTTTAATTGCATCAAACACTAAGAAAGTAAACAATCGTTTGAAATAATTGGTCGGAAATACGTTAAGCCTAACCCCATTCTGGTGTGAAAAAAACAAAGCAAATCAAAGTCTTTCTCATTTAGTGGTGAAGATTTTTGGCGGGAAAGTTAGTTTTTAATTAATGAAAAATTAAGCACTCGATTAACCTGAATAAATATTAGCCTATGTTCTTCTGTAGATTATAATCAATTTATTTGCTAAATTTCATGCAATTTCGTTCAGCCGTTCTGGCGTTATTGACTAACATTATCCGTCCATTCAAATTTTCACATTTATAATAGTAGTATAGATGGCAGATCATTTCTCGCTTTTAACTGTTAAATTTCAAAGATTTTTTAAACCAAGATTAACTCTTGCAGGGCGATTGGATGCAAAGAAAAATCTTTTAGGGACGGACTGGTATCATTTCAAAACTATACTTATTGTACATAGCTGTGAAATGATAAAGGATTATCCTCAGAAGATTATTCTATTTATATCCAGTTTAAGTCAGTTTAAAATTTCGTAACTCGGACCACTCAGTGAGTTTCATGTTATGACTGAATAATATTTCATAGTTTGGTCTAGTTATTGTATTTAATTTAGTTAACTTGTTACTAAGCTTCATTTAAACGGATTTATATGCATTATATATTGCTAATCGCTTTACTTTAATCTCGAGTGAGTTGCACGCGCTTGGCTGCAAGCTTGGCGTGATTTTCTTCTAGGCAATATGTGTATTTATAAGCATTATTGATCGATTAATAATTGTGTATTTATTTTAATGCAAATAAATTTTCTTATTATTCTCAATATGTTAGCATGAATATTCGAATCATAATATAGCGTGAACTATTAAATCATCATTGTGAATGAAACAATGAAATTGAAGCGTGTACTTTATTGAAAATGTTATGTAGTAAAATTTCATAAATGTGGTAGCAATAATTGCATGTTTTTATAAATGTTAATTGCGATCTATAAAGAAACTAACGGATATTCTAAAGATAAATAATATTATCATGGTGTGACTGTGTCGTGGACACGACCGTGTGTTGTACGTGAATACGTTTATGTAACGAGTTATATTTTTATTTAATAAAATATTTTTATTTAGGTATCAAGGATAAAAGCAAGGAAGCAAATAATTATTTTGTTAAAATATAACTTTATTAATTATAGGTCTGTGATACGAAAAGTACAACACAAATGGCATACAAGATACATCGAGATTTCTGATAAACGTTAAATCAGTACAGGTATAACCTAAATTTGCCGGAGGTTTCAATATAAGACAAACTGAACTCTCTGAACGTGAGCAATGAGCGGTTTTGTGAGACATCAAAATTAAAGTCACCTATTATCATAACTGATGTAGTAAGATCAGGCTCGTAATCGGGTATACTTTTGGGTTTTATTGTTACCATTCAATTGTTCTTGAGAAGCCCTTTCTAACCGTACACTATCTCTATATTTGATTTCGGCTTTTTGATGCGTATAGACCGACATTATATATTTTTGATAACATTTTTTAATTCTAACACCTTATTATATTCACTGTCACTACCTTAAATTAAGGTTTTATATACAATCGATAGATTTTGATGACAGCTGATGATTAAAACTCAAACGAACATCGTAGCTTCTTCGTGTCAATAGTTATATTAATTACAAATCTCGATATGCAGCAAAATAACCTCAAAATGGAGGCGCTTTTCCTCCTTCACCCCGCACGATGCATCTCTGATCAAGTTTAGCGTAATGAATTCTTTGAACCTTTAGCTCTTCAGTGGCATTATTTAATTTTGGATGTAGAGGATAGATTCGAAACTACAACGTCAAACTGTATCTCCCGATTTCGCTATCACTAGCTTTTTGGGATTGCCCCCATATGGTAGCAACTTTAAAGACGTATTCACGTCAGAAACTATCAAAGAAAGAAATGCCAGCTTTACAGATAAAACTTTCTTTTGAATGTCAACCTTTATTGATCACTTGCGATATGTGCATACCTTAAAAGCCCCATTTTTGTAAATATTTCGAATTTTTTTATTATTTTGTATTAAAGTCAACACATTTTAGATTTCAAAAATTATTTATTTTATTCCTGCTGTAGTTAGAATTTAAATTACGGGCAAAATTATAAACCAGAAGTGAAATATTTAAAACTGATACTAACTAGGGGAAGGCACGAGGTTTAAAATGGAGTTGGGGGTGAGATTTTGTATGACGGTGGTACAAATTTAGAGCATTCATAAGACTCAATAACCAACCTTGAACCTTTCAATGACGCTTATCTACTCATAATAAGTGCCCTGAGCGAATGCTCAACTAGTTGAGTGGCTGGAGCACTGGCGAAGCATTCACGTGACACGAGTTCAATCTCGGGCTCAGGTCCCCCCCCCCTAAATTATTTCAAAATGATTTAAGTTTTAATTAATATTTTTTCTCCATTTTTTAATCAAAAATAAATATTTATTCTCCTAATTCTTGAAGAGCAATTTAATTTTTAGAAAGAAAAATAATTATAAATACAAATTTCTTTTTTTTAAAAATTATTTAGTAAAAAAAGACGTAGGTCACTTTTACATTATATATATATATATATATATATATAAAAGTATTTGAAAATGCAATGTAAAATTAAAGATGTTTTTAGGTAAATAAAAGAAATAAAAAGTTCACTTTAAGAAGAAAAGTATTTACTTTTAATTAATGCAAAAAAAGCAAAAAACTGAACATGATTGAAGTCAGAAAACACAGCTATTGATGTTATGAAAACGAAAAAATATTTTCGAAGCCAGTCAGCTTATTTTTGCTTAGTAGAATAATTTCAAAACAAAAAAGAAAATAATAACAGCAGACTTTTCAGGAAATGAAAATCGACCATACCGAATGACGGAAACAAACGATTGAGCGACGAATTTCGAGTCTGCCACGGTTTGTGATAGGTCGCCAAAAAGATGTTCTTGCTCTCAGATTTTCCCCAAGTCACGTGACTCATGTTGGATACATTTGTTTCGATTTAAAAAGAACAACATAAAACTATCTCCCTCCATTCATATATCAACTCTATGGTTACAATAATGCAGAATGCGAAGATTTTTTCGCTGCTTCGTTGAAGATTTCGCGCGCAATATTTGAAACAAATAACAAAGCAGAAATCTATGCTGATATTAAAGATAAATATGAATGTGAAAGGATGCGAGTGAAAGCACTAATTATACCCTATCATAAACTTCGTTTTTTTTTAAAAGCTAGATTGCAGCAAAGATCAATGAACTGATGCCTGCAATTTTTATTACCTAAGCTTGTATTTTTTTTTAATTATATAAGCTTGCATCTTAGGTATTACAAATTTACGTCTATAATGATAAAGACAGGGCAAAACTCGAAAGTGCTTATGAACTCACTTATGGATAACGCTGAGAAATTGACAACAGCAACATTGGTAACAGAAAAAAATCAAGCAAAAATAGTTCTAATAAATATGATATAAAAATTGAAGAAAAAAAAGATAGATGGGTATTTCTAATCGATAGAATAAAACGAGTGTCAAACTGCGGTTCCATGCCACAATTCATGCTCTTTTGCGAGATATTTGAAAGTCATTTTTACTATTATTCAGCCTTTTAAAAAAAAAAAAATTTGCACTTGACAATGAGTATTTTTTTATTAGTAGATCACTGTTTATTCCAATCTCACTTTAATTGTTAATTTTAATTTGAATGTTTATCACCATTACGCATAGAGAAAATTTCTACTGCAAGGAAGCAATGGTTAGCGGAGGAAAAAGTGAGAATTGCGAAACGAAAGGCAAGATAAAGCCATGAAAATATAATTTAAAAAATTGAAATCTGCTGTTGTAAATTTCCAGTTATCATGGGAAAATATTATTTTTAAAGTCACGTGGTATCAATCCGACAGATAAAAGCTATCATATTCTTTCGTAACTCAGATTTCGTAATCTCCAACATTTAGAAAAGTGATGATTTTTTTTACCGTTTCGAAATCATTCGAGTTCTAAAATTTTTCTCATGAAGCTAGGATCTCTTTTCTTGGGAAACCAGTTGAAACTGGTTTGAAACAATGACGTGACTATCAATTTACGTATGCATCGATGTTTAGAAAATGGCGTTTTTTTTAATGTTTACACGATGTATTGCTCAATCTCGAACATTTACAAAATCGATGTTCCCCTCTTCTCAAAATCATTCTAGTTCCAAAACTTCCTTTTCCAGCTAGGAATATTGAAGAAAAAGAATTATATATAACATTCGATAACTCCCTTCGTTGTTTCGCGTTCATTTCCATTTTCTTCTATGTGCTTCTTCGAGTGATAACTTCTTACGACTCTGCCTTTCATTGGCCAGATAAGATAATCGGGTATATTATCACCAATTTGTAAATTTTTGATGGCGATAAGTCGTCTGTCCGTGCATTTTGAGGTATCAAAAACCTTAAATCAAAATAACATCATGTTCCCACATAACAAAAAAATTTGCTATGGGATCGCAAAATACGCATTTATCGATAGTTTTTAAGTTGGATTGTAACAAAAATAAGAGAGTCGAGATTTGCTGATTCATAACATTCTTACTTCATTTCGAGGTTATTTATATATATTTTCAACGTTTTTTTATTTTGTATTGCATTTTTTTATTAATTGATTTGTTATTTTATTTTCAAATCGATTTAATGATTAATTTTGAATTAAGTATTCGTGAATATTATAAATAGAGAAGATACCATTGCTATGAAGCAAGACTTTTAATGTAATAAAAATAATACATACACACCATTAGCTAATCGACGATAATCATATCTGAGAAATTATGAGACAGGCGCCTCTTTTAATAAGAATTATCCCATTACAGGTCTAAGATGGGCAACTACTTGGGAGGACCGACAAAATGTGATGTACACAGCCAGTTTTATTTCTCCATTTATTTAATATAACATAATATTGAATTCCAATATATTCTATTTAAAGCAGGTGTTCATTTAAATTTCAGAATATTTTTCTTATGATTTATTTCATACACTTGCATTTGTGAGGTCTTGTTTGTTTTAGTTGATTGACTGATCCGGGAATTTCCTTTCTATCTCAAAATAAGGAGGAGAAAAGAATTGAATGAAAAGAACCCTATCACTATTACAAATAAAGAAGGGTTAAAAAGCCGCTGAAGCTGGAATTTACCGCTTGTACTTTTGATACTCCTTTCAAAAAACAAGGGGGAGTCGCATTGTTCCGCTTGACTGTATGCCGAGGTGTCCACTGTGGCATACAATGATGGATTTCCGCACTGGTGTTGGAGGCGTGATTTGAGACCCGAGAGGGGGCCACAAAATCTGTATCGCAACACTGAATCGGCATTAATTTGTTTGGGTGCAGATTTGAACACAATTCTTACCCCCCCCCCTTCTCCTTTACTTAGGAAAAGAAAGAAAAGAAAAAGGTATTCAATTAAGGTGAAGAGTCAAAGCGAAACATGGCAGGAAATAACTAGGAACGAAAAAAATCAAAAATAAATAAATAATTTCAATAGTAGTGATATTCAGAAAAAATTTTTTTTAAAAAAACCTATAAAATATAGAGAAAACAAAAGAAATCGAAATATTGAAAACATTTGTTCCAAATAAATTTCAATATGATTCGCAAAATCACATGCTTTGAACAGGGCCTGACTAAGCCTAGTTGGGGCCCGGGGCAATATCTTCTTTAGGGCCCCCTCTGTTTAATATTTTAGTAATGAAGAACATTCATTAAAGAAAAAAACGTAAAATAAAATTTCTATTCAATTTGGGCCCCCCACATAAGCAGGGGCCCGGGGCAACTGTCCGTATGCCCTGCCTTAGTCAGGCCCTGGCTTTGAATATTATTAATGAAATAAGAGTATATGAGATCTAAATGCCTTTTGCGCGGAAACAAATGAGCAATTGCGTTTTATTTGTTTGATTTGCAGGAATACTCTACCAGACTGCATTATAATTGAGATGAACTTTCTGTCAGATTTCAGAATATTTCTCTTAGAATTTATTTATTTCATACTTGATTTGCAGATCTTTGAGATCCATCTTTTCTTTTAGTTGGCTAACTGGCCCACTAGTAAACAATTCACGGCTAACATGAGAAGAAGAAGAAACCTTTTGCAAGGAATGCCAACAACATTCCCTCTATCGACAAAAGCGTGCGCATCCATTTCATCTTCGATCTTAGGCGGAGGGGATGATATTGTTTTGTAGAGACTTCTGTGCACTTTTATTTCGTATCGTCTACGTTTCCATAGTATTTCACTCTCACGAGATTTACTTTTCCCCAGATTATTGAAGATGCCAGCTTCTGCACCCATTTTTCAAGTGTAGAGATAAATAAATGTAGTTTAAAAAAAATTAAAAATGCAATTTTTTCAGCTATTATAAAAAATTATTTAATGCCATTTTTGAATGATTCAAAGAAAATTCCTTCCATAGTTTTCTGTATGTGTCAATTAAGAAAAATTGAACGGAATTTATAAGAAAAAATGAAATGATTGCTTTAATTTTGCGATTTTACATTTTTTTCTATTAATTTAATATTTTTAAATGAAAGAAAACATTTATGATTTCTTAATTTCGAATTCCCTAAGTTGAAATTTTCTCAAAATGCACTTAACGGAAAAGAAATGATTGATAATTATGAGATAAAAGTAAATGAAAAAAAAAACACTTTACCAAGACTGTAGTGCGGATGATCTTGTATGTGGTTGAAAGAGAAACCTAAGTGTCGTCACAAAATTGTCAGATATGCGACTTAGAGAACTTTTGTGGCGTTTTGAAGTGTATTGTAAATTTTATTCGATATTTTAATATTTGGTTAAAATTCAAAAAAAATAACTAATATCTAAATTAAGAAGCTGCTTAAAAATGTGAAGAGCATTATTCATAGAATATCGAATCTGAATGTAGTAATGAAATTGTATATTTTAAATTCTACATGTAATTGTATATTTTTAAATTCTATCATTCCAATGAAAACTATTGCCTGGAAAGAATGATCATGAACTGATTTATGGTATAATCAACTTTTCCGAATGTAATGGTTGTCTTGAAAACTTACAAAGGCTTAAAAGTCAGAAATGCGAGCAGTTTCACGAAACTGAAGCTGCTGAAGAACTGTTATAGTTTGTCAATAGTTCAAACTTTCTGATATTACGGTCATTGAACACGATGAGTGAAAAAGTTTGGTTTCCAAGAGAGTTTAAAAGAATGTCTAGAAAACAAATTGAGACCTGAGATTTAACATAGTATAATATAATTATAAAAGATATAAATATGAAACACGATTGTAGCATAATTCCATCACATAATATTGTTTCTAACTTCAAAAATATCCATTCATAAAGAGGGTTCAAATGATAAGAAATTTGGGCACCTTTTCACTAAATAACATCTTTGGATTTTTTTCTCCTCTACCGCTTAAAATTCATAGTGAAAACTTTTTGAGCCAACATTTTTTAAATAATTCTATAAATAATAATTTTAAATCATAACTTTTGATATTAATAAATATATTAACTTAATTTTAAACTTTAGTATTAAGTAATTAAAGTAAGATAATAATATTAAATTAATTATTTTAATAAAACATTTTAATAATTATTTTTATAAAAAAAATTAAAATGTAGATATACAGTTGAACGAAAAGTACCATTCAGTTCATGAGACAAAGAATGTTGGCGCTGTTTATTTTAGTTCGAATGGAATATAGATAGGAATATTTCTCCTGAAGTTCTCGGATTATAATAAAACTCGTAATAGTTAATAAAAAAATTAAGATTTATGAACTCAACCCCTTTATTTAATTGAATTAACTTAATAAGTTTAACAAACACTAACATTAACACAAACAATAACATTTAAACAAACTTGAATAAATAAAAATTAAACTGATGTGCACTTGAAAAGAATAATTTTTCACTTTCAAAATGTGAATGTTTTGACACTGCAATGTTCCTCCTAGTGTAATGTAAATGCGCAAAGACAGAAATGAATCACTGTCACGTTCTCATTATATATTTTAAAAAAATTAGAGTAAAAAATAAAAATTAATTTTATTAATTCTAAGATGAATTTAAAAGCGCAAAAAATTTAATTCATGTTACTTTTTAATCATCATGCAATTTATCTAGAAATGGGCCTCAGAATAGTTGGCCCCTTGTGGCCTAGAGTTGTTAAAATTCACCACTGCTTGTATAGATTTCTTGCTTACTTCCATTTAATGTCCGTACGTATGTATTACACCACTACATTTTATCGCTCAGGTTTTTCTCAGAATTAAAACACAGAGTGATTATGATTAAAGATACGATCTCAAAATTCGGTAATTTTAAAACTACTGGCCAGAATGACCCAATATTATAGTAGAGCAATCACGAGACAAATGGAATTTCCTTTGGCAAAAGGAAAAAAATGGACCGATAGATGGCGCTGTCAGAATTCACATTTTTAGAGATATGTAATTATACGTGATATGCGCACAGCAGACATAAAATGCGGAGCATCAGCTCTTTGCCAAAATGCTCTATCATAATTCTGGCTATGAAGGATCATGATCAGCTCTTGAAACTTTCTTATAAGAACAATGACTGTGCACTCAGAAGTTACGGACATTAAAATCCATAAAATCGGGTCCAAAAAACCACAAATGATCTGCGAAAAATGATGGCTAAATTGGAAGAGACTGATTCATTTGTCGTGACGGGGTCGAGGAAGGAAACCAGTTTCAGCTGCGGCCGTGGAAGATGTCACTACAAGAACGGATTAACAGCGATGTTGGAATCAGCAGCGCACGGGAAGCTGGCAGAATGCTGGATAATCCGGCCAGTACAGTTAGTAAAGTTTACGGAACATGGAACGCTTTTATATGCACAAGACAACTCCTGTGGTGCAGTTGCTACCTGCTGATCTGGAGGCAGGACCGGCCATCTGGGGAGTGCGGAGCATGCTATGCACCGGGCCCCCACCTTGATTCAGAAAAAGAATTCTGAACAATAACAGCGTTTACACGTGCTGAAAGTAGAGTTTTGTTTGTATAAAGTTTGTTTTCACGTGGCGTTGTTTGCCTAATAATGACTGCCGCCGTTATTAGGCAATGATACCTATAAAAGGGCGGACGGGCGGGGGATAGTTAATTTATGAATAAAGAAATTTCCTTCAGACATGTTAAGACAGAGTGGTGCAACTTCTGAGCGCAAGTGGCGACTAGAATTCGAAGCTGAGGCTGGGTTCAAATGAACTTGTAAATCATCAGCTATTTACTTTTTCCCTCCTCTAATGTAAAAAAGTTTTTATGTGTGCGTCGGTGTATGTTTTTTTATATTAAGTTGTCGAAACAAAAAGTAAAACGAAGATAAATTAAACTGTTAACTCCTAGCAATGCACATTGCATAATTGCTTCACCGGCCCTGACCGGAATGAAAAGAGTGAAGGAAGAAGTTTAAACGGAGAAGTCGATGGATTTGAAAATATCCAAAGTTCATAGTTTCTCTGCAAGTGTGCAAAACATTGTTATTATAAGGTAAGGGATTTACAATCTCTTGCCTCACTTATTAAGTGATAGCTTAGAGTATAATATATAATAATTTGTTGATTCGTTCGATCAACTGTTTAATACTGTTATATATAAGCATGTCCACGCCGAGGAAATATCCATCTGAGGTGTCAAAAATGAAAAAAAAAAAAGAAAAGCTAAACTAAACTAAAGAAGTCACAATCTTTCTGACAAAGAAATTGTTTCGATCTCAGAAGTTTCTAACCAAACTTCAACCGTGGAAGAAAGTTCCACGTAAAGTACACAATCTAGCAATGAGAATGTTGAAACGGTGGAATTTGTTGGAGAATCGTGTGTATATACAAATGTGACCGAATCAAAAAATAATGAAGAAAATGGCAATAACAAATATGACCAAGAAAATATAAATTATCCTGGTTTATGGACCGAGTATTATAACTAATAAATTTAGAAGGTTTTGTGCTAAAAGCGGACCTGTACAACTCAAAGAAGGTTTTACTAAAAATGCTGCAGGTGGTTCATTTTCCACTACATACTACTTTTAAAAAATGCCAAACGGGAGAACTCAATTTCGGAGCTGGTTAATTTATTCAAAGACGCAAGCCTTCATATTTTGCTTTTGTTGTAAACTGTTTACCAAAAAAAAAAAAAAAGAGTAAATAATCAAACTACACGATTATAGATGTTTATAATAACTGGAGAAAGCCCATCAACTGTAATCCAAGATCATGAGTGATCTAGCTGCTTGGAAAGAATTACTAAAACGACTAAATTTTTGTGCAACTGTTGATAAAACACGTCAAGTTAATAAAAGTAAGAAAATGTCAAGACTCTATCACTAACCACTAGATCAAAAAATGTTTATATTTTTAGCGTGTTATTATCAGTCACTTCGAGAAACCCACGAAATGATAGGTATGCCTAACAATTGAAATTTCTTAAATTTAGTCAAATTATTAAGTAAATTCGACCCTTGCTAATGGATCACACAAACAAAATAATAAATTCTAAAACAAGCACTGAGCATCATTTAGCACATGGGTCACAAGAACAAATTATTTCTGCGTTAGGAAATGAAGTGCTTAACAAAATTAAATGATATAAAAGCAGCCATGTACTATCGTATTCAAATGGATTGACATATATCTCTCATAAGGAACCAACCTCATCTATTATTGGGTATGTAAATTTTTAAGAGAAAATATTAACTATAAGTAAATCATTTATAGTGTTTATTGAAGTAATGCTCTGACTAGTAAAGAGCTAGCAAAAACTCTACAGGAAAAATTAAGCGAGCTTAATTTAGATATTATGAACTGAAGAGGGCAAGCATACGACAATGGTAGCAACAAGAAAGGGGAATAAAAAGGGGTACAGTCAAAAATACTTTCTCTAAACCAGCATGAAATTTATGTGCCTTGCATATCACACTCCTTTAATTTATTATTTTGGGGATGGCACTCCCAGCAGTATATATTGTACAAAAATTTTGGAGGTATTGCAACACTTATATAACTTATTTTATACATCTACAAAAAGATGGGGAAATCTAAAAATGCATTTCAGCATTAGTCTTAAACCATTATACGACACTTGTTGGAAAGCCTTCGAAGCAGTGTATACACAGTTTGAATAACTTTCAATGTCCTAGAAAGATTGATTAGTGTAAGTAACGTTAATACAGCGGCATCCGAAGTTAAAAGTTAATTAGATGCAATACAAGAAATGCCAATTATTTTATGTTTGATTGTATAAATTGCTATAGTGTTTATAATTGACACTATCAATAAACTATTTCAGTCAAAAACAATTCGACTTGCAATTTAGTCAATAAAATTAAAACTGAAATCAAAAATTTAACACATTTTCAGACGAAGCAGGAGTCGTAGCACATAATTCGAACATTTTTCTGTGAAACGAATTCGAAAAAGGGAAATATTATATTCCGAATTAACAGAAGACTAAGTTATAAAAAAAACCCGTAGAGGAATTAATGTTATTTTTTAACACAGTAATTGATACTGTTATTGAACAAATAGAAGATAGATTTAAAAATAAACCCAATATTCTTAATTCTGATTTCAAATTAATCCCTGATATAAACACTTTACAAAAACATAAATTAGAAGAACGTTCCAAAAATTTTGTAAGTTTTATAACTAAGATGTAGATAAAACTATGAAACTAATAAAGGAAATTCGTTTGCTGCGAGATTTGATTTTGAATGAAAGAAATATAAATAACGCATAAGACATATTACAGTACATACTAAATAATTATGAGTAATTTCTCAATGTATTAACTGTGTTGAAACTCTTCTCTACGTTGCCAGTGACTATAACAAGGGCTGAAAGATCTTTCGGCAAATTAAAATTAATTATATTCGATCAAGCATCTGTTCAGAACGCTTCTATGCACTTAAGCATCGGAAAAGAAATTGCAAAAATGCTTATTTTTTCTGAAGTAATTGAAAAAGAGCAGAAACGAAATCACGCATTAAATAAACATGCATTAATAATATGTGCTCATGTTTGTATTTTTTTTTTTTTTTACCTCCAAATGGCTTTTTGCGTCCGGGCCCCTTCCTAGATAGAGGAGGCCGGCTCTGCTTGGAGGCACATAAACCTTTTGCACTACGATATATATATATATATATATATATATATATATATATATTGCCTGGATGGAATTGCACAATGGATGACCATGGGACATTCTGTGGTCTGATGAAGCCCACTTCCATTTGAAAATACGCAAAATTGCAGGATATAGGCGACCGACGGAGAATATGTTCCAGTTACGTCATTACGTCTTCAGCCTGAGAAGGTCATTGTGCGGTGCGGAATAACGGCAGCGTTTATCATAGGTCCGTTTTCTTCGGGGAGATCACACCTACGGGTCCCGTTTCTTGCACCGTTATTGGTCAGCGGTAAGAAGCACTTCTGAATAACTATGTCCTTCGGACACTTCAGCGGTATCAGTGTGTGGATCACAATATATTGCCGCAAAAAGAATGACTGTTATGATTCCCCATGGCTCGATTGGCAAAGCATTAGACTGCAAATCATTTGGTTCCTGGTTCGATTCTCGGCCAGCGCATTTTATCCAAAGACGGGAATTTTAATTTAAAATTGATCTTATTATTTGTATAAAATCGAGGTGATTCTAGAACATTCTTTACCATTCGGACGAGATGATTCTCGAATGTTCTTCAGATGTATGAAAGCCGAGTTCTTCTCAGTTCTTCATTCTGTTCTCCAGCGAGTTGCTTGGTGCTAATAAACGCAACTGTTTCTAGCTATCCGTGTCTTTAATTGAGTCTTCGCGTCAATATTCATGCAAGATGGCGCTCCTCCGCATATTGCTACTCCTGTGAAGCAGCCGCCGAGTGCTCATTTCAAAGATGATAGGATCATAAGCCCTCGACAATATGACAGTAACGTTCCTTCGATTTGAACCCGTGTGATTTCTGACTTTGGGGATACTCGAAGGATGTTGTTCACAACGGGCAGAGTGGAAAACTAACAGACTTGAAGGCAAGCATCACCCACCATCTCCACTGTATCAGCACAGATACCCTCCGATCTGTTCTGGAGAAGGCCGTTTTGCGCCTCCAGTTGGTAGTGGAACAAATCGCAGGGCATAATCGAACCACTTATGTCTTAGCCACCCATCAGTAAGGTGTTTGTTCCATAAAGCTGTTTTTTTTTTTTTGTCGCCATCACTGTAGCCGCTGCAAACATGTTTTCTTGTCTTATCGCTAATAAATTTTTAATGAACCCTTGAACTCTATTATTTCCTTTTGGATAACAATATTCATGCATTAAACGAATCCATTTTTGGTCTTTTTTCTAACATCGCCATCTTTCGGCGCATTTTGGAACTCCTTTTTTTTCCCTACGCGAAACAAAATTCCATTGCCTCACGACTGTTCTACTAAAATATCAAGTGATTCTGAGTAGTAGTTTTAAAATAATTGAATCTGGTATTCGTAAATTTAATTATTATCACCCTGTATTTCTAGGTATAATATTCCTAAGGCAAAAACTACTTTATAAAATATTGTACAGCACAAAACCCTTTTATTGTCTGATGCATTTTTAATTAAAAGGAGAATGACAATTGAACCAAACAATTTTAAAAATCACCAATAAAAATCTTTATTTAGAAATCATCTGCATAAATTTAATTATTTATTATTGTTCAATCGCATACATCTAAAAAATTAAAATTAATAAAATAATACGCTTTATTTCCAGTTATCGAAACAGGCTAGGTATATTACTAATGACAGTATAAAGATATATTGTTGCAGATCACTGGGCTCGCTTGCAGCCAGTGTATGGCGCGAAGACAATCAGAGGGCCTCAATAGCAAACGATAACGACGTTTATATGACACTGAGGCATGGTTGGAGCCCATCTGATTTTGCCTGTTTCCTCCTCTTTGTAATATGAGGGGTAAGGTGAGGGTTGGTTGCATTGAACAGCATTCCCATTGATTGATGACATGAGGCGAGACTTTGCCATCATTGCAGCTCGAGACTACCATCCTTTTTGGCTCTCAGGAGGCGAGCAGAGAATCTTCTGGGCCTTGATTAGCCGTTTCTCAGTTTCTATTGAACGGATCGTTCTAATTCTTGAAGTTTCGAGTAATAACCATTTTCTCGCCAAATTCGTCAAGCTCTGAGATCAACGACTATGGTACTGGCTCAAAATGCAGCAGGGCGTATCGTAAAACGGTCTTTCTAACGATGACCCTATTCATGCTGGGCAGAAAAATTACAGTTTTGTTACAATAAATAGTACCATTTATTTGTAAGGAATATTTTTTTAAAAGATAAATTAAAATTGAATTTTATATTTACTTTTATAGGTATATAGTGTACTTTTATTTCGAAATTATGCTATTATTTTATGAATTAATTTTCCTGGCTTAAAATAAGGGTTGAGCTGATTTTTGATTTATACAATAGAAAAAAAAATCGATATTTTAGAAAAACTGATTTTTTAATATCAGTTTTTGAAAAATATATCGATTTATCGGTAGCATGATACAAATCATGGTGCACGATGAATCGCCATACAATAAAGAGATATTTGCATTTAATTTGTATTTTCGATTTCGTTTTTAGTTAGTGTTTATTTTTGTCCTCTTCAAAGTCTTTCATCTTCCTACTCAATTTTTGTCCATATTTCTACAAAACTGTCCTATTCCAATGGTACTTGCTCGAGACAACGTAAGCAGGTCACTCTGGAATGAACCGCTCTCTAACTGAACGATACCAACAACCGATTGTAATAACTCGTCACATGTGGTAACAAAATTTTTTAAAATTAAATTATCTTTCACAAGTTTCTAATTTTGCCAACATAGCGATAAATGTAAAATAATTTTTACAATTCTGAAAGCTTATTCTATTATTCAAAACGAACTATTCACAGTGGAATAATTCAAATTCAATGGAAACTATTCACAGGGTGAGTAGACGAATTTCACATTAAAAAATAAGTTTATAAACACTTTTTTTAATTAAGGACCAACATTAGCATAGTAGTTCTGATTATGGCATTAAGTTACGATGAGATTCCCTAAGATGATTAAAAATATTATTCAGTTTAAAAAAATTAGACGCAGAGTATACTACTAGTAACAATTGCATATTATCCATGGACATTAAAGCTAGGTTACTTAAATGCTTTTCGACAAGTTTCTCATTAAACTTTTATTCAAATCCAGTTTTAATCCAGATCTGAAATATTTTATTTACATTGAAGTCTTAAAATATATATATATTTACAGAAACATATAACTTATTTACAGAAAAAGAAATATCACATTGGCACTTCATTAGCATTTCAATTTCTTAATTTAAAAAAAAAGTAAGGACATTGTAAATAAATCAAGAATTTAAAAAAAAATGTAAAATTTTATTAAATATGTATTTAAAAAAATAGAAATGTCATTACTAACTCTTTCAACTCTTCAGTTTTCTCGTTAATAATTTTTCGCAAGCCATTAGATATTTTTAACAGTGAAAAGTCTCAGGCTTGCTCAGCCTGTTGAGTAAGTACAACAGCATTATTTTCATTTCAACAATTTCTTTTTCTAAGAGAAATTTCCTTTTCCATGAAGAGAGTGACAAATCTGATTCTTTTCTTTCTTTGTGCCATTGGCAGCAATTTCTTTAGCTATTTGTTTCCCCCAAAATCAGGTAATATTTTTAATGGGCTGTTGGTACTTAAGTTCTCCATTTTTCATCAATAAAATTCACAAAAAATTCCTGACATAAAAATATATTTATTAATTAGTAGAAGAATCTTGCTTTTATTCATTTTCAAATAATTTCTAATTTATCTGCAAATTTGTTGGGGAAAGAATAGAATAAATGTTGTTGTTGTTTCTTATGGCACTTGCCATGGACAAGCCCCGCTGATACATCAGCAGATTTTAAGTCGGATTTGTACGTCTCTTGTTTTTTACAAGTAGCGCCATCTAGGGCCAAGAGTACGACTTACCTACACACTCGTCACAATCCTTTTTAGGGGACGGACTACATTCATGCATATTCATTCATTCATCTAAAATCGTAATTTAGACCTGGAACAGAGAATGATCACCTCTGACCCAGTACTCCCAGTGATATTACTCTCGATATGGAGGACTTTGCGACCACGGACAGATTTAACGAGCGCCAATCGCCACACACTCGGGGATTGTTTTGGCCGGTGAGTTTCGAACCCGGAACCTAAGGAGTACGAGTCCAACGCTCTACCAACCAGGTCACCAGAATAAATAACTATATATATATAATGATATTGCTTAGATTAATGTTAATTAATTACCTACTTAAAAAAAATCTTTAGTTAGTCCATATTACTTCATTCTAAAATCTTCACTTCCAGATCCAGTAAAGGATAAATATAAAAAAAAAGGATAAAATAAAGTAAAGGGATAAATATAAAAGCTCCAATGCAATTGTTTCAAAAATATTTAAGATTCCATTTCCCAAGCCAACACATGTCAAAGGAATTCCATCGGAATCTCATAATAAATCCACTAAAAAGGAAAATTCAATTATTTTCGATATTCTATTCGTTTGAGAAAGAGCACAGGAAGAAGAAGCATGCCTTTGTCCTAGCATAAAATTTAAGTTGTTCAATTATTCAAATTATTAAATATGGATTTAATTCTATGGATTTAATTCTAATATTAATACAATGTTCATAAATCAATCAATAGAGAGAATATGTTTCTACCTTTAGATTTGTTCACTTAATTCTCTGACTCCCAAGGCACCGTTTCAGACATCCACGAAACGGCCAAGCGGCCGAATCGCCACCTGTTTATTTTCTTCCCCCTTTCTCAGCGGGGTCGTAAGACGGTGAGGGTGGTCGCTTCCGTTTCCACTGTTGATTAGTATCTTCTGAAAGTGTTTGAGGGTAGATGCTCAATTTACCGTGCGCCTTCTGCCCGCCAGCCGCTAACTCGCTTGCTCAAACGCCGGGATATATATCTCGATCTCTTATTTCTTCTCTCATTTTCGATCTCTCGTTATTTTTTACTATTGGGTGATAAACTTTGAAACCAAGCAAAAGTCCTGTTCAGCCGTAAAAATAAATTTCTCATAAAATATAATTAATTATAGCGAAATAACCCGAATTCACTTAGCGGTTTTAGTTGTTAGAAAGATTTTATGTTTGGAATATCTTATTCTCACACAGAGTAAGGGAATAATTAGTGATAGTGTTACAAATGAAATTCATTCGATTCCTTTATCATTTGGATTTAAACATAGGTTTACGATTTCGTAGTTTCTTTAAAAAATTAAAGACTTGATCAGCCGTTTGAAGAAAAAAAAAATAATAAAGAATTTCTTGTACATTTACTCTGAAATGCATGCACTGTTTCTTGAAATTATACAAAGTTAAACTCCAAGCTTATATATATATATATATTCATTTCTAAAATCCTGTGAGTATAACACAAAATCTAAAATAACTTTGTAAAAAAAAGATTAAATTGAAATCTGCCATGCATATTTCAATGTATCATGTCAGAACATAATTTCTTGAACGGCCAAGCACCACGTGCCCGTGCGAGTTAAATTATATTTCTATTCATTTTAATTGTTTCATTGAATGAGTCACTTTAGTGTGGCAAACGATCCAGAAAACTTTTGTCTTGCATTGATTATTTAAAAAATATCACATTTCCTATTTATTTCATTTCATATGACCACATCCCCAAAATGACATTTTTAGGTTTTATTTGCTGTAGTCATTAACTTATTATTTTTTTAATCACAGCTTTTGTAAATGCAATAACAACGCGTCATTTAAAGCTAATTTTCTGAGATGCTCGTGCAGGTAATAAAATTTTTCTTTTTCGCCTACGGATTTTTGTTGATGCCAAAAACCTCATCCCATAAACAGCATATATTCTGACATGATAAAAAGTAATAAATAAATGTCAAAATTACAATTTCTAGCATTGTTTCAAAAATTATTTAACTTAAACAAAAACACCGAAAAGTATGTAAAAATAATAAATTTAAAAAAATTAATGAATAAAAAGGTTTATTGTTTCAGAAAAATACTTAGATCGGTTATTTTTCGAAGCTAAATCTCCCCTATACCAATTCTTGAAACAGTTCTAATAATAAAATAAGATTCTAAATATTCCTTTCTTAAAAGAATTTGCCGATCGTTTGAAAATTGACTGATATTATATGTTTTGAACAATGCTTAAGTCAAAGACCATAATTTAAAAAAATGTTGCTAACGTTCTCTTTGGTTAGAATTTCAGAGTTTGACTGCTGCATTCATGAAATCGTTCATTTTTTCTGTATTCATATTTTGTTATTTAACATCTATTGTGGATATGCAGAGTCGTTTGGAAGAAAAAGAAGTTTTGATTTAGATAGTTTTGGCAGTATAACTGCACAATTTTAAATGTTTATTTAATATATCACATTTATTATATCAAATTAAATTTAATATATCAAAAAGAAAAATATCTTATCCACAAAATGTTATTTCCCCTGGGTTACTATCATGACATTTTAAATAATAAAACTTTAGTAGATCTTTAAAATTTGTATTATTAATGAACTTATATCTTAGATATGGATCTACTTATATCTTAATACTTTTTAAACACTAGAACATTATCCTCTTTATATTTCAAAAATAAATTCATCTAATTTATATAAAAATAAATTAATTTAAAATTTTGTAAATTTATAGGATTTATAAGACTTATTTTTCAAAATTTATAATAATTTGTAAGTACTTACAATGTGTTCTTTCTGTTAATAACTCTAAAAGAAGCGAGAGATAAATCTCAAACGATTGAATTTTCCGTAACAGCAATAAATTTAATGATATGCAAGTATAGTATTTCAATGTTATGCTTCAACATCAAATGCATCTTTCCGTAAATTATAAGTTGTTATCAAACGCAAAGAATTTAAAAAAAACTGGAATGTCTGGAAAATCTTTAGGTGAAATTATAAAGTGTTATTAAAATTTGTATACAACCCCTTATTCCACAGCAGTAATTTGACTACATGAACAGGGTGACAAGAGAACTCTTCCCACTCTGCAAATGAACTCTTGACCGCAACAAGGGGGAGGGAAATGTTTGTCTCTTGCCGCTTATACTTTCAGCCGTTTTGGTTTTTTAAAGAACTGCGTTTCAAAGTGCAACGGAATTCAGAGGGTTAAATCTTAATATACACACAGGGGATCCCAAAAAATACTACAGCTTATTTCATCATTTATTAACTTAAATATTGCTAAGTCACTTTAAATAAGATAGGCAAATATAAAAAATGCTTGGTTTCTGTAGATTATAGTAACGAAAATTAAAATTTCATACAGAATAAGAACAATAAGTAAAATATTTTCTTAAATGCATCTTTAAGCATAAAGTTTCATGCTTCTATCAGCAAAATTCACATGAATAGGATTTCCAAGTTTAGAGGGTATTGTTAAAAATTTAGACATATTTAAAGACCTTGGGACTTAGAGACCCAATGCACACCTTCCCATATTAGCATTGATTCACAAATATATATATATATATATATATATATATATATATATATATAAACTAAGTAGCATCAAATACATGAAAATGATAGATTAAGAACCTAAAGAAGAGTAATTTTCTGAACAGAATCCATAAGAGAAGATTTAAATTTTTCTTATTTAAATTGTCACAGAAAATAGATGATTAAAATAAAATCTTATCCTTCGTATGTGTTTTCATGGCTATTTCTCTCACACTAGAAATGTCAAATTGTTTGGAGCACCACAAACATATTTAGTGAAGGCTTCCAAAAATGCAATTCCACAGTGAATTAAGTTCATCTTTTCATACTTTTGCGCTAAAATTGCATGCAGGAAAAATATTTAAATAATTTATTGTCAAAAAAATTCAAATATAATGATTATCCAAAGAAAAAACAATTTTTCCCCTTCTTTTCACTACATTGGTAAGATCATTTTAATATTTTTATTATAATTGAAATTATTTAATTTATAATCCATAATGCTAAAATAATGCAATAAAATGTAAACAATTATATTAAGAATACACATAGAATTTTAGAAATTTACTAAATATTTGAGAAGTTAACAGTGCATTAACTTTTGAAAAGTAATGTACAAAAAAATTATTTCAGACTTTACTCAGAAAAAAATGATACAACTTAGAAGAATGCAAAATCTAAGAATGGCAAATGCTGCCTCAAAGTTGCAAAGTTGGAAGAAGAGAGACAACAACAAAGAAAAAATAAAACATATGCATGCATAGTAAGAAATATTTTTTATTTACTGATTCTTCAGAATACTACAAACTCCACAGTTTGGCTAAGAAGTCGTGATATGAAGGCCATCTCTGTGGAAGTGGCAGTGATGGTAGAAGGTGTACAACACGACATTACTGCAGCTCATACTTGCCACAATACCATGGCATTAAGTGGAAACATATTGTTAGCTACTTCTTTTATACATGATAAAAATATCAAACGACAAAAATAACTTCCAATAAAATATCTCTCAGTAAGGCTTTCTCTAGAAATATTTATATAAACATTTTCTTTCTATACACATCTTCTAACAAGCAGTTCTGTTAATCTGTTTAATAATCATTTATTACAAAACACTGTTCATAAAAATGCTTTTATTAATGCACTACCTTAATTTTATTACTTTTTTTCCTTTTAGTCATTTATTATAATAAATATATTTTTTTTTTCAAATTCACTATCAGAAGGTATCATATATACAGAATCAAGTATTTAAATAGATTCCATCAAATTTAATTATGAATATATTAACAAATGAGGTATACATTTTTTCAGAACTTTTTACCATCTGGTAATGAGTAAAAAATTACAAAATTTCATCTCATAAAAATGAAATGAGAAAAATAAAAGTGAGTAAAAAGTACCTCTTTTCCTTAAAGTAATTAGCATATTATCTTAATTTTTAGATTATGGTTAGTTTATTTCATATAAGAGTATAAGTGAAATCCAGGAATTAAATAAAAAATTAAGATATGACAATATGAAAAGATCTTACTTTTGAGCTCTGCTTCATAATTTGTCTGAAAAATACACTGTGTTTATTCAGAAGTATATTAAAGAAGGCAATATTTAAAAAAAATTTATCGAATACAAATGAGAAATCCTGATTCAATCCTACAGAACAAATAGAACTTGGCTTAAGTACAAACATTAAACTTTTCAAAAATTTCAGTAATTAGAGAAATAGAGCTGCCGCTTCATAAAACTATATAACAGTAAGTTAATAAATACACAAAATAAAATTATAGCAATTAAGAAATCTTAAAATAATTCTTTTTGATTTTTTCAATAACAATAGCACTATTACAAAAAGAAAGCAACATTTCACAATAAAGATTTATGTCATATTTCATAAGAATTAACAATATTTTTAAAAATCATTCACATTACCAACAAAAATACACCAATATGCATATAAATAATAAGAATATTCATTCTGTAAGGGTAACAATAACTGAATAAACTTTTTGATTTTCCAAGTTCTTCTGTACAAGAAAAAAAAACATTAATAAATAATAAATATACTAATCAATGAAATAAAATGTTTGATTATAATTTTTTATCATTTCTAAAATGTTAATATTCAACATTTTCTTTCAAAGATGCTGATTAATCTATGACAAAGGTAGAATAATATTCCACATCATAAAATCAACTATCGGCTGAATCTTAACTAACTCTATTAGCATTCAATAACGTGTTCACAAAAATACAATTTGCTTTACAAACCTAAGTTACCAAATAATACTGTCTTGCAATTAATGGAGAAAAGGCATTTTAAACAGAATTTTACACATTTCATTATGGAGAAAAAGAAGGAGGGGCTTGTCTTGCAGCAACTTTTACTACATTATTTAAACTTTCATTTGAATTCATCTTTATCATAATTTGCTTAGTCAAACATTCAACATGCAAGCTTATTGGCTTAAGACTCCAATTTGACCGCAATATGCCGAGCATATGATGCAAATCAACCTCCTGCAACAGGTTTTATAAGAAATGAGAAAAAAGGAGAAGTAAAATGAAACTATTAAAAATTAATGCAATCCATAAACACAAAATTGTTACAATTCTCACAAATAATATGCATCAACAAAAAAAATGTTTCTGAAATTCATCATTGGGGAAGGAACTTCTGAAAAAGTCAGATATAAATGAATCCAACACAGATAGTTAGATTCAAAATGTTAGAAAATAAATGAATAATGTTAAGAACAATATGATATGAAATTGAAAACAATGATTTCAATTTTATAGGAAATGTAATATTTTTTCCTCTTTCATACTAAAAATATCGTCCCCCATTCCTTTGATTCATTCATATGTTTAACTAAATTGTGATAAAATGGATATTATTACCAAAACTTTAAAAAAAAATGGAATATTGAAGTTAATACTAAACAATGTAATCTCAACATCAAATAAATGAAATGATGTGAATAATAACCTCATTAAAAAGAAATATATCTGTAATTCCAATTTAATTTAAGTTGATTTCTAACACTTCAATCCATTTAGAGTCCAAATGTTATAAAGATGGATATTGTTTCTAATGAAAATGTCACCTTGAAATCACATTTAAAATCCAGCTCTTCACATGCAACTAAATATGACCCTGTGCAGTCACTTTAAGCTAACAATAAACATTAAATGAATTGAGTCAATATAATTTGGGAAAACATTTTTCATTTTACAGGAAGGAAAAAGATATTACAGCATGAAGTTGAGATGATGCACAAAGTGATTATAATGTGAATGAATTTCACAGAATTGATGAGAATTAATAAAAAGAGACTGTGTTTTCTTGAAAGAAAGAAACTTGGCAGAGAAGTTCTATGTAAAGAAAAGCATTTATATCAGGCACCACATTTTCTTCTCTTTAGTCAAATTTCTTTCTACAACTCCTACATCAGAAATTTTGTATATGGATATAGAGAGGACAAAGGTTTTAAGTATTAGGTTAGAGAAAGCAGCAAGTCAAAGAATTTAAGATTAATATTCTTGTATTTAATAAATTGCTAAAAAGATGGATTATATTTATTGTACTTACTACTTATGTAATTCATAAATAATTCTATGTTAGCAGTTTAGTTCAATCAAAAATGGTTTCAAGGTTTTTAATAGCTACTAGATTATATAAATTTAAGTAATTCTGTAAATAAACAAGCTATTTATACTTGGTTCCAAAGCAAATACAGCACATTTTTTGTAAACTGCATGATTAAAGTATTATTCAGATAATAATCTGGATATTTTATAATTTTGATTTATTTTATTTAGCTGAAAGTTACATTAAAATAATTACAAACTAGGGTGGGGGAAAATATCTAAGAGGCAGTTTCAATTTTCATCACATCAAGCAAAAATATTTACTGTCACTATCAAAGTGAAACCATCATATTTAACTCTGAAATGATTAAATTCCTCTGAAATTTTTTCAATTTTTTTTCTTTAATATCTACTTTGGACACTTGCAGAACAGAATTGAAAAGTTGTCGAACCAATATAAGAGACAGTTGATGAATTCCAGATTTTTGTATAAAAACAAAATATAAGTTCTAAATATCCACACAAATAAAACATTTTACATTCAAAAGAAAATTTTAGCTTGAACTGTTCTTTTTGCAAAGAACAATTTAATAAACATTAAATGATTCACATGTGTACACCAATGATAGAAAAAGGGTGGCCCAAGAATATCTACAAGAATGACATTCTCCGAAGCAGATAATAATTTAGAACATCAGGAGTAAGGCTGGGCCTGCAAGAAAAAAAAACTTTAATTATAGTTTAGTGATAGTGATAACTCATACATATGATTTGATTGCATTAGATAATAAAATAACTTAAATGCATTGAAGATATTTTATTCTATCTATCAAGTTGCAAGGAAAATTAATTGAGAATAAATAAAATTGTCCACAAATACATTTTTATAATCACTTTCATCAGATAAATCTTTCATAAAATTTAAAAAACTACCTATTAAAGTTTTAAATATAATTACTTTTTCATTTGAAATATATAACCTCCATCTTAATAAAAAAAATTGTTCACTTAATAATAGCTTGACTTATTATTTTATTTGAAAAAAAATATTTATTTTTCATAATAATTTGAATATAAACAAGTTTTAATTAGATCACAGAAAACACACACACACCGATTACCAAGAAAAATAATTTGTTTTGCAATCTTTCTTTTCACTTCAGAACTAATAAATTAACTAATTAATAATGAAATAAAAAAAATTATAACAAAATTTTTAACTTTAATCAATTTGTGAACTTTCTCATTTAAAAAAAAATTATCATTATATGTATTCAATTTTAGATTCTTGAATTAAGAAAAAAAAAACTTTGAAAGCTGTACCATTACATTCTAGATTGGGCCCTAATTTTATACTCCTAGCTCAGATATTTAATAAAAGCTAATACACACAACCAAATATAATTAAATATATATAGCAAGATTATACAAAACAAAATTGCTTAAAGAGGGGGGGGGGAACCAGAAAAAATTTTGGAACATACAAATACTACTATTTCTTTTAACAACAAAATAAATTACATTTTTAAAGCATTTTTATGCTAAATAATTTTGCAAAATAACTCCATAATAATGATTTACAAAGTGAGAACTTACCTCTTCACCTCTGTGCCACATCATGTTGTGGAATGTCAAAAACTTCAGCAAAGAGAGGTGAAAGCCTCAGATGCATCCAGTTGGTTCTGAACCAGCGTAGATGTTCCAGATGGTTACGACCGAGCAAATGGAGGTCCTGAAGCTTGGCAACAAGAGCAGGGAAGATGTGCGGCTCACTTGGATGCTCCTCAGTCACTTTCTGCCGGAGGGCTTCCAAAATTTGCTCCTGAAGAGGTTGTAAGGCTTTATGGTCGTAAAGACCATCTCGTTCTGCAATAAATGGCTGCTATTAACTACATAGCTGCTAAAAACTATAGAAACTAACAAATCTCCCACCTTACAATTAGTATAGAAAGAAAAAAATTGCTCAAAAGAGACACTTAGTATTTTACTATTGTAATAACAATTCTATTTTTTAAATTTTTTTTAACTTTATTTGAATACACTTTATTATCGTAGATGTCAAAAGAAAGAGAATGTCTAAAAAAACACAAGTTTCAAAATAAAATACCAGATAAAAATATGGAGACATCAATATAGAGGAATGAAAGAAAGGAAAAGTGATATATAAAAACATGTTAATAGCAAAATCGTGCACGCGCAAGCACATACACACACAAACAAACAAAATATAAAAAGGGTTACCTGAAGATAGTATAGTATATTTTGTTTGGTAGTAAACTGCCTTCTTAAGTATGTTCTACATATGCTCCCATTTGTAAAATCAACACAAATAGAATGAAATTCCATTACATTTAACTTCAACAATGCCTTTACTATATTCTATTTTGTATGCATAAAATTGATTATAACTGAATTTCATTGTGATAAGTCGCTTACAATAAAAATAACAAATATGTTTTATTTGATATTTTACGATGCCATTTTTCTGTTTACAATGCAACTAGATTATCACAAAATATCATAGAAACTGTCTTTAAAAAATTCAAAATCTTTGCATTAATTCATTTTACTTGACAAATAATAGTGTAACGTTTTTAGCGTAGCGGGTTCGGATT